>CM031606.1:67583710-67611210 GCA_018398815.1 Conus ventricosus
TCAGACCACCTCCGTGCCCCACTCCCTCCCTTAATTACAGTTTGCAGTTTTAAGTTTTGGTTATCGCTGTTGCTCTTGCCTGTACAGTTGACCCTTTGGTTGCTGCTGATAAATGTGCTCCAACTTGTCAGAGAATACAACGTTTATAACGTTCTTCTGACTGGAGGATGCAGACAGATCAGGTCATCAGTCTGCTTATACCGTTCTTCTGTCTGACAGATCAGGTCAACAGTCTGCTTATAACGTTCTTCTGTCTGACAGATCAGGTCCACAGTCTGCTTATAACGTTCTTCTGTCTGACAGATCAGGTCCACAGTCTGCTTATAACGTTCTTCTGTCTGACAGATCAGTTCAACAGTCTGCTTATAACGTTCTCCTGTCAGGATAGAGCAGACAGATCAGGTCAACAGTCTGCTTATACCGTTCTGCTGTCTGACAGATCAGGTCAACAGTCTGCTTATAACGTTCTTCTGTCTGACAGATCAGGTCAACAGTCTGCTTATAACGTTCTTCTGTCTGACAGATCAGGTCAGCAGTCTGCTTATAACGTTCTTCTGTCTGACAGATCAGGTCAACAAGTTGCTTATAACGTTCTTCTGCCTGAGTGGAGAAGGAAGTCGTATCAAAGAACCATAAAGAGAAGAACGGAAATGCACGGATTCTATTGTGGATAGTCTACCGGACACGTCAAGGGTCGTCAGGGACCGGACGCTCCTTGTTTGAAAATGCTACCAAGCAAGGCAACAGTCTACGCGCCCATAATTATAAGCTCAAGTCAAGCCGCCCATCGTTTTACTGGACGCTCTCCATCTCCTCTCCAGCAGTCCCGGCACATGGGGAACAGAAGCAGGAAGCCATTGAGACTGTTGGATTCCGCGATCTCATCTGACGTCATGAAATGCGCGATTGTCTTTGATTGGTTGGATTCCCATACCATTTCAAACTCAATCCTCAAACACCGTGACTTGATTCATCGTTGGACTGTTGATAATAGCATACACATGAAATCATAGAATGAATTCGTAAAGTTCATACGCTCCCCCCCCCCCCCCCCCCCCTCGTCAGTTATGTCAGTGTATTGAAAAGATTAGATTCGGAAGTCTTAGCGTTCACTTATTTTCCATCTGTCTACATCTTTTACAAATAATTTTGATTTTTTTTCTTTCTTCCTTTTGTTTTAACACATAATCCAACTATCCATTTTATCAATTAATTACGGAACTGCAATCCCTTCAGCAATCCCATTTTCCTGGTGAGCCTTTTAATGTATCTTATGTGCATATCTTCTCATGTGTTTAATGCATATTAGTTAAGGTGTACAATGCCATTGCCTTCAATGAGCCCACATACACAAACACGCGTACACACACACACACGCACGCACGCACGCACGCACGCACCACGCACGCACGCACACACACACGCACGCACGCACGCACGCACGCACACCACTCTCTCTGGAAGTAAGCACAAAACAGGTACAAATAAATGAGGCCCTAAGAAAAGTATATTCCCGTCTTAGACGGAAACGGGAGAAACAAGTTGATAGCATTGAACGTTTAGTTCGAAATAATTAGTTATGTTAGTCAAATTGCAAATAAGGCTCTGATGTTTAGATTGCCTTAGATATCTGCAAAAAAAAAAAAAAAATGGTATGTTCTGTTGTTAATTTTAGTCGCGGTAAATTTGTTCAGTAAAACAATTCAATATGTAAGCATACTCAAAACATTTTGATACGTTCAAAATACTAGTACTGTATACGTTATTCGAAAATTTAACTTTTGGAGGCACAATGGACTTTTTTTTTTCATTTTCTTTTTGTTATTCTTTTGGGAGCCGGGAGGGGGGGGGGGAGAGAGAGAGAGGGGGGGGGGGGGGGGGGGTTCTGGTAACCCTTATACAGGTTACTTTGTATTTCAGCAGTCGCTGTTGCGTTGTTACTGACAGCCATAGCGATTCTTTGAAGCGTTTCACAGAGTGGAGTCACAGCACACTGTTCTGTTCATCGTGGTTCAGTAGTCAAGGGGTTAAAAGAAAAAACCCAACCCAACAAGAAGCGGAAAGGAAAATGTAAGCCAATAATAATCCAAATAACTGTCGAGTCTACTGCTAATATGGGCAGCGTTCAGCTGTACAGCTGCTAGGGCCTTTTCCCGTTGGCCAAAGTCACTGGATCCCCAAGCGTACAGCTGTTTGTTTGCGTATCAGTAGCAAAATGGAAAAAAAAGGTATGAAACGGGGGTGAAACGCAGCGTCGTCGTCATTCGATCTACATGTTTCCCTAGCTGATCATCACAGAGAGAGAGAGAGAGAGACACACACACACACGACTTCCTGAGACAAGCATGGGGATGGCGGTGCTGCCTTGGGTCCTCTGCTTTCTGCTGGTGTTCTCAACACAGGGCAGTAAGTGACGCGTGGAATTCTGCTTGGGGTGTTTGCTTTTTGTTATCATTTTCCTCGGTGCTTGCTTTCCCGAACGAGTTCTATCCCGACGCTACTTTTCCGTTACCGATACACTGCCTTGTGCATGACAGACGACGTTATTGATACACTGCCTTGTGCATGACAGACGACGTTATTGATACGCTGCCTTGCGCATGATAGACGACGCGGAGTCTAATGTCAGAATTCTTTGTCGTTTTTTTTTTTTTTTTGAAACACAATAAAATGACAGCATACGTCATGGACATTGAGTTGTAATGCAATACACGAATTAACAAGACGGTAGGGAAAAAACAAAAACAAAGAGAAATACATGAATTGGAACCAAATTTTCTTTCTCTCTGGGTTTTCAGAACATTTTCAACGTCCAAAGTATAACAGGGGCTCATTGACAGCGAGTCCATTCACATTGTTTTGCACAGTCTTCCTTGTTGAAATGGTTGCAGTGTTTACCAAGTTCATTTTCAAAGTTATGACAGTTGCAACTGAATGAAGGTGTGGATATCATTATGTAATCTATGCGAAGGTGTCGTTTTCATGACGGATGAATTGTTGGCACTTGTTTCCCACCAACTACTTATTACTTTTCAACACACACACACACGTACACACACACACACACACACACACACACACACACACACAACACACACGCACGCACGCACGCACACAGAGAGAGAGAGAGAGAGAGAGAGAGAGAGAGAGAGGGAGAGAGAGAGAGAGAGAGGGAGAGAGACAGACAGACAGACAGACAGACAGACAGACAGACAGAGACAGAGACAGAGAGAACTGAGTTCGAGATTTTTCTTTATGTGAGACAGTAATATTCTTGCAAGATCCAAATCTGTTTTTTTGTTGTTGTTGTTGTTTTGTTTTTTGTTGGTTTTTTTTTTTTTTTTTTTTTTTTTTGCGTATCCTAGTCTCAAACCCTGAACACAAGCACAAAAACCCAAACAAAGAGTTTTAGGTTTACATGCAACCGTTCTGTGTTTGATGATATGTTCTGATGTAGAATTGAACAACCTACCCCATGTAACAGTCAGGAATAAGGTCTCCAGCTGTCCTGAGAACAGACAACCGAAAGACAAGGAGACTGTGAAAATCGAAACTACGAACCTCAAACACCAATATTACTGCCCCTTTTGGAGAAGAAGTTGCCACGTCATACATGTCGAAAACATTAAACAGAGAGAGAGAGAGAGAGAGAGAGAGAGAGAAAATATTTATGAAAAAAAAAACCAAAAAAAAAACACAGCCAGGAACAACAAACAACAACGACGATTTGGATTACCGAATGTTCTTCTTTTCAGGTTACGGCGAAATGAATGATTTTTGGGAAGGTGATAAGATTTGACCATAGTTGGCATAGCAACACATTGTTAAGTAGACAAATGTACAATGAGAAGATTGCGATGAGAGTCGGCAAAGCAGTGGAAGATAGGGCTGGCAAGCAAAAACTGACCCGATGACAGACTGAAAGATTATATACACTAGGGATACAGCAGTTTGTCCGTCTGAATTGGAACCACGGATAAACCAAAGTGATGAGAATGTCCTGAAATTTTGCTCAAACCCATTTCATTTCTGTCTAAATCCTTAGTAAAAACAAATAAACATGTGTTACCAGACAAAACTTTGTCTTATGAAGACTACACTGTCCCAGTCTCGTGAGGGTTCCCCCCCACAAAGTATGTTAATAGTCTAAGTTGTAGAGACATTTACCGAAAAGACGAAAGTGTAACCAACTTCTTTAAAAGTCAGCTTTGTTTTTAAGATAAAACGTTGGAACAGTCACATAATTTGGTGAAATTCAAGATTGTTCCATGCAGTCTTTTTCCTTTTCTTTCAAACAGGGCTTTGGTAGGTCCAACGGCCATGTTAGGTAGTGACACAGTGCCTAATCGGCGTCACTTCAATCAGGTTTTACTCGACTATAGCCGGTACAATATTGCAAACGTTCACACAGATATGTTTCAAGCAGTTTAAAACGATCGGCGCAACTTCACATCAACATGTGTAATCTATGTAAGTCGACTAAGTTGTGGAAAAAGTGCAAAAAGAAAAAAACGAGCTGTCCGTAAAACAGTGTGTTGAACTTTTTTCAGCAGTCATTTGACCGGCGGTTGATAGAGGGAGACAAAACGACAACAACAACAACAAAAATAAATATATAAAAAAAATTGCGGAGTGTCTTCCTCTGAACTGCTACGGACAATGGTTATATGTAAAGAAACGTCATGGTCTAGATTTAAATGTGCCAACCTGTTTTCTTGACAGTAACAAGTCTGGTTTATTTTTGCTTCTTTCTTAAAGCTGCACCCTATTATAAATTAGTAACAAAAGTTTATACCCGAACTACATTTAAAGAGAGCACATTTGAAACGATAAACATTATGACCTTCAAATGACTGATGAAGAAATTCCGTGCAGCAGAAAACGGAGAGTCCACTCTAACATACATTTCCATTGTGCGCAGTATTGCCAAAGGCGACATCCTAATGCATACTGACTAACTTCAAACCATACCCTCAGTTCTGTATAACTGGATACCAGTTAAAGTGCGCGGTTTTGCTCAAATAAGCGTACTAAATAAACGGTTTAGTAGCAATAACGTTGTGATTTAAGCTTCGACAATGTTGTTATTATAGTCAGAAGTACCATTCCCGATGTCGGAAATAAAAACGAAAGCGTCGTATTGATCGAACAGAAACTGTTCAAAGTCCTTACAAAAATCAAAGACAGTTATAGAAATACTGCATTATTTAAGAAGGAAAACATAATTTGTGTGTGTGTGTATGTGTGTGTGTGTGTGTGTGTGGTGTGTGTGTGTGTGTGTGTGTGAAACATTTTTTTTTCCGGTGAATCTTGAGCGCATGATATAAATTCACGCACGTGCACCCACAGGCCTGCACACACACACACACACACACACACACACACACACACACACACACACACACACACATGCACAAAAACAGAAAGAGAGAGAGAGAGAGAGAGAGGAGAGAGAGAGAGAGAGAGAGAGAGAGAGAGGCTTATATACAGACGCCGATTCATGCAAGTACACACACACACACACACACACACACACACAGATAAAGAGAGAGACATTCTACATTTCCAGTGCTCTCTCTCTCTCTCTCTCTCTCTCTCTCTCTCTCTCTCCCGCGCGTGGTTTATGCGATGGAGATTTTGATGGAAATTACACTTGCATATCTGATTCAGGCAACAGTGTCAGTGATTAGTTTTTATTGTCTAAGGGTTTTTCCCTTTCGTTGTTTCTTCTTGCAAATCAATGGTTTACCTGTAGAGCTACATTTTTAGTTAAGGGAGAAAAACGTTAGTTGTGTAAAAACAGATGAAAAAAAGAGAAGAGTTTCTTGAAAAAATATGTCTGGACCTGTGATCTGGAACAGTCATAATGTTCATTCCTCTGATGGATTGGCATTCCTCGATCATGTTAATGATCTGATCCGTCATAACTGTATTGACGCCTTGAATGTTTTCAATGAATATATTTAAAACAACAACAACAACAACAACACTGGAGGCTGTAGGAACAAGAAAATCAATTTAAATGTAACTGAAAAGAACGACGATTGGTATGATAAGGAACGTAAAGATAGTAAAGCAAATGCTGAGACATTACCGAAAATATTTCTAACTTCCAAAGAACGAGCAGACAGTGATACTTTTTGAGAGCACGAAGAGAACACTCACAAAAAAAAGCTGTTAAGAAAAAGAACGTTGAACAGTAAAAACCACCAACACCCAATAAGCATATTGCAAATTTTCGGTTTATTGATAAAACCTTTGTCAAGCATAAAAAACCAAGGGCCCACTAAATGACAGCCCAAAGCACAGCATTTATATTCTAAGACTGATCATCTATCACTCCCAATTCACCTGAATTCCCACTCACTGCTTTAAAATCCTAACAGAAGCCTACCAGAATTAAAGAAAGAAAAGGCAGCAATGAGCTTATGTGAAATAAAAACATGGGGCGGTCAGTCAAGACCTTAAAAAAACACACGGAAATGAGTTCAAGCTCACACTGGCGCCTCCAAAGATACCCGACAACACCCTCTCCCCTAACTCCATCATTTTTAAAATGCATCTTGTGCTTACAATAAGGTAGTGGAAAACACATTTATGAATTTCACATGCAAATGGTACTGTTGTATAGACTCACATTACATTCAACTGAAACCTGAAAAGTCTTATCTCTCACTTCCCGTAAAGAAAAAGAACGTTATGAGTTCTTAACTGAAAAGTTAGATGCCTCTGTACCTAGTCGAAAGGAGTTCTGAGACAATGTTAAAGAAACTCCCCTGTGACGGTACAAAGTGTCCGCAGAAACAAAGTGTCCGCATGCGGACACTTTGTTCCGCTTTTGTAAGTTATATGTCACCTCGCGGAACAAAGTGTCCGCAGGATTTCTGCGGACACTTTGAATGTCAGTTCACGGTACAAAGTGTCCGCAGGGAACAAGGTGTCCGCGTGCGGACACTTTGTTTCTGCGGACACTTTGTACCGTCACACTCCTCCCTTTCAAAGAAACCATTCACATTAATAACCTAACGACTGATGACTTTGAGTTGCCAAGTGAGGCGACTGCAGCTGGAAATCTGAACAAATCTTTAAAAAAAAACGTTAAATGTACAACATCCGCCAAACATGAACAAACGAATCACAAGACAAAACACAACGCGTTTCGACCTCTTAGGTCCTCTCCAGGCAAGATAAACAACCCTCTGGACAAACGAAAATGAAGAATGAGCGATCACTTATCTCATCAAATTCGGCGAAAGATGGGCGTAAGACTAGTGACTGGTGTAAGTGCTTTAAAATGTGCTCGAAAGACACAATTGTTTAGAACAAAATGATGAAAATACGCATGATGATGCAAATGAACAAGGAGAGGAAATTTGTTTAATGAATGGACCTATATCAAAGGAAGAGGTTAGCAATACGTAGAATAAGGAATAACAAAGCCGCTGGGCCAGATGGTATAGCTGGGGAAATGCTAAAAACATCTGGGAATCGAGACACTGAATTCTTTGTTAAGCTGTTTAATACACTATTTGACAAAGACGTATTTCCAGAGACGTGGTCGAAGTCTGTTGTAATCTCTCTTTTCAAATGACCCTGATAATTACAGAGGTATCTCAATCTGTGACGCAAGCAATAACATCTACAGCGCAATTATTAACAGTAGACTCCAAGAAAGTGTTGAAGAACATAATCTGACAGATAAATACCAAGCAGGGTTTAAAAATGGGATATTCTACAATTGATCATATGTTTACATTATCGCCCATGGTACAGAAACACTTTTCATTTAATCGCAAACTATTTGTTGCTTTCATTGACTTTGCGAGACATTTGATTTTGTAGAAAGGAATATATTATGGTCTATACTCTGAAAAATGGAATTAAGGCAAGCGATTTAGAGATACATTTGGAGTTTGTACATAAATGTAAAAACTAGAATTTGATTTAGAGCAAAATTGACTGACTATATGAATTGCACTCGCAGGGTAAAACAAGGTGATGTAACTAGTCCTGTGTCGTTTTCATTGTTCATGAATGAGTTAGCCTTAGATGTAACCAGAAAAGGGAAATATTGTGCTACTTTTACCAAGATTATTGTGAATTGCTTATCTTATTGCTGGCAGATGATATAGCGTTGATTGCTGAAACTGTGATCCGTCTACAGACACAACTAGATAGTTTGTACAAGGCAGCATCAACACTGCATTTGAATGTGAGCATGAGTAAAATCAATATAACTGTAGGAAGGGTGGTTACTTGGCAGCAAGAGAGAGATGGCCTTACAATGGGACTGTGTTATTTGTTGTGAATGCCTGTAAGTATTTAGGAATTCGTTTCTCCACAAGACTGAGTTTTTCTGTTGCATGTCAGGATTTGGAGAGCAGAGCTAAAAGCGCCTTGTTGTGTTTTCTACAGAAACTGTCTAAACTCAACTGTAGTTCTCTCAGTTTATATCTAAAGCTATTTGACACACGAATTCAGCCAATGGTTCAGTAGGGGGCTGAGTTAAAGGGGTTAGATATTGCTGGCCAACATCTGAAAAAAGCATTTGTTTGCCCTTAAAAAGCTTCCAGGGGTTGAAATGAGAACACCAAATGATTTAATATATGGGGAAACGAATCGATGTCTAGTATATATTCAGTATTCAAATGTATTCGATTTGGGCTAAAACTAACTCGAATAGATGAGTCAGGACAGCCACGCAAAGCCTATAGGATGCTGCTTGATTAAGACTCACGTGATAAAAGAAGCTAGACTTTAATTATTCGTTGTATGCTGTATGGTTTGGATATGTTTTTGTTTGGACAAATCAACGTGTAGATGAAATAAATGCTTTCTTACATGATTTGAAGGAAAGAGTGATTTTATGTGGGTGGCAGGAATGGGATTTTCATAATAAGAATAGCAATAGTTTCTGTGTGGACAGAACGTTTTGTACGGTTCCTGATATGAAAACACATCTATTACTAAATTTAGATGGACATTTGAAAATTATTTTAACTAAATTCAGGTTTGGTGTCTCGGAAATCGCTGGACATTGCTACCAATATTGATTCCATAATGACAATGATGTAATCTGCCCACTGTGTAAAAACAGTAAAGAGGATGAGGTTCATTTTTGTTTTATGTTGCCAGTACTAAGTAGCTTAAGACAACACATTCATGCAAAATTTCATAAATTTCCAAACCTGTTTTGAACAAGTTTACTTTTTGCTTGTGAACATGCGAGAACCATCAGAAATCTATCAATTTTCTTGTACAAAGCGTTTCAGCTGCGTCAAGTTGCTATCTTGTAAAACACTATCTTTAACCTTATATTTTGTATCTTTAAAAACAAAAACAAAAAAACAAAACAAACAAAAAACCCTTGTGTGAAACGATTGTTTAGTTATTCCCCTTCATGAGGGAATGGCCTATATGTGAATAAAACATCTGAATCTGAGTCTGAATATCTGTCTGTCTGTCTGTCTGTCTGTCTGTCTGTCTGTCTCTCCTCCCGATCCTCACTTTCTTTTTCTCAGTCACTTGCTCCGTATCTATTTTCCTTGCATAAGTTAGTATGCCTACATGTGTGTGTGTGTGTGTGTGTGTGTGTGTGTGTGTGTATGTGTGTGTGTGTGTGTGTGTGTGTGCGTGCGTGCGTGCGTGCGTGCGTGCGTGCGTGCGTGCGTGCGTGTGCGTGTGTGTGTGTGTGTGTGTGTGTGTGTGTGTGTGTGCATGGTGTTCACAGTGCGATTGGATGCTGTATAAAGAGACTAGGCACTCTGGGGTTTTTTGACAGTGGCTCTTGCGGACTCGTATCAATCGGAGGAGGCCGTGGTGGGGTGTGTGATGGGGGTGGGAGGGAGGGGGTGGTGGTGAGGGGGGGGGGGTGTATGCTAGCATTTATTTCCATCAGCAAGGTGTGTCGCCCCTGGTCAGGTAGACTCTCACTGCGCGCCAATAACGATAACACGCGGCGTGGCAGGGAGTTATCGACTCCTGTCGGACCCTGACTGGGAAGATAGGATTGCGTGTCGATAGAGCTACGGGACACCGGCGCCACGTGTCAATAGCGTCACGTGACAATCGCGCGACGTTGCATTACAACTACGTTCATTAGCGCTACGTACCGATAGTACCACGTGTCATGACCACTAGGGTCAATAAAGCTACGTACCGATAGTGCCCCGTGTCATGACCATTAGGGTCAATAAAGCTACGTACCGATAGTGCCACGTGTCATGACCACTAGGGCCAATAAAGCTACGTACCGATAGTGCCACGTGTCGTGACCACTAGGGCCAATAAAGCTACGTACCGATAGTGCCACGTGTCGTGACCACTAGGGTCAATAAAGTGCCACGTGTCATGACCACTAAGGCCAATAAAGCTACGTACTGATAGTGCCACGTGTCATGACCACTAGGGCCAATAAAGCTACGTACTGATAGTGCCACGTGTCATGACCACTAGGGCCAATAAAGCTACGTACTGATAGTGCCACGTGTCATGACCACTAGGGTCAATAAAGCTACGTACCGAAAGCACTACTTTTTTTTTTATATCGCTACGTGTCCATAGCGCTATTCGCCAACAGCGTTACGTATACGGCTCAGCCGCAATACTAAAGCTGATTGATGACGATTCTGTCCGTGCGATTGCCCGTCCGTGTGTGAATGGATTCTTCCTTAATATATTCATGTTGTATATACTTGTCCCTATTTCTTTCAATCAACTGTAAGGTTAGGGTCAACACAGATCGATAACTTTTACAGGTGTCACAAGCACGTATTTTCTCTCTCTCTCTCTCTCTCTCTCTCTCTCTCTCTCTCTCTCAGCGTAAATACCATTCACAGTTAAAAAGGAACAAGCGGAGAGCAGAGGTATGCAGCAAGTCCCGACAAGAAAAGACAAAGCAGCCTCTGTTCATCTTCCCCGTCCAGTTTGTTTTTCCAACGCCACCCAGCCTGGTCTGTGACGTTGCAGCTGATGGTAGAACGGACGACAGTCAAGATACTTGCAATACGAGCGTTCTGTGTGATGTGTAGCCCTCCTCCCTCCCCCCTTTCCCGAGACTGCATCAGGCACACAGGACGGAGACGCTCGACTATAAAACAGAACATTGATAACCAGTCGATGACACACGTCCTCGGAAGCTAGGCCGTGAACCGGACAAATGAAGTTCTAGCGAAAATTGTGCTAAAAGATTTCCATGACAATGTAAGCGCGGGAAAGGCCATTTATCACACAACGACAGAAAACTGAATCAGCGATTACGACAGGAGACGCTCGTAATGTGGAGAGCAGTGAGGTTTCTGAAGGTTTGTTTGGATTTAGTCATTGAGAAACGGCTGACTCACGCAGTCCATGGGTACAAATACTCCAATGTTTGCAAGAATCGAGAAAGCAAATGGTCAGCTTCATCCGGACTTCTAATGAGGACATGCAAGAGGACTCCGACACTAGGTCAGCTGTCGACGATGGCAATCCTGTCGATCCCCTTTCAACTGTGCACACCGTGCTCATAGTTGTGATTCAGGATAAGGCAGGGGTTTAAAACAACAACAGATCGTGTTGGATGTGTTGTCTTTCAGATCTTGCATCCGTGTTTTGGATTCCAAATCGCTATATTCGTTTGTGAAAGAATTGATTGGGCGATATCAGGAATATTTGTTCTATGAGGAATTTCAGCCCCCACCACCTTCTATTTTGTGAACTGGCTTTGTAAAGCTTGAACACGTTACTTCATTCATTCATTCATCCATTCTCCCCCCCCTCTCTCTCTCTCTCTCTCTCTCTCTCTCTCTCTCTCTCTCTCTCTCTCTCTCTTTCACACAACAATATGATATTGTACAAGAACATACACAAGAAACGCAAATGAGTGATGGAAATGGAAATCATTTCTTAATTTTGCTTAGTTGTGTAGACACCTAATTTGCAGTTTTTCTTTTCTTCTACGCATGAAAAAAGACATTGTACCCCGTTGACAAAAAGGCTATTAGCCAATGTCAATAAAAGATGTCAGTGTCAGTGTCTCTCTCTCTTTCTCTCTTTAACTCTCTCTCTCTATGTGAATACCATATTTGTTAAATTCTTTTCAAGATTTTCTCAGTGATAATATCATCAGTAAACACCTGGATCTGAGTTGCTGCTTTGACGAAGTTCATTCGCCAAGGAAAGCACAAAACAACACTGCTCGGATGGCTGTTAACACCAGACAGCCATCTGGAAACATCGTTGTTTGCTTTTTTTTTTTTTTTTTATTGGAGCGGGCTCTGAGGAAGACTTCTTCCTTGAACTCTGACCTTTCTGCTTCGAATTGTGCGTTAACTAAGCGTTACTTTGCCATTTCCGTTATGTTCTATATGTGTTCTGGCTTAACGCTTGGTCAGTCTGAGGCTGCAGTCTGTTTCAGTCTCCTTTCAAGAGTCAACAACATAGTTTTCTACCTCTTACTCCAGACATGATAATTTCTCTTCTTTTTTTTTCTTCTTTTTTTTTTTATTACAGGCGCTGTTTCACAGTATCAGACAGAAATGACTCCAGTTTACACACACCCCTAGCCCACTCCCGATTATATTCTGGCACAGGGTCGTTTCTCGCTCTTCATGTGAAAACCGGCTAAATCCTTCATTGAATTTTTCCCCACGTCCTATTCGGTTACGTCTTTCTGAAACCGTTCACCTGGCAGTTTCCGCCTCCTTCCCCACCTTTCACTTACAGAAAAGAATGAACTTGAGACTTGCTTTCGTATATAGCAGCAAAGTGTTGACTCAAATGCTGTATGACAACAGCAGAAACAGCTATACTTTTTTTGGAACGTACGCAACGGATTAGTCCAGAAGAAAAAGATCGGCAACATCTTGAAACGAAGTTTTGGCCTAATACTTCTTTCGTGCCGCGTCGTTGTGCCATTCACGGTTCGCCAGTGCTCAATGAACCGTGCAGCTCTCACATATGCATAATGTAGACAGTAACAAAGGGCATCTTCCGTTATGTGTCATTCAGCCATTCACGACTTTACAATGCCCCAAATGGACAGTGATGTTCTCAAGCATGCATAATAATCATAAGACCAAAAACTTCTCCTGGGGCCAGAGGCATGTAATGACTACTGAGGCAAAATTGATGAGAGAGAGAGAGAGAGAGAGAGAGAGAGAGAGAGAGAGAGAGAGGAGAGGGAGGGAGGGAGGGAGGGAGGGAGACTCAAGACTCAAGACTCAAGATATTTATATCATTTTAGGCCTCAGCCCATCATGAAGGGGGATGTGAATATACAACTGAACGAAGTTTTGTAGCAAATTCAAAATGGAAGCTAACAATGATATAGAACATATTCATGTAGTCAGAGCATCTCTCATCTTAAATCCTTTGTATAAAAATAATGCAAGATTATGTACATCTTCCAGAACCGTCGATGACATTAACAAACTCAATTTAAACAGTGAAGGATTTCTATAATATTTAGGCTTAATTAACGTTTCACGTGTACGTCCAAGTGCTGAACAACACAGAACAAAATGCACCTCATTTTCTTCGCTTTCATTACATAGGGGACAAATTAGGTCGTTTGCCATAAACGTTCTATATCGATAACGGTGTGTCAATAGATTAGAAATCCGAGCCTAAATCTAGTTGTAATATATTTCAGATGCTTATCAATATCTAGATGTAAATAAGGCTTTAAACTGTGGTCACTGCAAAAAGTACTGTACAAACTAAACCTGTCACTAGTTTGAATATGATCGGACCAAGTTTGCCATCGGCAGTCGATAAGCCTTTGTTGAAAACAACGTATAAATCCACGCACACTTCCAACACCTTGATTCGCCCAAACAAAACCAAATCCATATTTAAACAAACTCAAGCGAATGTTTGTTACCCAGTTTTTCTTACCTCTGGCATCTAGGTTATACAACATATCATATGCTTTACGTGGAATCCTGTAATTCTCCATTTGAATCAACTTAACCCAATAGCGAATGCACTTAACAGCAGAATTTATATATATTGGGTAGCGATTTGTTTCACCATAAACAAGGTCATTCGGTGTTCGTCTGTCTACTCCTAGAAATTTCTTCAAAGCGAATAAATGAACTGATTCACAATGGACAACAGCATTTTCTAAGCCCCATATTTCAGAACCATACTGCACAATTGGCTGTATCTGAGAATCAAATAATTTCATGAATAAATTAAAGGAGTTGTTGTTTAACATGTTTAACCTTTTCAACAGATAAATCAAAACATTTTTTGCTCTGCTTGCAAGGTCTTTGCATGCAGCAGTAAAACTCAAGCGCGTTGAAAAAAGTATTCCCAAGTATTTGTACACGTTAACTACAGGCATTGTAACACCATCATATAACCATTTTTCTCTCACACTCAAATAGCCACCCTTCCGAAAGACTATAATATTGCTTTTTGTCATATTAACTTTAAGCTGAAGAGATAGAGCGGCATGCTGCAGGCTGTTCAATTGTGTCTGCAAACCTGTAACTGTCTCCGCCATCAAAACAACATCATCAGCCAACAATAGAATAAATAATTCATACACGTCAAGTGAAAATCTAGCACCATGTCTTCCATTATTGATAACTCCTATAGCTAACTCGTTAATAAAAAGAGAGAACAGAACAGGGCTGCAGGCATCTCCTTGTCTTAAGCCTGATGTGCAGGCAATGTAATCAGTAAACGTAGAACCACATCTAACTCTTGCTTTAACATCATTGTACATGCTTTTAATACATTTAAATAACTTACCTTTAATACCATTCTTTAAGAGAACTGGCCAAAGAAGATTTCGATTTATCGTATCAAAAGCTTTTTCGAAATCTATAAATGCAACATAAAGTTTTCGATTGTAACAGAACTGCTTTTGTATGAGAGCTAGTAAAGAAAACATGTGGTCGACTGTTGAGTATCCTTTTTGAATCCAGCTTGATATTCACCTGTGATATTGTTTCCTTCCACCCATTCTTGCAATCTGTTATTTATCACCATACCAAATAATTTACTGCTAATATCACTCAAAGAAATTCCCCTATAATTATTGGGTTATTTATGTCACCTTTCTTGAAAATTGGCTGAATAACAGATTCAGTCCAGTTGTCAGGGAATATACCATCATCAAATAGTTTATTAAATAATTTTAAGAAAAAATGTATAACCTGTTCATTCGAATACTTAAAGAGCTCACCAATAATGCCATCGGGACCAGCTGCTTTACGGTTTTTTAATTTTCTTAAAGCAAGCAGTATTTCTTCTTTAGAGATTGGACGATTCATATAGTCTTCCGTGTCTTCAACTGAGTCCTCATTTACTATGTTGTCAGCATCCGTTTCCAGCAAAGCTTTAAAATGTTGAAACCAAGAGTCAATTGATATGTTATTTCTAGGCTGTTTCCTTTTGAAAGATGCATTATGAACAACGTCCCAGAATTCCTTTTGATTTCTCACAGTCAATACAAGTTTGTCTAATAAGGCTTTGTTGAATTGCTTCTTCTTCCGCTTTAATAAGTTTTTATACTCACGTCTGGCAATAACATATTCATTTCTTTTTTCGATAATCAATTCTTTTTTCTTTTCAAATTTTACAGAACGGCGAAATATCTGCAACAATCTTTTGGCATTTCTTTTACAAAATTTGCATTCTAAATCAAACCATTTACTTGAATTTTCATTGTTATCAAATGATATACGTGTTTTCATGGATTCAGCACTTACTCTTATACAATCATTAAAAGCTTTAAGAGCATCGTTCACGTTAACATCAATTAAATCAATCGCAAGGTCAATGTTGGTACGTGTTTCCTCACTACACAAAATACTGGTATATTTATCAGCACACTTGTCGTCCCACAAAAGTTTGTATACAACAAAATCCTCTTTTTGCGTACAAATATCAGATAAATGTTGCTTTGGGACAACAAAGCCTGCAGTCACTGGCAAATGGTCAGAATCAATACGTTCAACAATAGACAGTTTGCAGGAGTCAAACAATATCATAAAAAGTTCACGTGAGAATATAAAATAATCTGTGACACTGCTTCCAGAATCAGATATGAATGTGTAGCAACCTTCATGGTCGCCTCTACACACGCCATTTAAAATACTCAGATCTAATGCAGTACACATGTTCAATAATAATTTCCCATAGTTGTTCAGAGTAAGATCGTTTGATTGCCGGGTCAAATTAAGAGACAAATTATTGAATTGTGGGTCAAAATCATTTTTCACAGAGTATTCTTGAGAAACATCAGCAGTTCTACTGTTCAAATCACCAACTAAAATAACATACACGTCACTCTGTAACAGAAAATCAGTTAAACACTCTTCAAGCATACTAATGCCATTGTCTATATCAAAATGAGTGTAGAAAGGAGATCCTTCTGGAGGTATATATGTACAAACATACAGAATATCTTTATCCAGTCCAAACAGTTCTTTGTCAATCAGAAAGATGCAACAATTGACATGATCAACATCAACACTTTTGACATACTGGAAAAGGTCATTTTTTATCAAGCAAACAAGTCCTCCCGAACGTCTACCATGTTTAGTAAATTTTACAGCAGGTTTACAAAACAATCTGTATCCAGCAAAAGCATCACACTGACATTCCTCTATGAATGTTTCAACTAAACAAACAAAATCAAATTTACAAACAAAAGAAGTAAAATCGGAATCATACATTTTTGTCAACAACCCATTCACATTCCACAGCAAGAAAGAGAAATGTTTTGATGCAGCACGCAGTGTGTGTTGCACGTGCTCATTCACGCTGTCGCTGGTTGGCACAACCTCGCTCTCCTGACCAGCATTGCGTCGCTCAAGCGTGTCACTGACATGAGAGACAGGTGAGCGCACACACGGTGTTAGGTTACCTCTGTTCCCTCTCTTGCTGTTATCAGGCGGGGAAATACATTCAGTGCGTGGCCGGCCGATCTCCTATCTGGATTCGTGCAAAGTGTCCCCCTCACCAAGGAAATACTTTTTGCCATCTATGAGTAGGTGGTCGAAGACCATCGTGGCTCTTTTCCCATCATTTCTAGCTTTTTTTCAAGTGGGGGGACAGTCTGCGCCGAATCTCCCTCACTCGGAAGGAAAAGTCTTCCCCTACAAAAATACTGGTGCCCTGCAGTTTCTTTTTAACTTTCAGAATTTGCACTTTGTGTTTGTAAAAAGTGCACCTTGCAATGATTGGAGAGTCTGGTCTGCCGTTCAAACGATGGACCCTATCAAATTCAATGTCAGTACTAATATCCAGTTTATCAGCAATGACATTACGCAGTTTACTTTCACACTGTTCTGTGGACTCATTCTGGTCTTTACTGATTCCATAGAATATAAGGTTATTCCTCTTGGATCTGCCCTCAAGGTCGTCAGTCTTTTTTTCCAGCTGTTCAACCCGGGAAAGCAGATCAGAGTTTTTCCTCAAAAGATTTTGGTTTTCTTTTTTCAGATCATCCACTTTATCTTTTAAACCCATCACATTACTTTGCAACTCAGCATACTGCTCTCTCAGTCCTTTCACACAGCGTTCCACTTCATCAAGCTTACAGTTTGTTGTGGCGTTCTGGACCTTCATGGACTGAAGCATCTCCATGACGTCAGTAAGGGTAGGCTGCCGGGAAGGAGAAGAAGACTGCCCGCTGTCCCGTACGCAACGGATTAGTCCAGAAGAAAAAGATCGGCAACATCTTGAAACGAAGTTTTGGCCTAATACTTCTTTCGTGCCGCGTCGTTGTGCCATTCACGGTTCGCCAGTGCTCAATGAACCGTGCAGCTCTCACATATGCATAATGTAGACAGTAACAAAGGGCATCTTCCGTTATGTGTCATTCAGCCATTCACGACTTTACAATGCCCCAAATGGACAGTGATGTTCTCAAGCATGCATAATAATCATAAGACCAAAAACTTCTCCTGGGGCCAGGAGGCATGTAATGACTACTGAGGCAAAATTGATGAGAGAGAGAGAGAGAGAGAGAGAGAGAGAGAGAGAGAGAGAGAGAGAGAGAGAGAGAGAGGGAGGGAGGGAGGGAGAAGAGAGAGAGAGAGAGAGAGAGAGAGAGAGAGAGAGAGAGAGAGAAGGTACTGCAGCTTCCCATTGGTGCAAACCAGCCTCTAATTCAAGTTGCATACATGATAACAGTCCCACACCGTTGAAGAGTCATTCACCTGCTGCACGGGATGACAAGACAACCTGCACTGATTTCCCAGATGCACAAGATGATGATCCTATTTTTAGCATTCTCTTCCTATGTTAACTCAACGATTGCATTTTGCAACGTTATTTTACACAGAAGGTACGCGCGCACGCGCGCGCGCTTGCTTGTTTGTGTCTACGTGTGTGTGTGTGTGTGTGTGTGTGTGTGTGTGTGTGTGTGTGTGTGTGTGTGTGTGTGTGCGTGCGTGCGTGCGTACGTGCGTGCGTGCGTGCGTGCGTGCGTGCGTGTGTGTGTGTGTGTGTGTGTGAGAGAGAGAGAGAAGAGAGAGAGAGAGAAGAGAGAGAGAGGAGAGACAGTGACAGTGACAGAGACTGTGTGTGAGTGTACGTGTTGGTGTGTGCGCTTGCGCCTTTGTAAAACACCTTCAGGTATACAAAATACAAGGTATAAATTAAAAAAAAACCGTAAGCAAACATGTTTCTATTAAATAAACAAAACCTTCTTACATAAAATTATTCAAAGACAAAAAAAAAATCTCTCTAAAGTAAAACAAATCGCCAGAAGAATTTGATGTTCTCGGTAGTCTATGGTCATCCAGTATCTTTAAATACCTAAACAAATCATCTGTCCAACTGCTTAGAGAGAGAGAGAGAGAGAGAGAGAGAGATAGAGATAGAGAGAGAGAGAGAGAGAGAGAGAGAGATACAAACACACACGTGTGTGTGTGTATGTGTGTGTGTGTGTGTGTGTGTGTGTGTGTGTGTGTGTGTGTGTGTGTGTGTGTGTGTGTGCGCGCGCGCACGCGCGCGCGAGTAATCACGAACAGAGCAAGAAAGAGGGGAGGCATGTATGCGCGCTTATACTGAAAAACACTAAAACTGACACAGATACAACTGGCATTGGAGCTTGCGCGCGATGTGTGGGGTGTGTGTGTGTGTGTGTGTGTGTGTGTGTGTGTGTGTGTGTGTGTGTGTGTGTGTGTGACGTGTGTGCGTTGTGTGTGTGTGTTTGAAGCCTAAGGGACTGAGAGTTGTGGTTATTGGAATCTGATTTTTTTTAATACAGTACAATACAGTACAACACAATAAAGTACAATGCAATACAATGGCAACCTCCTTTTGGGATTTGTAGGTTCATAACAATATGCAAAAGGTCGTCACCATGACATAATGTTTAAAAAAATACATGAAGTAAAATGAACAGTCACGCTAATCGCATTATTGAACATTTAAGGGCAATATTGATGTGTATTAATTCCTGAGGAAAGTATTTCATCCAGAAAAAAAGGGATGGTGAAAGTATCAAACTTAATTTCTATGCACTATAAATTCATCAGGCATTATTTTTAAGTTTTTCCTCAACAAATTACAAAGGTTAAACAATGAACGTACTTTCAGACATCGTTTTGGCAGAGACTGATGACATAAAGCTGCCTATCTGGGGCAGCAAATGACAAACGCCATCACCTGCCTCATTCTTCTTATAGTCTCAACACATTCTCTCTTCTCTCGACAGTCCATGCCGTCGTCTCTTTTCTGTTGCAAGCTCATGATCACACGAACGAAATTTCATTAATGCAATCCTATCCTGATCGGGAAGTTGTGTGAAACAAAGCACTTGATGGTCTTCCTGTCGGTAGAATACATGACTCTATATACACACCACCTTCCACAGAAACGGCCAAGACATTTTCAGACACGCCATGTTTTCTTTCCCCCGTCACATCGGCTGAAGGTGACTCTCCGAATATGACATTCGAGCAACAAGGTTGTTGGACTGCGAAACGTGTGTGCAACACAAAGATACGGGCAACAAACTTTGTGAAGCTTTGTAAGGCTTGAAGCATGCAGCTGATGCCTACCTGGTGTCGCCGTCTGATACCCTGTCAGCGAAGACCCTGCAGGCAGTCGATGGACGGAGACACGTCAGTACGACAGTACCAGTACTGCACGCAACAATTGTCCACACACGCGTGGGGTATGAGCATGAAACAGACATTTTAATCCGTCATGTTCAGTTCGGACCTTTCGTCTTGCTTTCTGCTTGTGGACTCTGTGTACGCAGGAAACGGAAGCAGCTGTAAGACATAAGCAATGAGGGTCAGAGTAGTGTCACTGTTGACAACAAACAAGGGGGGTAACTCTTTCTCATATGATTTGCTCGCCCGTAACTCCAAAAAACTGCTGCCTACAGGAAAAATCGCGTTGGAAAAACGCTAAGAAAGAGCACACAGAACAAACAAACAAGGAGGCATCCCCCCAACAGAACGTTGCAAATTTGCTCATAGTTCCTGTGCCTGACACATGTGTCTCCTTGTTTGATCTGTGTGCTCTGTGCCTGACACAATGTCTCTTGCTTTGCTCTGTGCCTGACACATGTGTCTCCTTGTTTGCTCTGTGCCTGACACATGTGTCTCCTTGTTTGCTCTGTGTGCTCTGTGCCTGACACATGTGTCTCCTTGTTTGCTCTGTGCCTGACACATGTGTCTCCTTGTTTGCTCTGTGTGCTCTGTGCCTGACACATGTATCTCCTTGTTTGCTCTGTGCCTGACACATGTGTCTCTTTGTTTGCTCTGTGTGCTCTGTGCCTGCCACATGTGTCTCCTTGTTTGCTCTGTGTGCTCTGTGCCTGCCACATGTGTCTCCTTGTTTGATCTGTGCCTGACACATGTGTCTCCTTGTCTGCTCTGTGTGCTCTTTGCCTGACACATGTGTCTCCTTGTCTGCTCTGTGTGCTCTGTGCCTGACACATGTATCTCCTTGCTTGCTCTGTGTGCTCTGTGCCTGACACATGTGTCTCCTTGTCTGCTTTGTGCCTGACACATGTGTCTCCTTGTTCTTGTTCGCTCTGTGTGCTCTGTGCCTGCCACATGTGTCTCCTTGTCTGCTCTGTGTGCTCTGTGCCTGACACATGTGTCCCCTTGTTCGCTCTGTGTGCTCTGTGCCTGACACATGTGTCCCCTTGTTCGCTCTGTGTGGTCTGTGCCTGACGCATGTGTCCCCTTGTTCGCTCTGTCTGCTCTGTGCCTGACACACGTGTCTCCTTGTTCTTGTTCGCTCTGTCTGCTCTGTGCCTGACACATGTGTCTCCTTGTCTGCTCTGTGTGCTCTGTGCCTGACACATGTGTCTCCTTGTCTGCTCTGTGTGCTCTGTGCCTGACACATGTGTCTCCTTGTTCTTGTTCGCTCTGTGCCTGACACATGTGTCTCCTTGTTCTTGTTCGATCTGTGTGCTCTGTGCCTGACACATGTGTCTCCTTGTCCTGCTCTGTGCCTGACGCATGTGTCCCCTTGTTCGCTCTGTGTGGTCTGTGCCTGACACATGTGTCCCCTTGTTCGCTCTGTGTGGTCTGTGCCTGACACATGTGTCCCCTTGTTCGCTCTGTGTGGTCTGTGCCTGACACATGTGTCCCCTTGTCTGCTCTGTGTGCTCTGTGCCTGACACATGTGTCTCCTTGTTCTTGTTCGCTCTGTGAGGTCTGTGCCTGACACATGTGTCTCCTTGTTCGCTCTGTCTGCTCTGTGTCTGACACATGTGTCTCCTTGTTCGCTCTGTGTGCTCTGTGCCTGACACATGTGTCTCCTTGTTCTTGTTCGCTCTGTGTGGTCTGTGCCTGACACATGTGTCCCCTTGTTCGCTCTGTGTTGTCTGTGCCTGACACATGTGTCCCTTTGTTCGCTCTGTGTTGTCTGTGCCTGACACATGTGTCCCCTTGTTCGCTCTGTGCCTGACACATGTGTCTCCTTGTCTGCTCTGTGCCTGCCACATGTGTCTCCTTGTTCTTGTTCGCTCTGTGCCTGACACATGTGTCTCCTTGTTCTTGTTCGCTCTGTGTGCTCTGTGCCTGACACATGTGTCTCCTTGTTCTTGTTCGCTCTGTGTGGTCTGTGCCTGACACATGTGTCTCCTTGTTCGCTCTGTGTGGTCTGTGCCTGACACATGTGTCCCCTTGTTCGCTCTGTCTGCTCTGTGACTGACACATGTGTCTCCTTGTCTGCTCTGTGTGCTCTGTGCCTGACACATGTGTCTCCTTGTTCTTGTTCGCTCTGTGTGCTCTGTGCCTGACACATGTGTCTCCTTGTCTGCTCTGTGCCTGCCACATGTGTCTCCTTGTTCTTGTTCGCTCTGTGTGCTCTGTGCCTGACACATGTGTCTCCTTGTTCTTGTTCGCTCTGTGTGCTCTGTGCCTGACACATGTGTCTCCTTGTTCGCTCTGTGTGCTCTGTGCCTGACACATATGTCTCCTTGTTCTTGTTCGCTCTGTGTGCTCTGTGCGTGCCACATGTGTCTCCTTGTTCGCTCTGTGTGCTCTGTGCCTGACACATGTGTCTCCTTGTTCTTGTTCGCTCTGTGTGCTCTGTGCCTGCCACATGTGTCCCCTTGTTCGCTCTGTGTGCTCTGTGCCTGACACATGTGTCTCCTTGTTCGCTCTGTGTGCTCTGTGCCTGACGCATGTGTCCCCTTGTCTGCTCTGTGTGCTCTGTGCCTGACGCATGTGTCCTTGTTCGCTCTGTGTGCTCTGTGCCTGACGCAGTGTCCCTTGTTCGCTCTGTGTGCTCTGTGCCTGACACATGTGTCTCCTTGTTTGCTCTGTGTGCTCTGAGTCTGACACATGTGTCTCCTTGTTTGCTCTGTGGCTGACACATGTCTCCTTGTTTGCTCTGTGTGCTCTGTGCCTGACACATGTGTCTCCTGTTTGCTCTGTGTCTGACACATGTGTCTCCTTGTTTGCTCTGTGTGCTCTGTGTTGGCACTTCCGCCAGGCGATTTGGTGTCGTAGGCCAGCATTCGTTCGGAGCTGAGAAAGACTACCCTTTTTTTCGTCATTTATTTATTGATTGATTTGCCGTTCCCTGCCTCATTTCATATTCCACTATTGCCGGGTTACTGAGGAGCACTGCCAGCTTTAGATGAAAGACGTAAGAGAATGATGCTTTAATTCTGAGAGGGATGCTTACCTTGTACACCGTTTTAGGCCGTGTCCACAAGAACAGTCAACAGACCTAGCTATAGGCATAGCTATATAGCTTAGCTATGTAGGATTAATGCGTCAGTCTGTCTCACACACATACAAATACGCGCAGGGGCGCGCGCTTGCTCGACGAAAACCATATATACACACACATACACGCAAACACGCGCTCGTTGCGCGCGCGCATACACCCCCGCGAAAATCACACACACACACACACACACACACACACACACACACACACATACACAGGCACACACACACACACACACACACACACACACACACACACACACACACAAACACAAACTCGCATACGCCCTCGACGAAAACAACAACAACAACAACAACAAACACACACACACACACACACACACACACACACACACACACACACACACACACACACACAAGCACGCGCGCACGCAGACACACACACACAAATTCGCATACGCTCTCAACGAAAACCACCACAACAATAACAACACACAGACACACACACACAACACACACACACACACACACACACACACACACACATCCGCCCTCGGCGAAAACAACAACAACAACAACAACAACAACAACACACACACACACACCACACACACACACACACACACACACACACACACACACACACACACACACACACACACACACATCCGCCCTCGGCGAAAACAACAACAACAACAACAACAACAACAACAACAACACACACACACACACACACACACACACACACACACACACACACACACACACACACACACACACATGCGAGTGCGCTCGAGCGTGCTCTCAACAACAGCTTTACCGCGTTTCTTCATTCGATTGATCTCGAACAGCTGGATCCGTTTCAGCGTTGCTTATACATGCGCCATTCGTCATGTTTTTTGTTTTATGTTGTTGTTGTTTTTCAACTCCTGATCGACTGTATGATCGATTCGTTGTCACCAAAAACGTCGCCTTTTGGCCGAAAAATCAACATGCGCCATTCGTCATGTTCTTTGCTTTATGTTTTTTCAACTCCTGATCGACTGTATAATTGATTTCGTTGTCACCGAAAACGTCGCCTTTTCGCCGAAAAATCAAAACGGTTACGGATACACACAATATTTCATCTCTGCACTCTCAGACTACGATGGTAATCCTGCACCACCCTGCTTCTAATTATTACGAACAGACTGTATCTTTGGAGAAAGTGGGCAGAGGAGGAGGGTTGACGTGGATTCAAGACGGACAAGCTGTTACGTGTGCAGACCTTATTACGTATATGACGACATCTGGGACAGAATTAATTTCAACTGAAAGTGGCGTTATAGAGCTCGACAACCTGGCAGAAGTCCACTGTGACACGGGGCACGTTCACATTCTGCTCATGCCAGTTTGTGCGGTTCCAAATCAGCCATCAGATCATCAAGAATCTCGATGTAACACGCCAGAATCATTGTACGCAAGGAGGACTGCCATAATCGATACGGCGTTCAGCAGCTAACCTTTACCTATTTCCAGGGTATCTCTGGCGAATGCCGTAAACACGACTTTGTGAGCATGATTTAACTACTAAGTGCATTATTATCAGATCACTCTTAAAGCATATTACAATTCTTTGAAATCTTCTTGGATTCTCTTTCCAGTTATAAGTTGGACATGTATTTGACACTCCATGTTGTATTCAATTCCCGCCAAATTGCACTTTTTTCCCCTTGATGTTCATAAATGTATCTGAAACTTTCTCGGAATATTCTAGCCTGCTCATTATTCGTTTAAAATTGTTCTATCCCTTTGATTTGATAATTATCATTATCTGCAAGCTTGGGTAGTTTTGCTGAGTATCATCCATGTTCATTCCAGTTATTTTTTTTCCCATCTAATCATTATCTACGATGGACAAATACAGGGATACCGGATATCCCTGCCTGCAACAAGTTAATGTACTGGACCAATATTAGCACAAGCCATTCACATTTACAGTAGCTTTTATCCATATGTGGGGTGTTTTTATCCAGCAAAGTATTTACCAAAGCCAAATAATTCTGTGAACTTCTTCACCCAGCTGTCTTCCATCTGTATGTTGTCTCCTCTCTGTTGAGTGCTCCAAAAGATTCCCAGCCACAACATTCTGGTCAAACAAATAAAGCAGACACAGATCAGAACTCTGCCATGCCAAACTCTCTCCCTGTTGAGTGCTTCAAAGAACTCCCAGCCACAAAATTGTGGTTAAAAAAAATAAAGCAGACACACAGAACTCTGCCACGCCAAACTCTCTCCCTGTTGAGTGCTCCAAAAGATTCTCAGCCACAAAATTCTGGTAAAAAAAATAAAATAAAGCAGACACACTTCAGAACTCTGTCATGCCAAACTCTCTCCCTGTTGAGTGTTCCAAAAGATTCCCAGCCACAAAATTCTGGTCAAACAAATAAAGCAGACATACATCAGAACTCTGCCATGCTAAACTGAGGTATGTCTACTGTCAAAGTTAAAGTGTCAAGTGTAACTCCCGAACTTTTCAAAAAGAAGATGACCGTCGCGAAATGCTTGTTTGTGAATTAAGTAAAAACGACAACATACGGGGGATGCGCCAGATGTAGAGTCGTCGTACATTTTGACAAACGAATGAACTGTGTGCTAGCAGCTCGATGACATCTTCACTTCGATCGCCGTTTCTAACGTTAACTCTATTCGGGTTCTCAAAGTAGGTACTTCATAATCATAGGCTTATGACTGGATCTGTATCCAAATGAACCAAAGAACATCACACCAGGGACATTAGGACAACGATCATCACAGATACCTGACAACTGAAAGACTCACGAGACGTTTCCAAGAACTCGCTGGTTGTTGTTCCGTTTATGAGTGAACGTCTCCGTCACGCGCTGTCAAAAGTGGGATAAAGAACTTTTCCGACGTTAAAGCAAGGCCACTGGCTCTAAAATTCGATTGCTTTTTCCGCGAATCGATCGTCACCGTGACTTTTGGCTACAGCCACCATTACTATCGAACCGCCTTCAAGCTTCGATTTTGTTAAGCCAGAACTGTGGCCCATCTCGAAACGGAGGTTTCTGACGTACATCACTGCGACAAAGTTGAATAGTGACGCATTCGATGTTCAGATCGCAAGTCTTCTTTACTCGCTGAGCGATGAGTCACAAAAAGTGTACGCTACATTCACAATCGAACACAATACGTCATTTGATGATGTATTAGCGATGTTCGACGCACATTTCATTCTTTAAGTCAACGTCATTCACTCAAGGCAACAACTATCTGGCGAGAATATTGAAAGCTATATTCGTTCTTTGTATGAACTTGCAGAACATGCGGGCTTTCCAAATAAAGATGAAGTTATTAGAGACAAAGTAGTTATCGGTCTGCTTGATAAGGATCTGTCTGAGAAGTTGCAACTTCACCTGAGCTTCGACTAAAAAAAATACAGTTCTGCAGGCACGTCAGTATGAACAGGTCATATCAAGACTCCAGATTTCTGAGCGAAGACACGAGACTAGTCATGTCAATGCTGTCACACACAGAGGTACTGGTCACTGAGCAGAGGTCACTGGGTCAGAGGTCACTGGGGCGACAACTTCAGTGTCGGCATGCATGGTGCTTCCTGTTCCACAGCAAATTTGCTCTCAGAGCCAGTCGTTTAAAATCGCAGTCAAGGCAAAAACGGTCAAGAAAGAGGATTTGGAGATCCTACTTCTAGGTCCACGTGTTCAAAATGACAGCACAGAGCACACAGAACAAACAAGGCAACATCCCAGAATGTCTCCTTGTTCGTTCTGTGCGCTCTGTGCTGTCATAATCTGCTGGGCGATTCGGCGTCGTAAGCAGCGTTCCTTTGGAGTTAGGGGCGTGTATTTGTTTCATCGTGGGAGCAAGAGTTACCCTACTTGTTTGCTATTTACTGTTTAATGTTGTTCCCAGTTTCATTTCACATTTACTTTCATTTTTAATTTTTAATGTTAACTTATAACAAAAAAATATATCATTTTGGCACATGGCACCTATGTAAACTTATCAGTATTATTGATACTGTTGACATTAATGGTGAAATGTGTTTAGACGTCCGTGCCAAAGTAAACATCCCTTGTATCGAAGACCATTGTGAAAAAATAAAAATAAAAAAAAGAAAAGAAAGAAAGAAAAAACGAAAAAGAAAAGACAAAAAAAGACATTACTTCCCCCCCCCCCCCCCCCCCCCCCCCCTCTTTGCATTTGTACGTCGGAACATAATTCAATTGACGTACCCACCGTAAAAGAGGGAAGATGTCGCGCTACGCCTGTTTATGAATGAAGTGAAAAGACAACAGGGGGGGAGTGTGTACAGGGTTGCCGAAGACAACAGAACAACGATCATCGCAGATGCCTGGCAAT
>CM031606.1:67616210-67653710 GCA_018398815.1 Conus ventricosus
CTGTGGCTGTGGACGGGTGTCAGTATGATGAGCGGCGTGGGTGCACTGCCACTTAGGTGGCACAGAAGTTGGGACAGCAAAAAAAAAAAAAAAAAAAAAAAAAAATTCTGGGCCGATCTTTCTGAAAATTTGTTGGCATGTTCATTATGGATCACGGATGATGCCCGATGTTTTATGTTACCAGAGTAGCCGTTACTAACGGCGAAAACGGCCCCAAACGGTTTTCTTCTTTATGGAATATTTCAGTGACAAAATACATTATGACGCATGTTTTGATTGTGACGTCAACTACATCATGACGCATGTTTGATTGTGACGTCAACTACATCATGACGCATGTTTGATTGTGACGTTTTTCAGGAAGATAAACTGGGGAGTACGTTTATAATGCTTTGCATCTTGTTTTTCTGTCGCCTGGTCGCAGACGTTAGTAAGCCTCGTTCCCGTGGGAATCACGGTCATCCTTTGCCCTCGCCGACAGAAGTGAGTCGGAAGGTCCACGGTCATAAGCACAGCTCCGAACGCAAGCTGACCTCCTGGTACATGACCTGGGGTCAGTTCGTTGACCATGACATGGACCTCACGCCGGTGTCCATGAGTAAGACTGTCAACTGACCTCTTCTGGATCATGGGGCTGCTGCTGCTGCTGCTGCTGCTGTGGTTGATGTAGTTGAGGAATCTGTCACATGTATTTGTTGTTGTCGTCGTTTTTGTTGTTGTTGTTGTTGTTATGGTCGTCATTGTTGTTTTGTATTCATTGCTTCTGAAGCTGCTCTTGATCTTCCTTCTGTTGCTGTTGACGCTGCTGTAGATGTTTAGAGAGAAAGAGAAGCATCAAATTCTACTCCTAGACGACAAAGAATGATTGGGTCATTCTGTTGACAGCACCCCTCATGTCCTTGTGAATGTTCTCTTCACCTAAGACTGCCATGACACTATCAACCAGCTCCACAAAAAAGCAAAGGCAATTTTTAAGGGAAACAAATAATATCAACGTTCTTCTCTGCTGGGCGCCATGTCATCGGGAATTGTCTTTAACTGATGGGTCGGCAAAGGCGCTAAAATGTGCAATTTATGATAAACTGAACTACCTTCTATAACCGTGTTATGAGCAGACACCTGAAAACAATAGTGATGGAGCTAGACTGATTTTGAAAAATTGAAGAAAAGAGTGTTAGCTGTCTTGAATCGTTTTCAGACCAACGTCATGATTGTCAAAATGTTTGTTCAAAATGAAACATGATAAAATCAAACATATACTAAATAATTTCAAAACTAGATATAGTCAGAACGTTACATGATCTTGCTGACAAAAACTTCAAATTTACTTGTGATGTTTCAGTTAGAGGCATTAAGGCTCTTTTTCTGCCTTAAAAAATCACATCAAACCATTGTCAATGTTTTCAGTGGTTTAATATATCGGAATATCTGTGCCTCCGTCTGTTTTTCATTGCTTTCACTGTTTTAGACTGTTGTCATTTTTATTTCACTGTATACTATACTGTTCTAAAATGTCGTTTTTCTTTTTTTCTTTTTTTTTTGGTCCAAAAATAAGCAAAAAGTGAATTATATTGGAGTGCAGACTTATAACAGTGTGACGGTGTTCGTAGTGGACCAGCCTATTTGAAAGGAATACATACATTCAATTTGAAAGTGATTAACAGTGTCTACGATGACTCTCACAACTATCATCACTTTTATTTGCAGCATCGGAAGGAAAGATCACATGCTGCGGAGACAACAACGCATTCCCTGACGAACCGAAACACCCCCAGTGTTTCCCTATCAAACTGGGCCCCAAAGATGCCGACACACGATTCAAAGGGGACTGCATGGAGTTCGTGCGTTCCCTTCCTGCCCGTGACCTCTGTGGACATCCGAAAGGTCAGGGGTTTTTATTTGCCTGGCACACTTGTCGTTCATATAAGACTTGGATTATTGCATGCAACATCAGGAAGAGGTGCATTAGGAGAAGGCGAGGGGGAGGGGGAGAGCGGTCAAGATGTTCACAGTTTTGTTCTCGTTCAAAAATGGGTAGCGTGATAAATACGCCATGCTGAAAGGTAGATGACTATGGGACGAAATTGCAGCGAGAAAAAAAGAAAGAAAGACATTATTACATTACCCAACGACCGGGAGGAAGAAATGATAACAATGGTAATTGAGAGCATGGAGCTCAGTAATAAATGAGACAGATATACTATCAGAGAATGACAGGGAGCGAGGGGAATTACAGACTTAAGAAGAAGATCCCATATATCAAGCTTGATTTTTTTCCCTCTTTGATTTGGAAAAGGGGTGACACGAGAGAGAGAGAGAGGAGAGAGAGAGAGAGAGAGAGAGAGAGAGAGAGAGAGAGAGAGAGAGAGAGAATACTTCATTCATCAGTGGCCGACGTTTCACCTGAAAGCGTGCCCACATGAGGTTTGATCATAGCCTCATAGACATTGTGCTTATCATTACGCATTTCATATACAAAAGATCAGTAGCGGAGTCTAAGAAGTGCAACTTCATTATGGATGTTAGCGTCATTTTACTTCATTCATTCGGCAATTATGTCTGTCTGTTTAAACGCAGGGCACACTTTGCACCAAATCACTGTGGGTTTTTCTTTTTTTTTCCCTTTTTTTTGTCTTTTGAAGGTTTGACATTTTTTGTTATAAGAGAGGACAGATGGAATTTACATGTTGACAAGTCTATTTGAAGAAATTCCGATTCCAACCGGTTCCACTGCAGTGTAACGCGGTGTAGTGTAGTAAAGATTTTAGCGATATCAAACAAGCACTTGACCGCGTGTCTGTAATGAATCTGCGCTTTGTGAAGTGTTTGGGGCAACAAGTAGTAATATGAACCCTAACACTCTTTCATTTTCTTGAGAAATATTGCGATCATGAAAGAATCATCATATTTTGTCGAGATGTGACGTAGGGTACACTGTTCTGAAACAATTGTGGTATTGTAATATTTGAAAAAAAAATTACAAAGTAAATAATGAACCTTCGATTCCCAGTCATTAATTAAAACGAGGTCCGAAGGCCACGTCCTGAAAGATGCCATCGTTGTATCAAATTACGGCCCAAACCATGTCACAATGTATTTAAGGAAAAGAACAGATGAATAACGGGGGAAGAAAAACACACGGCGTTGTTCAAATCTTGGAGGCTGTCTAAATCTTCAATGACTGCCCAATACCGAGGGTTGAAATGTATGTATTGAAATACCTGAGATGTCAGCCTGTGAACACACACACACGCACACGCACACATACACACACTGGTAGTATGGGTACATTTAAATTGGTGAAAATGGTGCAGGCGTACACACACACCCCACACACACACACACACACACACACACACACACACACACACACAGAGACGCACGCACACACACACACACACACACACACACACACACACACACACATACACACACACACACACACACACACACACACGCGCGCGCGCGCGCGCGCGCGCGCGCGCACACGCACGCACACTGAGTATGCGTATGTCGCACCTTTTCTTCATTCGTCTTCAAACAAAATGTAGATAATTGAAAGTAGTGATAAGGATGGTACATGGTATGGTTTAACACTTGGCTGACCACACATATGAATTCAAACAAAATAATGCTCAAAATCCTTCTGCATAGTTCACGATACCATGCAGATAACGTCATTGCCACAAGCAGGCGCGATCCCGCAAAGTCAACAGTGACAGTGAACAGATCTGTTATTCCTTGCAAAAAACCATCTCCTACATCAAAGGGGGGTCACCACGCGTTGGATTAGACTCTGGCGGACGACGGCGCTTTGGGCCACAAAGAAGACATTCAAAATCAAGCAACAGGTAACAAACGCCGTCCAACAACTGAACTCTGCAGAAACTGGTGAGGTGCTCGTAAGAGATACAATTGCAGAGTGGGACAGGACAAGGACATGAAGGAGAAGAACAAATACAGGAGTAAGAAGACGAAGAAGGACAAAACGGGAGGGGGAGAAGGAGGAGCTGTGGAAGGAGAAGAAGAAGAAGAAGAAAGTAGAATGTTTTAAAATGCTATGTCACGGTCTGAACAACACCTTCAGCTCTAACAACAATGGGCTGTTTATTTTTGATGGAGTGTTAACTGTCGCTCTGACAGTCCATTAGAGTCCTTGTCATTAAAGATCAAGGTAATCGCAAATTGTGCTTATTACTTTTTTTTTCACTTTGTTTGTAATGCAGCTTCGATTGCCTTTGGTGGACAGTAAATCAAATCACACACACACACACACACATACATATGCACATCCACAATTATGCATACACACAACATGTACATATACACTATATTTGTCATGTCCGTACCTGTTCCACGTGCGTAAATCTCAAGAGTGCGTTTTGACAGTCGCATAGAGAATGAGATCATCACTGAGCCGAAGATTGTGCAGTGTTGCCTGACTTTCTGAACAGGCGGTTTCAGTTTTGGACATGCTGCCCATACAACACAAGACAGACGTTTGTTTTGATTGTAAATTGTATAGAACTGCCAACAGCTTGTCTGAAACCCCCCCCCCCCCCCCCCCCCACCCTCGCGTCAATTAGTCTCCGCCACTCTCCCACTGCGATAATCATTTAATAGAGTCGCAGTCGAGCACTAATTTTGCATAATCGAAAGCCTGCACACACACACACACACACACACACACACACACACACACACACACACACACACACACATACACACACACACACACACACACACACACACACACACACACACACACACACCACACACGCACTCACTCACACACACCCACATACACGCACACTCACACGCACGCACGCACGCACACACGCACACACACACACGCACACGCACACACGCACACGCACACACACACACACACACACATCTGTCGCAGATGGAGGTCGGGAAATTAACATTCTTTTACCAAAAGTAGACGTACGTGCGATTACATGTGTACTGTGGCTCCGCACGCACGCACACTCACACGCACGCATGCACGCACGCACGCACGCACGCACACGCACACACACACACACACACACACACACACACACACACATCTGTCGCAGATGGAGGTCGGTAAATTACCATTCTTTTACCAAAAGTAGACGTACGTGCGATTACATGTGTACTGTGGCTCCGCACGCACGCACACTCACACGCACGCACGCACTCACACACACACACACACACACACAGACAACACACACACACACACACACACACACACACACACACACACACACACACACACACACACACACATCTGTCACAGATGGAGGTCGGTAAATTACCATTCTTTTACCAAAAGTAGACGTACATGCGATTACATGTGTACTGTAGCTCAGCCCTGCAGTTTCTCTTGAATGGTCAGTTCACACACTCACTTGGGAGGGGGGGGGGGGGGGGAGGGGGCAGGGGAGAGGGAGGGGGGGGAGCTGCATCCTTAACACTCTCCTGGACTATTAAGAAGTCAGTTCTTAAAACATTGCAAATAGACTGAGAATTCTGCACAGTAACAAACATACGGCAAATTATTTTGTTCTGTCGTGACACGGCCAAACCTTCATCCACACAGCTTTGATGCAAGATGCGTGCAGTGGCTGTCTATATAGCCGGCAGGCCACTGGGCGGGAGTCGTTTTGTTCTCTCTGGCACCGGTCTGCCTGGCACTTCATCGCACAGTTTGTCCTAAGGAGAACGAAAGTCCTTAAAAGCGGTCTGGGTCTCGGTTCACCTTGGCACTGTTCTCACAGGCCTCATCACAGAGCAGAACAGCGCCCCCTTCCATCGATGGAGCCACCATCTTGACTATAAGAGTCACTCCACCTCATGGTTCACCTTGGCACTGTTCTCACAGGCCTCATCACAGAGCAGAACAGCGCCCCCTTCCATCGATGGAGCCACCATCTTGACTATAGAGTCATTCAACCTCATCTGCGTCCGTTTTACGGCTTCTCTCTCTCTCTCTCTCTCTCTCTCTCTCTCTCTCTCTCTCCCCTCTCTCTCTCTCTCTCTCTCTCTCTCCTTCTGTCCTTTCTACCACAGCACCACCATTCACCGATATCTCATCTCTTCTTCTCATGCGTTCACATCTTCTTTTTTTTTTTTTAAATCTTCCCTCACTCCCGGACTGGGAGTTCTACCACACCTCCTGTCTCCATCACCTTCCCTCTGACTAAACAACACCCTCAGTTCACCGTAACTGGATTCCGGCTCTGTCAGCTACTCCTGGAAGCAGAGAGAGTGTTCTCTAAGTCAATTCCCCCGCTGCTAGTGCTGCACTTATCAACAACCGCCATCTGCAGAAGGGCGCGTGGGCAGCCGTCAGGCCTCCCTGCCCTTGCGCTAGGTGCATGGGACGTTGCATTAAACGGCTAAGTTGTTCGGTCAGGCACATGGGTCCGCTCAACAAACGAAATCGTTGCGGTGTTAGCGAAAACGACGATTTTTTTTTTTAAACTTCCGTTTGAACGGAAGCATCTGTTACGACACGATTCTCAAACTGACACGAACCGTGTCAACATTGCGGCGATCACGGCACGATTGCTCGCTCCTGCAGCCAGATCCAATCACCAGGACATCGGCACGCCAGATTAACCATACAGGAGAGCGGCACGCCAGATTAATCACACAGGAGAGCGGCATGCCAGATTAATCACACAGGAGAGTGGCATGCCAGATTAATCACACAGGAGAGCGGCACGCCAGATTAATCACACAGGAGAGCGGCATGCCAGATTAATCATACAGGAGAGCGGCACGCCAGATTAATCACACAGGAGAGCGGCATGGCAGATTAATCACACAGGAGAGCGGCACGCCATTCAGTCACGCAGGAAAGCGGCACGCCAAATTAGTCACACAGGAGAGCGGCACGCCAAATTAATCACACAGGAGAGCGGCACGTCAAATTAATCACACAGGAGAGCAGCACACCAAATTAGTCACACAGGAGAGCGGCACGCCAAATCAGCCACACAGGAGAGCCGAACGCCAAATCAATCACACAGGAGAGCAGCACGCCATTCAGTCACGCAGGAAAGCGGCACGCCAAATTAGTCACACAGGAGAGCGGCACGCCAAATTTATCACACAGGAGAGCGGCAAGCCAAATTAATCACACAGGAGAGCGGCACGTCAAATTAATCACACAGGAGAGCGGCACACCATTCAGTCACACAGGAGAGCGGCACACCATTCAGTCACACAGGAAAGCGGCACGCCAAATTAATCACACAGGAGAGCGGCACACCATTCAGTCACACAGGAGAGCGGCACGCCAAATTAATCACACAGGAGAGCGGCACACCATTCAGTCACACAGGAGAGCGGCACGCCAAATTAATCACAGGAGAGCGGCACACCATTCAGTCACACAGGAGAGTGGCACGCCAAATTAATCGCAGGAGAGCGGCACACCATTCAGTCACACAGGAGAGCGGCACGCCAAATTAATCGCACAGGAGAGCGGCACGCCATATCAACCACACAGGAGAGCGGCACACCAAATTAATCGCACAGGAGAGCGGCATGCCAAATTAATCATACAGGAGAGCGGCACGCCAAATTAATCGCACAGGAGAGCGGCATACCAAATTAATAGCACAGGAGAGCGGCATGCTAAATTAATCACACAGGAGAGTGGCACGCCAAATTAGTCGCACAGGAGAGCGGCACGCCAAATTAGTCACACAGGAGAGCGGCATGCCAAATTAGTCACACAGGGGAGCAGCACGCCAAATTAGTCACACAGGAGAGCGGCATGCCAAATTAGTCACACAGGAAAGCGGCACGCCAAATTAGTCACACAGGAGAGCGGCATGCCAAATTAGTCACACAGGAGAGTGGCATGCCAAATCAGCCACACAGGAGAGCGGCACGGCAAATCAGCCACGCAGGAGAGCGGCACGGCAAATCAGTCACACAGGAGAGTGGCACGGCAAATCAGTCACACAGGAGAGTGGCACGGCAAATCAGTCACACAGGAGAGCGGCACGCCAAATTAATCACACAGGAGAGCGGCACGCCAAATCAGTCACACACTCTCTCTCTCTCTCTTTCTCTCTCCCTCTCTCTCTCTCTCTCTCTCCCTCCCTCACGCGCACCCATACACGCACGCATACACACACATGAATAAGAAATGGTTTGTGGCAATTTTGGAAGAGGTATGGGATAAGTGAAAAAGGAAACTGTTACTAATGATAAATGTCTCTATAGCTTGTTTACGAACTTAAGTTCTTCTTATTATTGTGATATGGTCATGCAAATCACCTTTAACTTTCCCATCAAGCACATAACAAGAATAACAATCTGTCAGAAACGCCCTAGATGAATCTTGAGTAATTTATCAAAGCCTGATATTAATGTTTCAGAACAATTATGTGAAAATCGAGGATTTAGCCATATTCTAGTACGGCTATCTACATGAATACGCTGAAAAACTTGAAAGTGTTTCAAAAGGATCATTTAAGTAAGCCTACATAAGTTCCATCAGGTTTATGTATTAGGTATTTCAAACGGGATAGTTGTATTTCAGAAAAACCATGTCACACATACAGATTTTGTTTTTTTTATATTAAATTTGTGTACGAGAGTCCACATTAGTAAGCTAAACAACTCTGAAGATTTCTTCTAGATTCTGAATATTCTTGTAAACAGGAAAGTTTTCAATAGAATCGCTCCTTGCACACACACGATTGAATCTTCCAGCACCTTTTATTCTAATCAGGATGGCATCAACAGGACAATATCACACGCATGGGCGTTTTATGTCAAGAACTGGAAGAGCTATTGGATAGCTTGACCGACATAATAATAATAATAATAATAATAATAATAATAATAATAATAATAATAATGAATACTTATATAGCGCCTATTCTCGGCTAGAGACCAAGGTCTAAGCGCTTTACAATCCACACTCGCTTACACAACGGGCTGCCTACCTGGGTAGTGCCGACTGAAGAGCTGCCAGCTGGCGCTTCATTCAGTCGTTTCCCGTGACATCCAGTCAGTATCGTTCAATATCGTTCACTCAATTTTCTTACTTCCTTCATTCTTTCCATTTCTCACGCAGGGTGCAAGCTATGTGTAACGTGTCATCCATACCAACGGCCAAACTGGCCTCCTCTTCCAAAAGTTGGTGATCGGATTTTACGTGTGTGCAAGATGTTATGCGTGCGTTCACACGCGGAACCTCGGTTTATAGTCTCATTTGAAGGACTGTAAGGGAAATGGAGTCAGAACCAACATTAACTCCGAGGGAAAAATCCCCCTGTACCAAAACGGCCCGGCGGAGATTCGAACCCGCAAACCCAGGATCACCAAGATTACGAGTCCGGCGCTCTACCAACTAAGCTATTCCGACATATTTACACTATGTTATTGGTTGACTCGCTGACTGCTTGGTTTGGGTTGGTCTAATGATGAACGGACGAGCTGCTTGTTGAGTGAAACGGCTGGTTGATTGTCGATTGATCTGTGTTGTGCTGCAGTGCCCAGGGAGCAAATCAACGCCATCACGGCCTTTATCGACGGCTCCATGATCTACGGCAGCAGTGAGAAACTGCTGGAACGGCTGAGGAACTCCACGGACCGTGGGTTTTAATTCTCACCTTTCACCTGTCATCTTGACAGCTTCCATCTGAACGTATAGCTATCTCCCTGTCTTTCTCATATTTCGACACCCCCCCCCCCCCCCCCCCCCCCCCCCACCTCGCAAGAGAAAGAAGTCTACGAGGGCCTTTTTATGCATACTCTTTTCCTCCTCCTCTCCTCCTCCTCCTTCTTCTTCTTCCCTTCCTCCTCCCCCTGCTCCTCCTCCTCCTCTTCCTCCTCTCTCCTCTTCCTCCTCCTCCTCCTCCTCCTCCTCCTCCTCCTCTTCCTCCTTCTTCTTCTTCCCTTCCTCCTTCCCGTGCTCCTCCTCCTCCTCTCCTCCGCCTCCTCTTCCTCTTTCTTCTTCTCCTCCTCCTCCTTTTTCTTTTTGTTGTTATTGTTATTGCTGTTGTCGTTCTTTGTGTTGTTGTTGTTGTTCTTCTTCTTCTCCTGCTCCTCCTCCTCCTCCTCCTCCTCCTCTTTCTTGTTCTTGTTCTTCTTCTCCTTCTCATTATCATTGCTTTCTTCAACGCCTAATTTCAGAGACATGATGAATAATTATTTGTGTTTTTTTTCATATCAAGACAATTTCACCGTAACAGGGCTGACAAAAGCGTACTTTTACCAATTCGGAGCACGTCGACAGTGTGTGTGTGTGTGTGTGTGTGTGTGTGTGTGTGTGTGTGTGTGTGTGTGTGTTTGTTTATCCCGCAGTAGCCAGCAGACAACTCACCGCAAAGTTCTGCTGTTGCTGGTGTTGTTTGTTGTAATCATATTTCACGTGTGGCCATAAACATCACGACAGCAGACGAGATTGAATACAGCTTTTAAAAATCAATAATACACAGTCTACTATTACCCACAAACCATCCGCTCTGCGAAACAATCTTAAAGTCTTGTAAATAGTTTTCTTGCATTTGTTAGTAAAGACTGGTGGGAACGACACACATATTTATTTTCAGTCATGATCTGCACTCACACAACGCACAAACTATAACAGATCTTAAATAAATGTTAGCGAACCGCCAAGAGAAACGTGGACAAACGAGTCACAAGACAAAACACGGCGCGTTTCGACCTTTTAGGTCTTCTTCAGGCAAGACACAAACAAATAGGACGACGAAAATGAAAATGAACGAATTTGGTACTTAGCTTAGATCTCTTCCCTCTTCAGCGCAAGGTAGGCAGGCGTTGAATAATTAAACAATTAATATGATTAAATATAATTAAACAATGCTCTTTTCTGATGAAAACGTTGCTGGTGACGTATCGACGTACGTCGTCAGTCAGAACCTGTTAGAACCTTGCAGAGAGTAAATCATTCAACTGTCTTGAAGTCCGTCAACATTTGGCTGGGCAATATGATCACATATAGTTTCTACAATCAAAGAGTAGAGCGAAATCGCACGCTCTCTCTCTCTCTCTCTCTCTCTCTCTCCTCTCTCTCTCTTCTCTCTCACACACACACACACACAACACACACACACACACACACACACACACACAAATACACACACTAAGGTCTTGACGGCTTTTGCTCAGTGATTAGAGTTGTAATACTGTAAGTTGAATGGTTTCAATATTGTTGAGTACACTACATAGGCCGCGAGTTTCAGCGAGTTTTAAAATAAAGTCACAGTGACATATTCGTGTAACCATATCAGGCATTAAGCATCTCTCTCCTCTCTCTCTCTCTCTCTCTCTCTCTCTCTCTCTCTCTCTCTGTTGCCCCCAAACTCTCTTTTTCTCTCTGTTGCCCCCCAAACTCTCTCTCTCTCTCTGCTGCCCCCAAACTCTCTCTCTCTCTCTCTGTTTGCCCCCAAACTCTCTCTCTCTCTCTCTCTCTCTCTCTCTCTCTTCTCTCTCTCTTTCTCTGCATATGTATTTGTTTTAACCCGCGCGCGCGTACGCATGTGTGTGTGTGTGTGTGTGTGTGTGTGTGTGTGTGTGTGTGTGTGTGTGTGAACTAGTTTAGATGGAAAAGGATATTATCCACACCTAGTGAACATTGTACTGTGTGTGGTCCATATCTCCACAGTGAAATGTTGAGCGACGAACCGCGGGGGGGGGGGGGGGGGGGGGGGGGGGGGGGGGGGGGGGGGGGGGGGGGATTTGTCGTGGAACTGATCATGAAGACTGAAGACAGAACGATGACAGACATCACAACGACGACAACTACGACGGTGAATATGATGAGACAATGACGATGGTGATGTTGGTAACCGTTGTTGCAGGCGCCTTGATGAACGTGTCGGAGGGCGATCTGTTACCCAGCGCCAAGCCCAACACATCAGAGGATAATTGCGTGCCTCCGGCGGACAAGTTTTGCTTTCTGGCTGGTAAGTCCGGTATTTCTTTCTGCAGGAACTTGACCTCTTCTTTCGCCGTCGCCGTCGTTGTCGTCATTATCATCACCATCATCATGATCATCATCATCATCATCGTCGTCGTCGTCGTCGTCGTCGTCGACTGTCACACGCATTTGCAACACTTAATCACACAAACGGCATATTTATTTAATCCCTACGCGCGCGCATCTACTTCATTCCTCCAGAGGAGAGATTGGGGAAACAAGAATTCACTTATTTGAAGCTCCCTTTACCAATTTTGTGAACGCTGTCAACCTCGGTGTAATGTCAGTGGAGGAAGGACTAGCGCACAGCCCAAACACACTCACAGCTTGCTTACGATCTCATTCATATATCATGCATTCGTCACATCAAACCACTAGTAAAGTCTATAACTTTACTACACATGTTCACAGAACGAATCATCAATGCATATGGAATCAAACAAAATAAAACATTCTCTCTTTCCTGAACTTCACAAAATCATTTATCTAAAACATCATTAACTAACCCGGGTATAAACAGATTTCTACTTTACCTGGCCAGGTGATCTTAACTATTCACGAATCACTGTCTTTTCTTTTCTTTTCTTTTTCTTTTCACTGTCACTTTCACAACACGACACAACTGCCGGCACTGGTGTTGGTCTGATGACGCCTGGTCAGGTGAGACTGTTGGCGTTGGTCTGTGGTTCTGCTTGGCGAAGTGACGCTGCCAGGTATGAGGTCGAACCCCCGTTAGGTTAGAACAGTGACTATCAACATCGATCTGTTCTCCTTTCTTTCTTCCTGCATTAACGCATTGCACTCTCTCTCTCTCTCTCTTCTAGTCTGCTCTTATCAAATGGACATGGTTGCTTTTCTTTTCTTTTTTTTCTTTTCTTTCTTTTCTTCTTCATAAATTAGCAACTCTCTCTCTCTCTCCACATCTCTCCTCAGTCCTTCCTCTGCAGACTATCTCATGCTAATCTCTCAACTTGGTTCTCTTCTCTCCTCATCTCTCTCTCTCTCTCTGCCCTTCTCTCCTGCAGAGCTCCACTCAGAACCTCTCTCTCCCTCTCTCTCTATTCGTTCTTCCCCTCGTTCTCTCGTTCTCTCACTCTCACACCCTCTTTATTCGTTCCGATCTGTCCAAAAAGGGCGAGTACCATTGGTCAGTATTTTTACCGCCCTGACACCCGAAGTTAGCTCCCTCTAATTCCATTGGATGTTCAAATCATGACAGTCCCGTCTACACGCCTTACTCTCTGTGGTGGTCAATTGGTCATTTAATTGATTAGTTAGATTTCACCCCCCACCACACTCTACCTTCCCCCCTTTCCTACTTAACTGGTGCCGTGTGGACACTGGTCACTCTAAAGTGGCTAGCTGAGTCTGGGTGGGCGCCACGATGTCTAAACTAACAATGACGTTGGTTCCACAAATTGGCCGGATAAGGCTGGCCCGGGTACTGAGGTCCGTCTGGGCAGACATCGAGGCGTCGGTCAAAGCCGCTTAGTCGTCTGGCGGGACAGAACGTCTCTGTGGAGCCTCTCCCCTATGCTTAATTTGGCCGGACCCGACCTATGGCCCCGTCTTTCTGGCGCCTAGAATGTTTGAGTTTGGACTTATGTCCAGTTGGAGTGGCCGACGACTGACCACACTTCGGTTGTGCTGAATTTTGACCGTGACAATTTCCCCCTTGCAAAAGACTATGCACCGCATTGTCTCAAAACAACGGTACAAAAAAGACAACAACCGAATTTGCTGACACACAGCTACACGCGCAAAGTTTAAAAAAACATACTTTACAACAACGGTTTATAAGTTATAAAATATACAATTAGTGAATACCACTCCAATGAGTTATCATTGACGTGCGCTCTTGCGTTATTTCAACTCATTTTATAACGACCTCTGTGCACACTTATGCAATTCCCCTACCTGCGGATTTGCCATCTCTCCTTTTCACAATTCTTATGAAAAGCACAATATAATATGATCGCGATCCATGACACTTCACTGAGGAATCTCCATCCTCACTTATTGCAAATAATGCATCACTACACAAGCGACTGTATGCTCCAAGCATAACTACATTCACATGAACAAGTCTCACAAAGAAAATATAAACAGTCTCACACACAAAAAAAAATGAACCATAGCCAACTGGGAATGAACCCATATCCAATCAACATAACTGGAATCAACACATATTATCAACAATGCACCGCGGATATGACTGACTTCCTCTGAGTTGCAGCTTGCTAGACTACACGGCTTAAATAGTCAGCTCCGACATTCTGTCGACCTGGGATGTACTGCACTCGATACCTGTAGGGCTGCAGTGCCATTGCCCAACGCAGAACCCTGCTGTTTTTCAGCTGTGCCTCCTGCAGGAATTTGAGTGGTTGGTGATCTGTCTCTATCACGAACTCTTTCCCATACAAGTATTTGTGGAACTTCTGCACGGCCCACACGACAGCTAAACACTCCTTCTCCACCGTTGCGTACCCTTCTTCACACTTTGTCAACTTCCTGCTAGCGTATCTCACAGGAAACTCGACCCCTTCATGCTCCTGTAACAATACTGCACCTATCCCACCGCCTGATGCATCTGTCCGCAACAAAAATGGTTTTGACATATCTGGTAGCTTCAAGATGGGACGGGAACCTAGTCTTTCCAACACCGTCTGCAGTGCTTGCTCTGCAGCGTCTGACCATTCGACCACTGCCGGTTTCCCTGCCTTGACCAAATCACTGAGAGGACTCGTGATTGCAGCAAAGTTTGGGACAAACTCCCTATAGAACCCAATAAAACCTAGCAGACTCCTGACTTCTGTTTTGGTCTTTGGTCTCTCTGAATTCATCATCTTCTCCACCTTTCCTCTTTCCGGCTGCTTTGTGTCGCCTCCGACAACAAAACCTAGGAACTCCAGGCTTGGAAAGCCAACATGGCACTTTGTTGGTCTGGCCGTGAGATTGGCTTGTCTCAACCTCTCCAAGACTGCTCCTAGCTGCCTCATATGCTCCTCCCATGTCTCGGATGCTATCAGAATGTCATCCATGAAATTCACAACACCTTCCAATCCCGTCAATAGCTTCCTCATCATTCGAGAAAAGACCGCAGGTGCGTTGACCATCCCAAAAGGGAGTACTCGCCACTGGTATAGCCCCATGGGAGTGGAAAATGCTGTGACTTCCTTTGAGTCCTCACTCAAGGCTATTTGCCAGTAACCCTTGCTCAGATCGATCCTGGTGAAATACTGGCTCTTGCTTGTGGCGATCTGAGCGAACAGGTCTTCCATGTTGGGTATGACCTCTGCATCGACCTTGGTGACACTGTTCAGACGTCTATAGTCGACACAGAATCGATGCTCACCTGACTTTTTCCTCACTAAGACGACGGGTCACTATATGATGATTTGGACGGTTCAATCACCCCAAGGTCCAACATTTTTTTTACCTCCTCCTCGATCACTTGCTTGGTGGCATATGGGATCGGGTAGGCTTTCACATGTACGGGTTTCTGTGATGTCAACTCCACCGTACATGTCTCTAGAGTTGTCCTGCCTGGTTTATCAGTCAGGGACGCCCTATACTGTTCTAGGAGCCCCCTAACTTCCTCCTGTCTCCTACTGTCTAGCCCTTCATACAGTGACACATCCCTGTATGACTCTTCTCCTGGAAACTCAGGCAACAAAATCTCCCCTTCTTCTGCTGGGTCTCCTTCACCTCCATCAATGATTGCTGCTGCGCCTATGTGCTGAGTCTCACGCTGAATATATTTGCGGAGTAGATTTGCATGGAAAAGTTTTGATTTCCCATTCACATCGATTCGGTAGTCCTGATCTACCTTTTCAATGATGGTGAAGGGTCCCTTCCAATGCATCAGCAGCTTGTTGTGATCCGTGGGAAGCAGTAACAGGACTTGATCTCCCACCTTGAGGAATTGCTTCCTCACCTTCCTGTCATACTGCTTCTTCTGGACGACCCTAGCCTCCTGCAAACTCTCCCTTGCGACCTTACATGTCTCCTCGAGCCTATTGCGTAAGTCTACCACATACTGATATGTGGTTTTGACTTCTTCGGACTCCTGTTCTCCGGACCACAGCTCTTTGAGAATGCACACCGGTCCCCGAACTGTCCGCCCATACAGCAGCTCAAATGGCGAAAAGCCTGTGCTTTCCTGAGGGCTTCTCTGTAGGCAAACAGTGCCGCTGGAATGTAGCGGTCCCAATCTGCTGGCCTTTCCTCACAGAGCTTCTTTAAGATGCCCTTCAGCACACCGTTGAATCTTTCCACCAAGCCATTGCATTGTGGATGGTATGGGGTAGTGAGCAGCTGTGTGATCCCTAGCAGCCTGTTGACCTCCCTCATCACGCCTGAGGTGAACTGTGACCCCCTGTCACTGAGAATTTGTGCTGGCACACCCACGCGAGAGAAGATGTCTACCAGCCCTTCAGCGACCTGTTGCGTATCTACGCCTTTCAATGCAACCGCTTCTGGGTATCTGGTCGCGTAGTCCACCAGCGTCAACACATACCTGTGCCCGCCTTTGGAACAGGGCGCGATTGGGCCAATCAGATCAACAGCCACTCTCCTGAACGGTGTGTCAATTAAAGGGGGATGTTTAAGAGGCGCCTTCCTCTTCACCCCTCTTGTGGCTGACCTTTGACACACATCACATGACATGCAGAACCGCTTTATGTCTGCCATTGCTCCTGGCCAATGAAAGTCATCAAAGACTCGGTTCGCTGTTTTGCTGGTGCCGAGATGACCCGCCATGAGCGACTCGTGACCCACTGACATGACAGTGTCACGATAACACGCTGGTACCTCTAACTGAGTGGTCACCTTACCTGTCTTCCCCTTGGTGAACACTCGGTACAACAGCCCGCCTTTCACAAGAAATTCTGTCTCACCTCCTCTAACCTCCTGTTTCTCTCCACCTCTTGCCAACTCCCAAGACTTCACGAGCGAAGGGTCTTGTTCCTGTGCAGCCCTAAACTCATCAGGCGACACGTCTATGCCCGACTTCCTTCCTGGAACAACTAACGGTTTAACAACCTTTTCCTCCTTCTTGCTCCGTGTCTGAACTGCTGCCCCTGTAGCAGTCACCAACTCAGGATCCCCTGGATCCCCTTTCACCTGGAATATTTCCAATGATCAAATCGTGAAGGGGTTTCTCCATCACCAACGCAGACAACTCGCCTGAGAAGTAAGGGGTACGTACTTCTATCTTAGCAACTGGAAACTCCCTCACAGTGCCATCGATTAGAGTACAGGTCTGGATTTGCCCTGTCAAATCCCCTTTATCGACCAGCGTTGTTCGTACTACCCCGCATGAACAACCAGTGTCTCGTAACACTTTCACCCTCTGCTGGCCAATCCACCCTTCTTCCACTGGTAACGAACCACTCAGCCTAGTGCCCTCCATCCCTGACACTGACTGCTGTCCGGTGCTAGCCATAGGCTGCACTCCACCCTCTTCAGACTGAATCCCTTTTGGTTCCACTGCAGGTCGTTTCCCTTGACGACCCTTATCCACCTCTTGCAAGGCTGCTGCCTTCTGGAACCTCATGCGACAATCCCTCGCCACATGTCCCTTCTTGTGACAAATGAAACACCTAATGTCCCTTTGCCCTTCCTTCTGCCCCACCACTGGGTTTGCAGACTTTGCAGAAAACTCCCCTGGTCTCCTTGCACTCTTCTCACCTGTGCCTAGCACCTGTTTCTCCTGCACCTTAGTGCCCAAACGTGCCTCTCTATACACCTCTGCGAACTTCAACAACTCTCCTGCTGTCTCTGGCTGTCTCTCTTTCAAATGTATGGTTAACTCAGGGCCGCAACCTGACAAAATCTGTTCTTTCATAACTAGCTCTTTCAATTCAGCGAACTCCTTCTTCGTACCACTCAACTCTAACCATTTATCAAAATAGTGATCCAGACGTGCACCAAACTGAGTGTACGTCTCACCTGCTTGTAATTTAGCTGAACGAAATTTCTTCCTGAACCCCTCCTCTGTGAGGTCAAATCCTTTCATTAAAGACTCCTTCACAGCACCGAAATCAGACTGTTGTTCTGCTGGTAACGCAGTGAAAATCTGCAGTGCCTTACCCGTCAATAGCGCTGACAAAATGACTGCCCACTCTTCTGGAGGCCAACCCTGACTGGTCGCAAACGTTTCGAAACGACTGATGTATGCATCAATCGAATCGGTTCCTTCCGAGAATTTTGGCAACTTGGGTCGGGGGCATAGCTGCGCACAGAGTCACTGGAAAGTGAACTACCATCATCGGTGGCCTCCCTCTGCATTCTCACTTTCTCTAACTCCAATTGAACCTTTAATCTTTCTGTTTCCTGCGTTTCCCTAGCCTGATTATCATTAGCCTGAATCCTTAATTTTTCTGTTTCCTGCTTCATTCTTTCTGTTTCTTGCGCCTGCCTTATTCTTTCTGTCTCCTGCGTTTCTACTGCGACACGTCGTCTTTCCGCGCGTTCATCCCTTTCCATCTTTTGTTGGTTTTCAACAAATGCACGCAACTCTTCTCCTGAGTAACCTAAATCACGAGCGACGCTCACGAGTTGTTCAATAGGGGTGTTCTTTTCTTCCGCCATTGTATCTCTTTCTTTTTTTTTTTTTTTTTGAACAAGACTTTATAACAACGACAGCCCAACTGGTGGTTACCGACACGAGTGACGTAATAGCACAATCCTATGAATGATAATATTAGCTTGGGACAACGTAATTAGTTTTTATAAGACGCCTAGCGCCTGACCCAACTATGAGAGCGAATTATAGGAAATCTGTGCGAAATGAGTACTCTGGGCTGAAATGCCAAGCCTAGTATTAACTATCTTGGAAGCAATGCCAAGCCTAGTATTTAACTATCTTGGGAACATACAGTAAGACAACCCCTTGTCTTAGGATTACAATACTTGAATCCCACCCAGCTTCCTCTCTGAGAAGTTGAACAATTATAATAAATGGGCCAGAATATCCTGGCAGGCTCGCCAATAAATTGTCAACCTCGGTGTAATGTCAGTGGAGGAAGGACTAGCGCACAGCCCAAACACACTCACAGCTTGCTTACGATCTCATTCATATATCATGCATTCGTCACATCAAACCACTAGTAAAGTCTATAACTTTACTACACATGTTCACAGAACGAATCATCAATGCATATGGAATCAAACAAAATAAAACATTCTCTCTTTCCTGAACTTCACAAAATCATTTATCTAAAACATCATTAACTAACCCGGGTATAAACAGATTTCTACTTTACCTGGCCAGGTGATCTTAACTATTCACGAATCACTGTCTTTTTCTTTTCTTTTCTTTTCTTTTCACTGTCACTTTCACAACACGACACAACTGCCGGCACTGGTGTTGGTCTGATGACGCCTGGTCAGGTGAGACTGTTGGCGTTGGTCTGTGGTTCTGCTTGGCGAAGTGACGCTGCCAGTATGAGGTCGAACCCCCGGTTAGGTTAGAACAGTGACTATCAACATCGATCTGTTCTCCTTTCTTTCTTCCTGCATTAACGCATTGCACTCTCTCTCTCTCTCTCTTCTAGTCTGCTCTTATCAAATGGACATGGTTGCTTTTCTTTTCTTTTTTTTCTTTTCTTTCTTTTCTTCTTCATAAATTAGCAACTCTCTCTCTCTCTCCACATCTCTCCTCAGTCCTTCCTCTGCAGACTATCTCATGCTAATCTCTCAACTTGGTTCTCTTCTCTCCTCATCTCTCTCTCTCTCTCTGCCCTTCTCTCCTGCAGAGCTCCACTCAGAACCTCTCTCTCCCTCTCTCTCTATTCGTTCTTCCCCTCGTTCTCTCGTTCTCTCACTCTCACACCCTCTTTATTCGTTCCGATCTGTCCAAAAAGGGCGAGTACCATTGGTCAGTATTTTTACCGCCCTGACACCCGAAGTTAGCTCCCTCTAATTCCATTGGATGTTCAAATCATGACAGTCCCGTCTACACGCCTTACTCTCTGTGGTGGTCAATTGGTCATTTAATTGATTAGCTAGATTTCACCCCCCACCACACTCTACCTTCCCCCCTTTCCTACTTAACTGGTGCCGTGTGGACACTGGTCACTCTAAAGTGGCTAGCTGAGTCTGGGTGGGCGCCACGATGTCTAAACTAACAATGACGTTGGTTCCACAAATTGGCCGATAAGGCTGGCCCAGGTACTGAGGTCCGTCTGGGCAGACATCGAGGCGTCGGTCAAAGCCGCTTAGTCGTCTGGCGGGACAGAACGTCTCTGTGGAGCCTCTCCCCTATGCTTAATTGGCCGGACCCGACCTATGGCCCCGTCTTTCTGGCGCCTAGAATGTTTGAGTTTGGACTTATGTCCAGTTGGAGTGGCCGACGACTGACCACACTTCGGTTGTGCTGAATTTTGACCGTGACAAACGCAACAACAACAAAAATCACGATTTCACAAACCCACAAACATTCACACACACCAAAAACAGCTGCATGACACCATGGAGGCGGTTCACTTTCTTTCGTTCAAAAAGCAGCATACAGATAATACATTTCAAGTTTCTTCTTGTTTTCTTTTATATTACACTGTTGGCGCGTAAATGTTTCTTTTCTTCTTTTTTTTTTTTAAATTCCACCAGCGGGAATCAAGTTTTTAGGAGGAAGGAACTTGAGTCCCTGGGTTGGACGCCGAGGTTTTCTGAAAAGAAAGCCCAAGTCCTAACGCTAGCTAGAGAATACGTAAGTTTGAATTAATAAATCTTTTTAGACATTCTACACAAAACAATACAAAAAGACACTTACGCATTCGTTGCGAATTGGATTTAATACACATCCTACCTACAGTCGGGAATACACAGTGAAATCTGTACGAAAGTATTAATCTCAAAAAAAAGATTTAGATTTTTTCCTTTGACGTTTATTTATTTATTTCATTTTTTTTTCTATTCACATCAATCGTTTACATTTACTTATTAACTATTTTTCTTTCTCTTAATGTAGATATTATTCCACAACTGGCAACTTACCCATAGGGAAGCAATATTCTTCCCAAGAAATCCCTAGCAGACGTACGTCTGTGCTACATCAAAATTGGCCTCTCCCTGGCCTCAAGGTTTTCCTTTTACAACCCCCAAGGTTGAAAACTAACTTAACGACTCGGCCCAAGGCAAGCGCCCTTTCTTCCCGTCTGGCGTCTCCTGGACTGCCCTGTATATCGAGAACACACCCGTCCTACAAAACAGTGAGCTTCTCTCACCAATCACGTGCTTCAGCGTCCAATCAACGACAACAACAAAAAAAGTTAGGGATTCAAACACTGTTTACCTATGGTGTTTTTTTTTCTCGTCAAAACTTCAAAATATTACCCGCTCATAAACACTGTCAAGACATCGTCATCGCATTCTTCTTCTTCTTCATCATCATCATCATCTTCGTCTTCTTTTTCTTCTTTTTCTTCCTTCCTTCCTTGTCATCGAAAAAATTGTCCTATACCCTTCCTATTAAAAGAGTATTGCTCTCTCTCTCTGTCTCTCTCGGTCTCTCTCTCTCTCCTTAAATACATTGTCACAAAATTCAGATTGGTGCACCGGATATCTGCACACATTCTAACCGTGACAGGCCTTTGAATGATGTAAGTTTACGTTACCGCTCTGTCACAAAAATGATGACAAAGAAGTTCATTTTGTTCTCTCTAATCCTGAATTATAAACTGTTAGACTGCGAGTAATCCCATCTAAGTACCCAAGAGAATCTTGTTTCTTCAAACTATGTTAATGGCATCATCGAATGAAAACACCACGATTAAACAGTTCGCTTTGTATTTGTATATAAAGCATTCAGAATGCAAAATGATGTCTGATGATTAAAGATGATGTGTTAGGCTAGTTAAATGAGTGTATATTAATGAATTGTGCTGTTCCAACCTCTGCGCCACCACAGATACAGTGCACCCACGCCGCTCATTCCGACACCCCGTCCACAGCCACAGCCCGGTCGGCCCCGCCGCAACCCCAGCACCGGCAATCTACAGGGAGCAGTCAATGTCAAGTCGTCAAGAGGCAACCCACCGGGGGAGACACTGCACTGCTGCCGAGTCACTTCGGTGGTGTTCAGTGGCGCCTGTTCTGATCTAACATACGCAGGACACCACCTACTAAGCCCCCTACTGACGACAATAATTGCTTAGTCGCGGAGCCGGCGTGAGTGAGCTCTCCCTCCGGAGGGCGCCACCACGTCCGTCCAACGACAGCTCCCATAGTCTCGCCGATACTGGTGACCCCGACGGAACCAAACTAAGGACATAGACGTGGAGAGGACATCGAAACTGAGGTCACCATGAGAGCAGGGCATGAAGGGCCACAGAATTTGAGACTTTTTTTTTAATGCTGATCGATGAGAATGAGGATGATTAAGATGATGCTACGGATTTCCATTTCGGTCTGAGACTACATGACAGGGCTGTACTCTACGCTTCCTTTCATAATATATCCCGGCGTCAACCAGGCCCTAGAGATACAGGCACCTGCAGTGTTGGTCAGGAAATTTGAGCAACACTCTCAGAAACGCATCCATTAAGTGGATGAAATTCGACTGTGTGGTCCCAGTCTCCCCAACTGAGTCCGCAGCAAACTCAACTCTGGTTAGGAGCCGGTCGGGGCAGAAAAAACCCACATGACTCAGATGGGATTCGAACCCACTACCTCCCAGCCGGGAGTCCGCGATGCTAACCACTTCGCCACGGCGGCTGTTTTTTTTTTTATAAATTTATTTATTTACCCCCTTGTAAGGGGCTATGGCCTTTATGAATGAGCATCTGCATCTTCTGTCTCTCAGTCCGTCTGTCTGTCTGTCTCACTCCCCTCCCCCCCCCCCCCTCCTCCTCTCTCTCTCTCTGGATAGAATTGTAAACATGCGTTACTGCCACCTTATGATGAAAATCGAATAAGTAAGACACCGAGTGCTAAGTGCTGTAATTTAAGTGTTTTTTTGTGTGTCAAAAACATGTTTATGTGTCTTTCAATAAAATGGGTTGAGCATTCATTTCTATGTACTTTGTATGTTTCGTTAAATTACTGATGGTTTTCGTGTGGTGCATTCTGAATGCATACTGTCAAACCAAACCCTCTCGTGCCACTGTGTTCAGGGGACACGCGGGCGAACGTGCAGCCAGGGCTGACCGCTATGCACACCATGTGGGTTCGACTCCACAATAAAATTGTCCAAAACCTCCGCGACCATGGTTACCCGGAAGACGATCTCTTCCAGGAGGCCCGGAAGATCGTCACTGCCATCTTGCAGCACATCCACTACAACGAATTTGTGCCTCTGGTGATTGGCTCCGAAATGCAGAAACTCTACCATCTGGAACCGGGAAAGAGTAAGTCAGTATTTCACTTTGGCCAGCAGTACAAACTGTGCAGTGATAACCACCCACCGGCGCACTGCAGAGAACAATATCACGAATTGACGTCAGGAAGATTGTTGCGACCGTCATCTCTATTAACAGCATAAACGCGTCTCTCTCTCTCTCTCTCTCTCTCTCTCCTGTATTTCACCACACAGTGTGCGAATATGCTTGAATTCTTATGGATTTGGATTTGTTTGGGGTAATTAGGGTGTTCCAAATGAATAGGGATTTTTGAGAAAAAAAAATGTACGAGAGAATTGATTGTAGATGGCAAACTTAGCACAATCATATTAATCATGGTAATAGATTTTTACAGTACAGAATCTTAAAACAACGCATGAGCTAGAACCATATGTCAATGTTGAAATGAAGTGATATGTTATGAGCACGTTAGCTGAGTTTATTTGGTGTTTCTGATATCGCTTGTCATAGTTGTCATATCGCCGCAGTTTGTTTCATTTGCCGCTTGTCATAGTTTCAGATACTACAACTACGCCGAAGGTGATTTATATGTCGTTCGTGTGGTTTAGCTAAAGAAGATGACATTCATTTTTGTTGTGGTGTCCTGTATTACATGATGTAAGAACCACACTTATTCAGCCAAAATATTTTACAGAACCATGTCATTTCAAGGCAATATTAATGTAGTCGTAAAAAAAGAAAACGTTATCTGCAATCTGGCTATGTATATTTATGAGGCACAGAAAAGACTACGTGCTGTTGAGCACTAACTTTACTCAACTATGTATATTTTCATTGTTGCTGTGGATAGGTTTACAATCCATTTAGTCTCATGCGTAAGTTGCATTGTATAATTGTGTAAATGCTCCCCTTCAGTGCGGGCCATGGCCTTAAATCTGAACAGATATTCGTATTCATATTCCTGTCCCTCCCTCCTTCCTTTCCTCCTTCCCTCTCTCTGGTCCCGATTCTTTCTTACACGGCAGTGGGTGGCTCACACACAATCTAGTGTCGTCTACATCACAGACGCATCCGCGACGGCGGAGCTCATCAAAGTTTGCTGACAGCATTGCAGGTTCAAAGACTGAAGGGAAGGGTACAGTACAATCCTTCGAGAGGCGTCAGAGCCGAACTGAAGCTCCACAACATCATTGATATCATGATCATCTTCATCAGCAGACGTACAAGAAAAAAAATCGTCTCAGTCTTGGGGTGTCAATAAGGGGGGGGGGGGGGGGGGGGGGTGTGTTATAGAGAGCAAAAGCCATGTAGCAAAAACGCGGACTACCGAGAACACAAGAGAAAAATACGGGTTGATGTGTTTAAGGTGACGCGGATCACCGCTAACTTGAAGTGATGTCTTTATCATGGCTAGAAGCAGAGTGATAGTTCCGCTTCCTTTACTGTTTGACGGTCAATGCATACGCTTTCATACAGACCGAATGTGAATTCTTGTGTGCCGATCTTTGTGTGGCAGCAATGTGATAGCATTTCTGTTGACAAGATAATGTTGCTTACAGCCCAGCCGACCGCAAAGGGCCACATCAGGGCTGTGCATTTCTGTTGAACCTGCTTGACGTGTTTCTCACTCATGATGTGAAGTGCGCATTGTAATGTTTGGACTATTCTTATTATCGTCAGTAGTAGAAGTAGCAGTAGGAGGAGGAGGAGGAGGAGGAGGAAGAGGTGGAGGAAGAGGAGGAGGAAGAGGAGGAGTTGTATTATCATTATCATTATTATTTTTACTCTTGTCATCATCATCACCATCATCATCATCATTATTGAGGGTACTTAACGTAGTGCCTGTCCTCGTTTAGAGACCAGACTCTTTGCAATCCGCATTCTCGTTCATACAGCGAGCTGCCTGCATGGGTAAGACAGACTGCTGGTGCTCGTTCACTTGTGTCCCACTGTCCTTTTTCAGTCGACCTTCAGTCACTCACGGCCTTCTCATTCTTTAATTTTTTCACCGAAGGTGCAGGCTTTGTGAATACATGTCATCAATGCCAACGGCCAAACTAACGGTCTCTTCCGAAATTTGCTGATGGAAATTTGCGTGTGTGCTAGACGACACGCATGCGTTGTCACACGGAACCTCGATGGTAACTGTCAATGACAATCTTATCTGTCGGGAAAAATTACACCATACCAAAGTCGAGTGTGTAGTGCTTTACTATTTGACACAATAAATGAGTCTCGTCAAAATAGATATTAATGGACATTAAAGCCTTTACAGACATATGTAGATAGACAGACAGACAAGCAGACGGACAGAAAAATTGATAGATAGACAGACAGATAGATACACAGGTAGATAGATAGGTGACATAAATAGATAGAGGGATGAATGAATAGACCAGTAGGTAGACAGACAGATAGATAGATAGATGGGGGGGGGGGTGTAGATGTGGATATATATTTATGCATGTGTGTGCATGTGTGTGCGTGTGTGTGCGTGCGTGATTGTGCGCGCGCGCCCGTGTGTGTGCGTTTGTATATGTGTTTCTATGTGTGTGTTTGTATGTGTGTGTTTGTGTGTGTGCGTGCGTACACGCGCGCGCGCGTGTGTGTGTGTATATGTGCGTGTGTGTGTGCGCGCGCGCGCGCGTGTGTATGTGTGTGGCGTGTTTGCTTATGTGTGTGTGTATGTGTGTGTGCGAGAGAGAGAGAGAGAGAGAGAGAGAGGGAGAGAGAGAGAGAGAGAGAGAGAGAGAGAGAGGAGAGAGCGAGAGAGAGAATATTGGACAGCAAAGATGAGACATAACTGTCTCTCCATATTTTGGTGGTGACTGCGGAGAACTGTGAGCGTATTTGTACTGCACTTCTTGGACACAAAACAAGAAAGGCGAAGACAGTATGCTTTCGCCTCGCCTGTTCAGTGCTGGCATGATCTGGCACCAACGATAGTGACGGTGACATCACGTGGCATGTCTACATAATCTCCTGTTCAGTTAAAGAAAATTATTGGGGACTTCTTTCTTCCACAGCAAAAAAAAAAAAAAAGTTATTTTACTTTCTAGTTCGAGTGACAAATGTACAACCGCAAAATTTGTTCCTCGTTTCAATGCCCCGATACATTGTCTCTGTTAGCGTGTGTTGTTGAAAATGGTGTTGGTTGTCAATTCACATCAAGTATTGACTGTGATGATTTTTTTTGTGTTTTGTTCTGTGTACCTGAAGAGAAGGGCGACAGGTCCTTTTACAGCCCCCACGTTGATCCCCGCATCGTCAGCTCTTTTGCCACCGCCGCCTTCCGTTGGGGTCACTCCAGTATTGCTGAGCATCTCCGGGTGAACGGACAGTAAGTAAAGTGAGCTGTGTGGTGGACAACGCTACCTCAGCTGATGCCCTTGAGAAGAAGCGTAGGGAATATATATATATAATTATAATTATGCTTACAATGTCTGCTATATCCATGACAGTGGTCGGAGCAGTGTCACATGCTTTAATGCAAAGTCTTTTTTTTCTCTCCAAGTTTCAATAGTGTGACACGTTTATACCTACCTAGTTTGGGGAGTATTGCATTGAAGAACTACCGAGTCCTTTATTTTGTACAATTGTATGTTTGAATTGTTGCATGTTTCTTGGAATATAGCAAGCTTGAACTTGCTGGATCTTTTCCTAGCTCAGTGCTGTATTTTCAAAATAGTTGTTTCTGTGTCGGAGCAGTGTAGCAGTTTTAATTGGTGGTTTCTTTCCTGGAGCAGTGTTGCATTCTTTTCAGTCAGTGCTTCCTTTCTTGGAGTTGTAGTTTTCAGTCAGTGCTTCCTTTCTTGGAGTTGTAGTTTTCAGTCAGTGCTTCCTTTCTTGGAGTTGTAGTTTTCAGTCAGTGCTTCCTTTCTTGGAGTTGTAGTTTTCAGTCAGTGCTTCCTTTCTTGGGGCTTGGGGTTGTAGTTTTCAGTCAGTGCTTCCTTTCTTGGAGCTTGGGGTTGTAGTTTTCAGTCAGTGCTTCCTTTCTTGGGGCTTGGGGTTGTAGTTTTCAGTCAGTGCTTCCTTTCTTGGGGCTTGGGGTTGTAGTTTTCAGTCAGTGCTTCCTTTCTTGGGGCTTGGGGTTGTAGTTTTCAGTCAGTGCTTCCTTTCTTGGGGCTTGGGGTTGTAGTTTTCAGTCAGTGCTTCCTTTCTTGGGGCTTGGGGTTGTAGTTTTCAGTCAGTGCTTCCTTTCTTGGAGCTTGGAGTTGTAGTTTTCAGTTTTCAGTAAGTGCTCCCTTTCTGGCAGCTTGGAGTTGCAGTTTTTAGTCAGTGCTTTCTTTCTTGGAGCTTGGGGTTGTAGTTTTCAGTCAGTGCTTGCTTTTGTGGAGTTGTAGTTTTCAGTTTTCAGTCATTGCTTCCTTTCTTGGAGCTTGGAGTTGCAGTTTTCAATCAACGTTTTCTTTTCAGAAATAGTGTTGCATTTTGTTTTTAAATTAGCGCTTTCTGTCTTGGATTTTGTTTTTAGATTAACGCTTTCTTTCTTGGATTAGTGTTTGAAGTTTGTGCATTCTTTCAAAGAAACGTACTGCCCGTTTAAAGTTTATTCCTCCTTTTATTGACCAGTGCTGCATGTTTGAAGCTTGTGCATCCTTTCAATGAACAGGGTTCTATGTTTGAAGTTAGTACATGTTTTCATTGAACATGATTGCACAATCCAAGTTTGTGCATAATTTCGATGAACATGGTTCCATGTTCGAAGTTAGTGCGTCTTTTCAATGAACAGGATTGCATGACTGAAGTTTGTGCATGCTTTCAATGAACAGGGTTGCTTGTTTGAAGTTTGTGCATTCCTTCATGGAACACTATCGAATGTTTGAAAACTACGTTCCACGTTTGAAAGCAGTGTATTTTTCTTAGAAAACAAAATAATGTTTGAAAGCAGTGCATCCTTTCATTTTAAGATAATGTTCCATGTTTGAAAGCAAAACGACATTCACGGAAGAGTGATGCATGTTTTAAAGTAACCTATCCTTTCTTTAAAGAATGGAGCATGTTTAAAATCGGTGTATATTTAAATTGAAGCAGGTTGCATGTTTGAGAATAGCTCTTCGCTTCAGGGAATTATGTCGCATGTTTGAAAGCAGTGATTTGTTTCTTGGATAAATGCTGCCAGTTAGAAAGCAGTGATTGTTTCTTGGAGAAATACTGCCAGTTAGAAAGCACAAATTTGTTTTTGGAGAAATACTGCCAGTTAGAAAGCAGTGATTTGTTTCTTGGAGAAATACTGCCAGTTAGAAAGCAGTAATTTGTTTCTGGGAGAAATACTGCCAGTTAGAAAGCAGCGATTTGTTTCTTGGAGAAATACTGCAGTTAGAAAGCAGTGATTTGTTTCTTGGAGCAATACTGCCAATTAGAAAGCAGTGATTTGTTTCTTGGAGAAATACTGCCAATTAGAAAGCAGTGATTTGTTTCTTGGAGAAATGTTGACATTAAAAAGCAGTGATTTGTTTCTTGGAGAGATGTTGCCAGTTAGAAAGCAGTGATTTGCTTCTTGGAGAAATGTTGATAGTTAGAAAGCAGTGATTGTTTCTTGAAGCATAGCCAGTTTGACAGCAGTGTACTGTTGACCAGACCATCGTGTTTGCTGACTGAAATATCTGTCCTGGGCTCTCAGAAAGTATCGCTGTTCCTCCTCCTCCTTGTACTACTGCTATTACCGCAACTGCTGCTGTTGCTGTCGCCGCCGCCGCCACTACTCATGGTGTGCTGCTGCTACTACCACTGCTACTACTACTACTACTACTACTGCTGCTGCTGCTGCTGCTGCTACTGCTGCTGCTGCTACTACTACTACCACTATTACTACTACTACTACTACTACACTATTACTACTACTACCACCACCACCACCACCACCACTACTACTACCTCTACTACTACTACTACTACTTCTACCACCACTACCACTGGCAGCGACACCACTACCACGACCACTATTGCTGCTGCTGTTGCTGTTGCACCACTACTATTACCACTACCACTACTACCACTACGTCTGTTTCTAATATTACTCTTCCTACTAAAATTATTACTACTACTACTACTACTACGTCTACTATCACTACTACTACCACCACTACCACCACCACTTCCACAAGTATCATCAGCACACCTTATCAGAATCAGTTCATTACCAGTCACTTTTCCAGATGTTATAACGATTGTTACTTCTCATGGATTGACTGTAAACATCAAGGCTATTGCTTTCATTTTTGGAAAACAAGTGTGTGTGTGTGTGTGTGTGTGTGTGTGTGTGTGTGTGTGTGTGTGTGTGTGTGTGTGTGTGTGTGTGTGTGTGGGCGCGCAGAGTTTTCCGATTCCACGACATATTCCACAAAAACCGAACTGATCTTCACGGACTTTGATCACGTTGTTGAAGCACTTGTCACGTCAGCAAAAGACGACTTGGCCGAGGATGGTGACAGGTTCATGGTCGAAGACGTCACAGGTAAGACACGTGATCGGATTCTCTTTCTCGCTGTGCGCGCGCGCGCGCGTGCGTGCGCGCGCGCGCGCGCGCGTGTGTGTGTGTGTGTGTGTGTGTGTGTGTGTGCGTGTGTGTGTGTGTGTGTGTGTGTGTGTGCATTGCAGTCGTTTATCCTCCATAACTTTACCACACACAAAAATTCACTAAAGCTAGCATTTTAGCGCACGCGCATGCGTATACATGTGTATGTATATGCGCATTTATGTTTATTTATTCCTTTATTCGTTATTTATAGGCATAGACATATCATTGCAGACGTCTGTCCTCCCTAACGTTTAAAGATGTTCACTAAAGATAGCATTTTAGCGACGCACGTATGTGTATGCATATGTATGTATATGTGTGCGTGCACATATTGCTGTCGTTTTGAGTCTTTTCTTCATTGTCTCGATCGCCATATTTTTTATTTAAATGTTCACTAAAGATAGCATTGTACCTATACATCACTGTTTTTTTGTTTTTTTGTTTTGCTCTGTTCTCTTTGTTTGTATTATTTCAACAGAAGTATTCACGTTTGTGTTATTCGCATCACTAGCATTGCAAAAGGACAGAAGCAGGTTTTCATATGCATTAAAAAAAAAAGCTCAAAGTCCATTTATTTTCAGTGAATGTGTAGTACTATTCAGTGCTACCTAAGTAAATCAGCGACAGACATATATATAACATATATATACGGCTGGAGAAGTGTGGACATTGAGCGATAGGAGCGGCGACTTCGGAGTGAAGTTTCACTAACCTGAGCCCCCACATCAACTTGGAGGCTGCCCAGTGGTCACCATGCCGGCCACTGCGTTGTCTCTTGCAGCCGTGTGTGGAGGATTTGTGCCAGTCTTCGTTACTTTCATGGCTCGACGACGTGGAAAAGAAGAAAGTCATGTTCCTTCTTACATTGAAGCTTCACAGACGGCTACACGGTGTCACAGTTGGCTTGCTCCTGGCGTATTTGTTCTCCGGCATTTTTCTACACCGCTGTGGAGACGTGGAGCGGAACCCTGGACCTGCACCTGGCGGGAGGGCGGAAGTCTTCGACAGACCCTCCTGAAGAGTCCTGGTGACGGCTCTGCTGGAGCTTCTCCCCCTTCACGGACAGCCGGTGACCCGACGCTGAAGGACATCATGTCGACTCTTCACAGTAACCTCGACGAGGTGAAGGAGGATTTCCGACAAGTTAAAAACGTTTGTGATGGACTACGTGAAGAGTTGACTGAACTGAAAGAAGTTACAAGCTGAAAACTTGAAAATCAGTCTGTAGAGCGGACAAAACGAAAGACTGTGAGAAAAGGTAGAGAACTTGGAAATGAAGACTGACGACTTAGAGGGACGGTCCCAAAGAAACACTAGTATCTCTTATGACATGCCCCGACATGAAAACGAAACTAGAGAACAAAGTGAAAGTTTAATCAGGGAAGTATTAACAGACAAACCGGGACCGACACAGGACATTGACTTTGACCGACTCCTCCACAGAAAGACAGATTCCCCTAGTATTGGTCGATGTACTTTTCTTTATAAAGACAGGGAAACAATTCACAGTTTAAGAAAAGAAAGAAATCTTTGAGGCACTAACATGTTTATTGGGGAAGATTTCTCCTCATTGGTCGGAGACATTCGACGCAAATTTTTACCTCATTTGAAGACAGCCAGAAAGGGAAAAAAAAACTTCTTTTTGACCACTTGATGATAGATGGAAAGAAATTGTTTTGGACCACCAAGAAAATCTAAGATTAATTGAATAGGAATACGGCCAGCCAAGCACACATGGCGAATATAGATGTTGCTGTCCTTAAAGAAATGTTGTATAGAGAATTGTAAATAATACATAGGGAACCCCCCCCCCCCCCCCTCCCAAATTAGAATCACCGTCTTTTGTTGGCTTTAACAGAATGCCTTCACGTGGAAGTGACACTGTTCGTCGTGAACCTGTGACAGAGGATGACACTGCAACAATGACAGCTACCGCTAGCGTGCACGAGAAAAGCGTGGACAGGTTCTCAATCTCCAGCACTGTCAATAATGTGTGTTTTGAGAGTGGCAGTGAGGATTATAAATCGAATGGAAAAAGTGCAAGTGTGCGAAGGCGTGAAACGAATGATGTGTGTGTGGATGAAAAACGCTTGTCTTTTTTTTTGGCGCTGGAATGTCAGTGGGTTATTGTCGAAGATTGGCGGTCATAACTTCATCTCTTATGTGACATCGTGTGGTATCACTTGTCTTGTTGAAACTTTTGTTGATTATTTACGACCTTCCTTTTCCACACCCATGAAATATTTTGCAAACCTGCTGTACAATTTGTTCATCTTGGAGGACGATCAGAATAATTTGTCTCATAAAAAAGAGATTTTGAAACATGTTAAACCTGTTAACTTCCATACGCGATGAAAATTCTCAAAACAATTTAACGGCAGCAGTTTATGAATACTTGACTCATTAACCAAGGCCTTGGCGCAATAATTCTTGGTGTGCAGCCTTACAGGCCACATGCTACAATCAGGATTTGGCACTAAAACACTGTATAAGCCATGTAGGGGTTTAGAGGCCTACCACAAATTTGAGCCAGCATTTAAAGTTAAACTGATAACTGGTCAAAGAACAACTCCCCATCGATTATTCCCCTTGTTTGGGGAGATTTTCAACCATGAAATCACAATCTTCAAATATATTCATCTTCTCTTGGCTGAGACACATTTCAGGCCTTTGCACTTACCCGTGACCCTATCTTTGCGCTAGGTGGGCCCTCCCCCTCCCCACCCCCCTCCCCCCACCCCCCCCCCCCCCCCACCCCCAAAAAAAATAGTCCCTTTCCTTTGACTTTAATCTGTCTGCTTGAAACTACCTGGCTTGTACCTTGATGGCCATATGAAAGAAAACGATTGACGCACAAGGCCTTCCCTACTGAAAGATCTCCTCCAACTACAGAGCGGAGACAATAGCACTGCTCCACGCAGTGAGGATCTTTCTGGGACCGGCCAGCCCATCACAGAAGGTTGTCTTCTTCACAGACTGCCGATCTCTGCCGCATGGACTTCAGAACACAAGAAGTGAACAACATATACAAGACATCAAGGCTGCCCTCCATGAACTCTCAAAACAGTCTGTCTTTACGCTTCAGTGGATTCCGTCTCACTGTGGGATCATGGGCAACGAAAAAGCTGATGCTCTCTCCAAGGCAGGCAGCAAAATGGAGCAGTTCAGCCACCCCGTGACCTATTGGGAGGCCGACCATCATCCAGAACCAGTTTCGGTCCCAGTGGAAGAGAAAGCTGGGTGTAGAGAGTGGTGCTGACCCGATCCAGCAGCTCCAAAGGCACCAGCAGACAATCCTTTTCAGACTGAGGACCAGCCACTGCAGACTGCTGAGCCACCTTAACCGCCTGAAGATCACCTACACTGACCAGTGTCCATGCGGCACTGGACCCCAGACCCCTGAACATGTCCTCCTGCGCTGTCCTACTCACGTAGCTCCACGACACAAAATCTGGCCGGGGGGAGCGGAGTTACAGGCGCAGCTTTGGGGAGCCCGTTCTGACCTGGAGAAGACCGCGGGCTTCATCATGGCGGCCGGGTTACAAGTCTGACGCACCCAGCTTCAATCGAACGCAGAGAGAGAGAGAGAGAGAGAGAGAGAGAGAGAGAGAGAGAGAGAGAGAGAGAGAGACTGAGAGAGAGAGAAAATGAGGAGAATCAACTTTCAGACACAAGAAAAATTATCGAAACAATCTAAATGCGCAAATCTAATTAATAATCTACTTCTTACTCAAGGCCTTGGCCGTTAATTTTTGGTGTGCAGCCTCATTCAGTGTAAATAAACAGATAAAATCCCGTACAGTCTCATGCCTTGTTGTCTAACGTAACGCTTTTAGTCTGGCCCATGCTGACACAATACATCATTCAATATGCTTGAAGCGGAATAAGATTCTTACGAATCCTCATAGCACTCAGCCGACACCCTGCCTGGCGAGGGCGGGTGTCTCCGACTGCTCGGTTTCTAACGGGTGTAGACCGCGGGCTGTGTGTGCCAATCGCAAGAAGTGTACAAAATCACACGCACTGAGCAGCCTGACTTAATGCGTGGACATTTACCGATAAAGAGAAATCTAAAACAAAGATGGAGAAAAAAAATCTAGTTTTTACTTCATTCTTGTGCAGCTTCGATAACAGAGAAACCAAACACAAAGATGAAGACGAAGCAGTCTAGTTTCTAATTCATTCTCATGCAGCTTGTCTCCGTTCAAAATGAACTTAATTTTCAATGCAAGCGAGATAATTCATGTTGCCTTAAAGGTCAAAAGGTCAAATGAAAATCTGTCGGAATTAGGTTCACATTCATTCATTATTTTGTCCGTGCTCCAAACTTCGTAATGTCCCCCGAAAGACTCGCAGAACCTACAGAACTATCTCTTTTAGCACGTGCACGATTGATTTTCTTTTTTTTTCTGACTTGGTTTTAGTTCCATCTTTCTATCCGCACTGAATTGCACTACAGAATAGTGCACCGCACTGAATTGCACTACAGAATAGTGCACCGCACTGAATTGCACTACAGAATAGTGCACCGCACTGAATTGCACTACAGAATAGTGCACCGCACTGAATTGCACTACAGAATAGTGCACCGCACTGATTTGCACTACAGAGTAGTGCACGGCACTGATTTGCACTACAGAGTAGTGCACGGCACTGATTTGCACCACAGAGTAGTGCACGGCACTGATTTGCACTACAGAGTAGTGCACGGCACTGATTTGCACTACAGAGTAGTGCACGGCACTGATTTGCACCACAGAGTAGTGCACGGCACTGATTTGCACTACAGAGTAGTGCACGGCACTGATTTGCACCACAGAGTAGTGCACGGCACTGATTTGCACCACAGAGTAGTGCACGGCACTGATTTGCACTACAGAGTAGTGCACGGCACTGATTTGCACCACAGAGTAGTGCACGGCACTGAATTGCACTACAGAGTAGTGCACGGCACTGATTTGCACTACAGAATAGTGCACGGCACTGATTTGCACTACAGAGTAGTGCACGGCACTGATTTGCACTACAGAGTAGTGCACGGCACTGATTTGCACCACAGAGTAGTGCCCGGCACTGATTTGCACCACAGAGTAGTGCCCGGCACTGATTTGCACCACAGAGTAGTGCACGGCACTGATTTGCACCACAGAGTAGTGCACGGCACTGATTTGCACTACAGAATAGTGCACGGCACTGAATTGCACTACAGAATAGTGCACGGCACTGAATTGCACTACAGAATAGTGCACGGCACTGAATTGTACTACGTCATAGTGCACAGCACTGAATTGCACTACAGAATAGTGCACGGCACTGAATTGCACTGCAGAATAGTGCACGGCACTGAATTGTACTACATCATAGTGCACGGCACTGAATTGCACTACAGAATAGTGCACGGCACTGAATTGCACTGCAGAATAGTGCACGGCACTGAATTGTACTACATCATAGTGCACGGCACTGAATTGCACCATAAGATATTGTACTGTACTAACTGCACTACCCAATACTGCATGGCACTGTACTGTACTGTTTCAGATCACCTGTTTGAACCGGTGTCTCAGAATGCATCTTTACCAAGTCATGGCCTTGACCTTGCTGCACTTAACATCCAGAGAGGAAGAGATCACGGGTTACCTGGCTACAACAAGTTCCGGCAATTCTGTGGATTAGAACCGGTTAAAGACTTCACAGAGTTTGATCGTGTGATGATATTGTTTCGACAGACTTGAAATCGTTATACAAGTAAGGCAACTGTTTGATTGATAATTTGAATGTCGTGACTGATAAACCGACCATCTAACTGTTTAACTAGTCAATTTACTGATCAACTTACAGAGAAATCAACTGGATTTGTAATCAGCTGCACTCTGACTGAATCATCAATTATGCGATTGGTTGATTCATTAATCGCGCGATGTAAGTGTTTAAACGGACTAATTGACTGATTACCTGATTGACTACCTCGTTGACTGAATGATTATTTAGTATTTCCATGTACTGATGACAAAGAGACACGCCTCGATGGTTTCCAAGTCGGTAATGACTTTTGATTGATTGTTCTAACTGCACATTGATGAATTACTAATGCCAGAATGTCCCTAACGATGCACTGTTCCTAACTGCACACTGATAGATTGTCATGCTGGTGGTCTTCTTAACGACGCTTCGTTCCTAACAACAGATTAGTGGATTGACATGCCAGTTACGTCCCTAACGACGTATTGTCCCTAACAGAACATGGCTGGATTGCCCTGCCTGTGGTGTCCCTAGTAATACAGCGTGGTCATACCATGACGGAAAGCGAGTCAGGTTGCCTAAGTCGTTGCACATTCTGCAGATAAGGTGCCGACTCATGCCATTCCCGACACTCACGCGGACCCTTCTAATCTGACTGGCAACAGCCCATGTGTAACTGGCCATGCACATGTGCAACTGGCCATACACATGTGTAACTGGCCATGCACATGCGGAACTGGCCATGCACATGTGGAACTGGCCATGCGCATGTTGAACTGCACAGAATGCTGAAATCAGCCTTTCCTGTTTGAATGGTGTGCAGAATTGTAAACGAAAGAAGCGCCTTATCCAGGCAATGAGCACCACACCAGTCTGAAAAGTAATACTGGCATTTTTAGACTCTAGATCAACAGACGGTGCCACACAAACAGCTGGTCGACAGATAGAAAGGCAAATTCACCATATTGTTTTGTGGGGTGTAAAATTAAACACACACACACACACACACACACACACACACACACACACACACCACCACACACACTTGTTCATTTGGAAGAAATCGTGATGCCACTTTCCCACGCTTTCTGGATATGACCGTTCAAACAGCATTCGGCGTATCTGTTAACTGCTCGTCAAAATTGGGCTCTGGTCGTGTCTCACCTACTTCGCGCCTTGGCTTTGCTATGGGACAGATCTTTTGCTAGGAACACCACAAAAGCGCACGTTTATTCACAATTCATCACGGCCTCCCGACTGACGTGCAAAGTGATGCCCACGAGATCACCAACGGGTCAAAAGTCTCGCTGTACTTGTTTCTCATTTGCGACACAATAGTTTCCCGGTGTAGCACAACAGCAGTTTTATAAGCGAAGCCGCACAGAGATCCGGGTGTGTTTCAGCACCAGTCTGCATGGTGAACAGTGAGGTAGCGTCGATGACGGGTAGTCTGGGCGTGGAGAGTTGAGTCAGTCTGTTCAACATGCGTCACACCGTTCTGTCTCTGTCCTGATAAAGAGTCCCCTGCTTTTGATAAAGTATACTCTGGGCGGCATTGCCTTAAGACAGAGACTGTAGTATGTGTCCTTTTGAGTCCAAACTGATGCGACCTTATGAATACAGATCACGTCACACTGCACTGTATTCTGACGGTTGATGATTCCCTTCTGGTTCAAACTGACACCGCCTGGTGAAAATCGTTTCCTGACATGCTCTATTGACCGTAGACAGGTGGCCGTTGCACAACTATCGGACAAAAGACGGTCACCATTTGTTCAAACTGAGATGCCTTTGTGCTGACAGACCGACAGTGGACGGTGTCCATCACTTGTTGGCTATGTGTTGTTCAGGTCCGTGCACGACATTGACCTGTTTACGGGCGGCCTGTTGGAGAAACCGTTGGACAAGGCCGATGTGGGCCCCACGTTCGCCTGCATCATCGCTGAGCAGTTCCACGCCCTCAAGTTCGGCGA
>CM031606.1:67659215-67671715 GCA_018398815.1 Conus ventricosus
ACTGTACATAAGTGACACTACACATACCTCCACATGGAGTCACTGTACATAGTGACCCACACATCACCTCCACATGGAGTCCACTGTACTTAGTGACCCAACACATACCTCCACATGGAGTCACTGTACAAAGTGACCCACATAAACCTCCACATGGGAGTCCACTGTACATATGACTCACACACACCTCCCCATGGAGTCACTGTACATAGTGACCATACATAAACCCTCCCAATGGAGTCACTGACAAATGACCCTACATAAAACTCCACATGAGTCAACTGTATATAGTGACCCTACACACACCTCCACTTGGAGTCACTGTACATAGTGACCTACACCACCTCCACATGGAGTCCACTGTACTAGTGAACTCCTACACACAAACTCCAACATGGAGTGACTTACATAGTGACCCTACACAAAACCTCCACATGGAGTCACGTACATAGTGACCCAACACCACCTACCACATGGGATCAACTGTACCTAGTGACCCTACACACAACCTCCACATGGAGTCACAGTACATAGTGACCCTACACACACCTCCACAATGGAGTCACTGTCCAAAGTGACCCTACATAAACCCCACATGCAGTCACTGTACATGGTGACCCTACTCACACCACCACATGGATTCACTTTACATAGTGACCCTACACACACCTCACATGAGTCATTGTACACAGTGCCCTCACACATACCTCCACATGGAGTCACTGTCATCAGTGAGCCCTACATAAACCTCCACAATGCAGTCTCTGTACATGTGACCCTACACACACCTCCACTATTGGAGTCACTGTACATAGTGACCCTACAGAAACCTCCACAGGAGTCACTGTACATAGTGACCCTACATAAAACCTCCACAATAAGTCCGTACATGGTGGACCCTACCACCACCTCCCAATCATACAGCAAAACTAGGACCCATTTGGTCCCCATGGCCACTCCGCTCTGCTGCAGAAATGGTCCCCATCAAAAGCGAATGAGTTCAGGGTGAGGACCAGTTCGGTGAGGCGCAGAAATGGTGGGAATGTGGAGGTTCTGGGCACTCCTTTGGAGGAAATGGCGTACTGCCTGTAGGCCGTCCTTGTGGGGGATGTTAGTATACAGAGAGACAATGTCCATGGTGAACACATGCCTCTCTGTACAGCCGTTTGGAAAGGAGAGTCCTCCAGGAGACTGAGGCGTGCGTGGTGTCCTTCACATAAGTGGGCAGTGCTGACACGAGTGGCTGAAACACACTGTCCAGAAAGTCAGAGATGAGTGCTGTGGGGCAGGAGCAGGCAGACACAATAGGGCGTCCTGGTGTGTTAGCCTTGTGGATTTTGGGCAGGAGGTAAAACAGGGCTCTCTGGGTTCTTGGACCACAGCAAATTGAGCCTCCCATGGAAGATGACCTTCTTTGATAGAGGCCTTGATTGTTTTTCTAACCAAGGCATTGTCTGGCTTGGTTGTACATCTGGGGACTGGGCTGTAAAAGGCAGTGTTGGACAGCTGAGACCTGGCTTCCTGGATGTACAAGTCTCTCCGCCACACCACAACTGCTCCACCTTTATCCGCAGGCTTGATCACAATGTCTGTCCGGTCCTAATAATAATAATAATAAATAATGGGATTTATATAGCGCCTTCCACGGCACAAGGCGCTTTACAAAGGCAGAAAAAATACAATTGCTAAATGTAAAGAAAATGCATTGAAAAACGGCTCAGAAATGAAAAACAAAGGCTCTCTCCCATTCTCTCCCACGCGCACACACACTCTCACGCACAGACACACAATACACAACAGCCGCAACAAACACAAACTACTAAGCGATCCACAAAAACAACAAGAGTCATCAACTATCTGGTAATGACTGTCTTCTTAGTATTGTTTGAAAAGGTGGGTTTTCAGGGAGGTTTTGAAGGAAGAAAAGGTTTGAGAATGTCTTAAGTCATAGGGAGTTTATTCCAGAGTTTGGGAGCTGCGTACGAGAAAGCTCGTTCGCCATGCTGTTTACGATGGGGACGGTAACTGGGAAAGCGGAAGGTCCTGGTGTCGGTGGAGGAGCGGAGCGTTCGTGATGGGACATATACTTGAAGGAGATCGGAAAGATAGGCAGGGGCATCGCCAGTGAAAATCTTGAAGCAGAGACAACAACATTTGTATTTAATTCTTTCTTCAACGGGGAGCCAGTGCAACTTTTCAGGAGAGGGCTGCAGGGTTGGGTCCTAGGAGATTTGCAAATGAGACGGGCTGCAGAGTTCTGTACACGTTGGAGGGGTTGGATGACAGTTGAGGGACAGCCAAGGAGAACACAGTTGCAGTAATCTAGCCTTGAAAGGATGTATGATGAAACGAGAGTTTTTGTGGCGTCTTCAGTGAGATAGGTCGAATAGCAGCAATTCGTTTAAGTTCCATGTAAGCTAACTGACAAGTTTTTGTGACATGCTGTTTCATTGAGAGGTCACTATCAAGGAGAACACCAAGGTCACGAACAGTGTTTCAGTTCCTGTAGAGCTGTCTGTTCTGCAGGGCTGAGGCTGGAATGGCGAAGGGCTTAAGTTTTAACTGGCGGCGGATCTGGTTGGTGCAGACGTCGATATAGTAGTCTAGAGAGGGAAAGGCACCAGGTTTGGGAGTCAGCTGGAGGGTGGTGTTTTTCGCCGGTGGGCTCTGCAGTCATGAAATACGGGCTGGTACACCCATGGGGATGCTACTTTAAGGCTGTGATGAGCTGCATCCTGTAGTCTAATTTACCTCTGTTCAGGAGCAGTTATGTCCCTTGATATCTTAATGGAGTGTTCTGCGCGTGCCTGTACCCATCGTCAACACAGCGCAGGCCTCCAAGGGTGGTACAGGACTGCTCTAAAGGCAGGTGAAGACGGTGCTTTTCTGGGTCCTCCCCAGCACCTTCGGGTGTTTCTTTTTCTTCTTTGCCTTAACTAGGCTGACCCTGGAGAAAGGTCCAGTGACGGTGAGGAAAGACCCACTGACCACAGGGAAAGTCCTGTTGACAGTGGGAAAGACTACAACTTTGGATTCTCTCTTGAGGGCACATAAGACCGTATGGCGAAAGCTTGGCTGTGTCTGGAGTGGCACCGTCTTCATCTGTCCGTGGGCAGGGTGGTTGGGTCTGTGGGGTGTGCTCGGCAGCTGGAGGGTGGTGTTTTTCGCCGGTGGGCTCTGCAGTCATGAAATACGGGCTGGTACACCCATGGGGATGCTACTTTAAGGCTGTGATGAGCTGCATCCTGTAGTCTAATTTACCTCTGTTCAGGAGCAGTTATGTCCCTTGATATCTTAATGGAGTGTTCTGCGCGTGCCTGTACCCATCGTCAACACAGCGCAGGCCTCCAAGGGTGGTACAGGACTGCTCTAAAGGCAGGTGAAGACGGTGCTTTTCTGGGTCCTCCCCAGCACCTTCGGGTGTTTCTTTTTCTTCTTTGCCTTAACTAGGCTGACCCTGGAGAAAGGTCCAGTGACGGTGAGGAAAGACCCACTGACCACAGGGAAAGTCCTGTTGACAGTGGGAAAGACTACAACTTTGGATTCTCTCTTGAGGGCACATAAGACCGTATGGCGAAAGCTTGGCTGTGTCTGGAGTGGCACCGTCTTCATCTGTCCGGTGGGCAGGGGTGGCTGGGTCTGTGGGGTGTGCTCGGCAGCTGGAGGGTGGTGTTTTTCGCCGGTGGGCTCTGCAGTCATGAAATACGGGCTGGTACACCCATGGGGATGCTACTTTAAGGCTGTGATGAGCTGCATCCTGTAGTCTAATTTACCTCTGTTCGGAGCAGTTATGTCCCTTGATATCTTAATGGAGTGTTCTGCGCGTGCCTGTACCCATCGTCAACACAGCGCAGGCCTCCAAGGGTGGTACAGGACTGCTCTAAAGGCAGGTGAAGACGGTGCTTTTCTGGGTCCTCCCCAGCACCTTCGGGTGTTTCTTTTCTTTTCTTCTAGAGAGGGAAAGGCACCAGGTTTGGGAGTCCAATGGCTGGGAGGTCTGTGAAAAAGGGAAGCAATGTCACTAACATCTTGGGGTGGAGAGTCACAGACAGAGGCATTTTCAAAATGGGCTGCCAGACGTAGTCGTCGAAAAAACCGCTTGCAGAGGAACAGTGTGCTGGCCCAGTTGGTTGTTGGCTGCAGGGGCACAAATTTGAGTCCTCTTGATAACAACTGGTGTTGGCCCTCTGTCAACTCCAAGTCAGGGGGGATGGTGACAACCAGATGGGGGTTCACTGCAGGGGCACTGGAAGGAGGAGGACACTTTCTGTTTGAGAGGGCCAGTAGTTTTTTCTTCTTTGTTTCAGTCATAGAGGCATATAACTTTGGTTGGCAGACCGAATAGTAGAGATAATAAAGCTTGAGGTAGGATGATCAGTATATGATGAAGTTGGTATTTCAAATGGACGAGGGTGTGGTTAATGGATTTCACACGACAAAGATTCGCATTCACTGTTTCTCGCATGAGTTGAAAACTGGCTGAGCGTAGGATACAGTTCCATGTAGACTTACGGTAGAGGGGTTGAATTTCAACTGAAAACCCATAGGAAGAAGTGTTTTTCTCAGACAATACTGTGTGAAGTTGATGTGGTGGTCAGTCTGGTCTTTTCCAGAGTGGAGCGCAGATAACTAACACCAACACACTGAGGTATAGTTGGCACAGTTCTCAACTGAGCCAGGGCAGAACAAAAACTTGGAAGTGACGGGCATGACGAAGACAAAAGCTTAACAATCAAAAGAAGATGAGGAACAGGAGAAGGAAGGCAGGTCGCAGTCGATGTGGGGAAGTGCGTTGTTGGCAAAACAATAGATGACTGCAGGATCACATTTGAAGGAGAAGAAAATGGTGGAAGAGTGCACTCACCAGGGTTTGAGTATGGTGATCGGGGGAACAAGAAGGAAAGCAAGCTTTCTGCTCATAGAGCTGTCATTCGGGCTTAGAGTTAGTGGGTGACAGAGACAGATCTTATATGAGGACTAACAATAAAAAGAAGGAAGGAATGAACAGAGCTCAGAGACAAAAGGAAGTTAACTGGGTTTAAGCAGTGAGTAGGAATCATGTAGCAACTTAAAGTAGAAAGCAAGAAGGCCTGTTCCAAAAATTATCAATTATAAAATTATCCGACGATTCGGCTAGCGCTTACGTTGTGGTCTTGGTTGAAGAGTAGTTTCCCCTAATGTTACTATGTTATGATTATAATAATTGCTTTTCAACACAATTTCCACTTTTTTGCTTAGTTTCATTTAAGAGTAATTTGACTGTAAGATTTGCAATAAATTTTGGTTATATCTCAATCAATCTATGTTTTTGCTGGAAAAATTAGTAATACTCTTTATTTTCTTCACCTTATGTATGTTTTGTCTTTAAAAATTATTTATTTGTAGATTCGCTTTTATAACATTCCTACTAAGCGCTGCATGGATTACATATCGCTCTATGCGGTACACCACATGTGCGTATTTGTAGTTTCTAAACCGGAATGCTGAACTTCGGTTAGCCAGCTACATCAAAACAACCGCAGAAGACGCTGTGCGAACTCGATGATCCGAAGAAAACATCTTCGAAAGTAAGGTGGTGTGATGATGCGATCTTAAAATTCTGCTGAACACGACCCACAAAGAAACGGAATGTATGTAATGCAAATGTCAGTTCAAAATTGCATTAATGGCGGAGAAATACAAAACGTACCCCGTCAAAACGCTTTACGATTATACGCATGAAAACTGAATCCGAGTGCATCCACGAAAATCGATTTCCGTTCTCCTATTGTACGATTTTAACACTTTCCTTACAAAAAATAATTATCAGGTGGAGAATGAGGTTGGGGATTTCAAAGATCACAAACTACTCTCAAAATAACTTTTATGGTCAGAGTTTTGTTGTTGTTTTTCTTATCTTACGTATTTGTCCCCAAAAATTAAATTTATTCGGTTCCTAGTCGTCCTTGGTGATTATGGAAAATGCAGCGAACGTGTTTAATTCTCCACGGTTCAATATCAGTTTGTCTGTCTGTTCGCTTATACACGGCCACAGTTTCAGGCCGATCGGCACCAAATTTGGTATCAAGTATCCTTGGTGTCCCCAAAACAGCAACGTCGGTCGGCGATCACGAGACGCATTGCGTCGTGACGCAATTTGCGTCCACAGACGCAAAATTGGACATCGGAACACTACACGACAAACTCGACGGGGCGAGACGGGGTCGAAGCGCGTAAGTGCTAGTGCATCCATAAAAGTTTATACCTTCACGTCAGTTTTGTCATCGAAGACGACAAATCAAATTTTACAAGTAGGCCTAAAAAGGCACGCGTGTATTTTATATAATATTGCAGAGGAATAAATTTGTTATCATGGATTTCTGGTTCAGTTTATTTCACGAGTTGCATCTGTCTAAATGTTAACACACCTTTACTCAAAGCTAAGGTCTTTTTTTCCGTGGCATCAGTTCTCGGATCAATGGAGCACCTAAGGTGGTGATTTTCTTTTCTTTCTCTTTTTTTTTTTTTTTTTACTTTTTTCTCTTTTTTTTTTCTTACCTAAGGCAAAAATCCACCTCTTCATTTTTTGGTGCTTCACACTGTCCTCTTCATCTGCCAAAACAAAAAAAAAAAGCGGAAAAAGAAAAAAAATTCCACTAGTAGGTTAGGTTTTCTCTCTCTCTCTCTCTCTCACTCTCTCTCTCTCTCTCTCTCTCTCTCTCCTCTCTCTTTCTTCTTCTTCTTCTTTTCTTTCCCAACCAATCTCTTACACACCATGCATAGTTTGTATGCTCTCTTATAATGGACATATTTTTGCTGATTTTAGTGTTTTGGCAATTGATACAAAGTGTCTGGTTTGTTAATGTACTAATGTGTGGTGCACTGGCACACTCACTCTGATAATGTGTTGCATTATACAGAAACGGAACCAACATAGATGAAACAAAGCTTAAAGGACTTAATTATTTTTAGTTTTCATTTTGTTTTACACATACACCCGCACACACACTCTCGCTCCCCCTCCTCTCTCAAATATGCTAACAATGGTAGTTACCTGTTAAACACACGACACGATACCAAAGCAAAAACTATGCGTAAGCAACCAATTCCGTATATAAATATACACATGCCTGACAGGATGTCGTTGGTCCCTATCGCTTGTCTCCCTCTCCTTCTCCTTCCCCTTACCCAAGCGCGTGAGCGCTCTTCACATCACACCACCACCATCACCATCCACCCACCCAACACCCATCCATCCCCCACCCCCTTCCCCAGCCCCACCCCCACCCCCCACATTCACCCATCTCCACCCCAACCCCCCACATTCACCCATCTCCACCCCCACAAAAAGGACACACACACACACACACGCACACACACAGAAAGAGAGAGACAACGAGAGAGGGAGAGAGAGAGAGAGAAAGAGAGAGAGAGAGAGAGAAAAGGAAGAAGAAAAAAGAGAGAGAGAGAGAGAGAGAGAGAGAGAGAGAAGAGAGAGAGAGAGATGAGAGAGAGAGAGAGAGAGCGAGCGAGCGAGCGAGCGAGCCGAGACAGACAGACAGACAGACAGACAGACAGACAGACAGACAGAGGCGGCGTCTTTTAAATGAACTTAGGGATTTAGTTTGTTACATGTCGTTCTCACCAGTTGTCTCTTCCCCGATGAAGCCAATCTTTTAGTGAAAAGAAATTATGCATGATCCCCCTCATTTTCCACATTCCCCACGTGCAACAGTCTTACACATACGAAAACGAAAGAATGCAAGAAAGTACAGAGGAGTGGAGAACGAAAAGGCATATTTACGTTGGGGTCACTTTCTTTATAAAAGAAACGTCACCAAGACTGTGTTATAATGCGTGCGTGCGTGTGTATGTGTGTGTGTGTGTGTACCTGTAAGTGTGTGTGTTATAGTGCATGTGCGCGCACGCAAAATGCACAAACACGTGTATGTATTTGTAACTATGTGTATCTCTCTCTCTCTCTCTCTCTCTCTCTCTCTCTCTCTCTCTCTCTCTCTCTCTCTCTCTCTCTCTGTGCTGCGCGCCGCGTGCGTGCGTGCGTGCGTGCGTGCGTGCGTGCGTGCGTGCGTGCGTGTGCGTGTGTGTGTTGTGTGGTGTGTGTGTGTGTGTGTGTGCGTGCGTGCGTGTGTAAGAGTGAATGCATGTATGAGATCTCTTTATATTTTCCTCAGCTGCAACCGATTTTCGAATATGACTGAAATTGGCAGCCTAGATTCCGTTTTTGTTTTGTTTTTTAAATAAATACTATACACATCTTTGCTGTAATCACAACATGGTTTATTTTCAGTAGTATATGTCTGTCCATATTTTCTTGTCCAAGAATTCCAAATAGCAAAGTTTCTTCAGAAAACACAATTCTTGTGTTGTATACAGCTAATATGTATTGACTGACAAATTTCCAAAACGAATTAACCTTATGACAGAGAAAAAATAAATGTTCAATGTAATCAATTTCATCATTGCAATATGAACAATTTCGATTATCCCTGACTTTCATTTTGTATAGCATTATATTAGTCGGGTATATATTTTGTAAAATTTGCCATTGTAAAACTATCAGTCTGGTTTCTTTGTGCACAAGCGGGGTATCTTCCATATATTTTCATTTAACTCTAGTCCATATTTACTAGACCAAAAACGGGCTGCACATGGTTCTGTGTGACTGAGGGAACACAAAGTTGCACGGAAATACTTGTAAGATATGTGCTTTTTGTTACAGAAAAGAGGTGGTTCTGAAAAATCAATATCATATCTATCTTGTTCACTAACCCTAGTATTAAAAGTATGTGTGGCCGCTGACACTACATTATATTCTAAGATTCTTGCAGGGGAGGCTCCTATCTTGTTAACCACGTCCTGGTATGAAAGCATTCCATTTGGACCACACATGTCACTAACATTTGGTATTTTGCCCTTTATCCAGTCGGGGAAGAAAAGGACATTTCCTCGATATTTTATGTATTTGGTTATTCCACAGTAAAGAGGGAAAGGGTGAGACATCTTCATGTTTATTGAGATCCACCATGTTTTCAGAGTAATTTTCCAAAAATGTGAATGTATCGTGTCTAAACCTTTGAAAAGTGCGTTTTTAGTATTTGCATAAAAACACGTGACATTCTCACCAAAGGGTAGAAATATTTTTCTCGGAATTATAGTCCATCTTTCATTGTTTGTGGCCTTACAAATTTTTCAACGTAAAGCCATAAAAGCTGTCTTCACTATGTTTTCTACTACCTAGCCACATAGCTGCTGATTTATTTTTTATTTATAACCAAACCAGAAAACAAAGAAAATCACCGAGTATATCTAATGCTTGCATCATGTCATGATGATCTGTCAAAAATAAAGTAACATCATCTGCATAAAGCGCAATTTTTGATTACATTAACAAGCATATCTCTTGAACCCCCTACATCAATTCCTCTGTTTCTACAGTCTTTTATCTTTACTGCTAGCAATTCTATAGCCAACACAAATACAAAGGGAGAAAAAGGACATCCTTGTCGGATTCCTGTTTCAACCGCAAAATACTCTGATGTCCAGCCACTATACAAAACACAACTACGAATATCAGCGATTAATACTTGAAACATCTAATGAATTCTTCCCCAAACCCATACTTTTTGAGAGCTGTTAACATGAAGTCTTAAGATATACTATCAAAAGCTTGTGTATAATTAATACTTAAAAGCAAACCAGGAATATTTTCTACATTCAGATGATCAATAACATCATCAATTAGTCTCAATAGCGTAGCTGCTCGACGTCCCTTTATATACCCAACCTGATCTTCACTTACTAAGTCTCTAATTACTTGACATAAACAATTTGCCAAACATTTAGACAAAAGCTTATAATCGCTATTCATTAACGAAATTGGTCTCCAGTTTTTTAAAAACATTTCTAGGTAGATCTTTGCCTTTGTGAATTAATGTAATAATTGCTTTTCTCTGAGAAGGAGAAAGTGTCCCTTTTTCAAATGCAGAGTTAAGTGATGATGTTAACAAACTTTTTATATGACACCAAAATACTTTTAAAAATTCTGTTGTAAGCCCATCACTTCCTGGCGAAGAACCATTTTTGAGGGCTTTACGAGCTGTTAGCAGTTCATTCTGTCAAGTTGCCTTCACAACTCTCCTTCTGAGAGTCAGAAAGCTGTGGCACTGAAGTATCAGATATAAAGTTATCTACCATTTTGTTCCATGTTTCCTGCTGTTACCTTTTTCTTGTACAACTTCGAATAATAGTCTCGCTGCGTTTTCATTACTTCTGACTGTTGTGTAACTGATCTACCATTTTCATCACGAAGTTCTATTATCTTTGAATTTGCTCTTGATTTTTCCAACTTTAGAAAATATTTTGTATTCTTTTCCCCCTCTTCAATCCATTTCATTCTAGATCTTACCTGTGCTGCACGTGCTTTATAAGTTTCCAATAATTCTAATTCTTGCATTAAGTGCTGTCGCTGATTTTGATAATGAATATCATTAGGGTTTTTGCAATCTTAATATCTATGTCATTTATCCTACCTTGTATTTCTACTAACTTATTCCTTCTGTCGATGCTCTTACCTTAACTTAAATTATTGTAAAACTCTTTAATCTCCATTTTTGGGATTTCCCATTCCATTTGAAAATCGATGTTTTCGTCCATACGAGATACATAATCATCTATCAAACTATTCATCTGTGTGACATAGTTTAAGTCATTCAACAATGCGTTTTTTGAACTTCCAAATCCATGTCCCCTCTCAAAGCTTGAGAATTTCAATTTGATGGAGCAACCTCTGTGATCTGTGATAGGGATAGAATGAATATTACAGTCTATTGTTTTGTCAAACAAACTATCATTTGATATGAAATAATCCAATCGACGTGCAATAAAAGGAGAAGTTTATGCCATGTAAATTCCTTTTCATCCGGATGAGACATCCAGGTGTCATACAGGTCATGGCTTTTTATTAAATCATTGAATTTCTTTACTGTGCCTCTGCATGTTTTTCTCCAGAGGTGATATCTGAATCGTTATCTAATACGCAATTGAAATCTCCCCCCCCCCTTCCCCCCCCCCCCCCCCATTAACAAATGCTCTGACTCAACATTAGAAATAACATATCCCAGTTCATCAAAGAAAGTATTCTTTTCATTGTCATTATTTTGGAGCATATACATTCACAATAACCACCTTTTATGCTGAATTTCTATTTCAATGGCCAAAATTCGTCTTGAATTGTATACTAACTTGTAATTATCAAGCACACTGTGCCGAAATAAAACAACTTGACCACAACTTTGTGAAGTATAACTAAATTCACCTTTGCCCCATTCTTTTTTTCCATTGCCCACAAACATCATCAGTGATATGTGTTTCTTTTCAAGCAAATTACATAATGCTTTTTCTCTTTCAAGTTTTTAAATATTGATTTTCTTTTCCAAAAAAGACGCAAACCCCTAATTAATGAAAAAACAGTCAACCCAGAATCAAAAACCCATGAGAAAGTCCGAATCCAAGCCTTTTTCAAACCCAAAACGCAAACCCAAAAAAACCCTGAAACGCGCAAAAGTCGCCCGCAGGTCAAACCGCCACTGGGTAAAAATCACCCACCACTCCCCCCACCTTACTTGCCCACTCGACACGGAGCGGTCAGTGAGCCGCGAAAAAGGGGAGCATTTTAGCCTTTGGCCCGCAGGGGCCCTGGCTGGGGTGAACCCGTCCCTGACCCTGTTGTTTTCCACCGGCGCGTGACCGCTGGCCTTCCGACGCGCACCCCAAAAAATTGCCGGAATTTTTCCGCGGCGAATTTGGACAAATCTTTGCCCGTGAAATTTTTGATTTTTTGGTTCGGGAACCCCCTGTACAGAGTCTTCAAAACATTTTCCCCACCTAAAACAAACTTACCCCAAACCTGCTCATCCCTGACGCTGGTCTCCTCTGGGCCTTACATCTTCTTATCCCAAATCGAGCACATCCCCTTTTTTTCAGATGTAGGGCCTTCACCTGGGGGGAGGCAATCCACAGCCGGGCCCACCTTGTGGCCACTCTGCAGCAGTCCCTGCAAGCACCAATTTTTGACCTGGGGTCGGGGGGTCCTACTGCAGGCATTAGAGCACACAGGGCTCCGGACACCCTTGGGGTGCTCCTTTTCGTAAGGGGAGCAGTGAAACACCCCCCCCTTTACAAAACCTTTTTCCAGTGGTGGGACTAAAGGGGTTAATGGGGACAAACTCAACCTGTAACAAAAAGTTAGCTTTTCCCCCCTGTCCCTGACTTCTCCATTTGGAGGAAAATCTTAACACATCCCAGTCTAACAAAGCACTCTCGATACGCACTGGGCCCGAGATTGGAAGATCTGATAAATAACGGAACTTCAACCCATAGACCCCTCAAAATGAATGGATTCTTTTCAAAAAAGACACTGATCCATTTACAATAATCCCCTCAAACAAAAGTTGAGTCCTGCAGCTCGAGTCAAGGGGTAGATCCTCCAGAGACCTTTGATG
>CM031606.1:67679215-67694215 GCA_018398815.1 Conus ventricosus
GATATTTTATTCATATTAGGCCTCAGCCCATCATGAAGGGGAATGTGGACATGTAACTGAGTAAGATATACAACAGATTCAAAATACAAGTTAACGATGATATATAAGATATTCGTGTACCTTTCAAGAAGTCAAACATCTCTCATTTTAAATCCTTTATACAAAAACAAAGAAAGATTACGCACATCAGGTTTGGTCGATGACATTAACAAACTCAGTTTAAACAGTGAAGGATGTCTATGATATTTAGGCTTCATTAACGTTGAGAGAAGAGAGAGAGAGAGAGGAGAGAGAGAGAGAGAGAGAGGAGAGAGAGAGAGAGAGAGAGAGAGAGAGCAGACAGACAGACAGGACAGACAGACAGACAGACAGACAGACAGACAGAAGACAGACAGACAGACAGACAGACAGACAGACAGACAGACAGACAGACGACAAGAAAGAAAAAAAGAGAGAGAGAGAGGAAGAGAGAGAGAGAGAGAGAGAGAGAGATGTTGTTTACAACCCAGCCGTCCGCAAAAGGCCATATCAGGGATGTCACCTCGTTGGAGTGAACTAATTAATGAACACTGGAATTGCTATAAGTAACAGATGAATAGTTATTTTTACGAAGGGAGAAAGGATGGAAGGAATGAAGGAAAAAAAGAAAGGGATTGCAAAAAAATATTTAAAAAAAATTCAAATCATTTTATAGCGTTTGCTACATTAGATAACCCTTTAGACTTACAATGGGGATATAAACAGCTGATAGACTGTTAACATTATTTTTCCAAACACTTCATGACAGATTCTATTAAGATTTTGTTCAGTGATGTTCCATTGGAGGCGCGATTTCAGTTTTTAAAAGAAATATCCTTCGTTTGACTTAAAATTTGTGGAAAATGGACCAAGCTTTTTCTTTTTTATAGGGTACGTGTTCTGATTTTTTTCTAAGAACTGATCCATTAATTGATGTCATTTTAAAACAAGCAGGTCTGGAATCGATGTTGACGATGTGACAGCTCTGGTGTGGCCCCATGCAGTCGGCGTGACGTTAAGGAACATGAACTGAACTGAACTGAATGAATGCCAAGATGCACTTGATGCCCTGGTGGTTGACATGGCCCAGTGACCAACTTGCCTCTATCTGTCCACGTGGCATGCTGATCTCACACTGGACCACTCCAAAACAGTAGCTACCCCAGTTCTGATAATGCCTCACAATTACTAATGATGATGCATTACACTGATAACCGCCTCGCTATGTGGAACATCGTAGGAGATCGTTTTAAATTATCTACCCATCCTACTAACCTTTGACATATGATATTTTCGTGGTGCAATCCAGGGTGCATAAAAGCCAGGGCCCGGGGGACGGAGACCCAAGACAGCTCCCGGATTTTCTTCATGTAACGTTTCACTGACGGACTGTCGACACGAAGACGAGGTGGGATCGGCGAAGACCGCACCATGAAGGCCACGCTTCTGGCCCTCTCCGCCATGCTGGCTTGTGCGGCAGCTGGTGAGCACTTTAGTCATGCTGGATAGGATCGTGGACTTAGAGTTTTTTTTTTTTTTTTTTTTTTTTGCTGTCCCAACCTCTGCGCTACCTCAGAGGCAGTGCACCCACGCCGCTCATTCCGACACCCGTCCACAGCCATAGCCGGCTGGCCCCGCCGCAGCCCCGACACCGGCAATCCACAGGGAGCAGTCAATGTCAAGTCGTCATGAGGCAACCCACCGGAGGAGACACTGCACTGCTGCCGAGTCACTTCGGTGGTGTTCAGTGGCGCCTGTTCTGATCTAACATACGCAGGACACCACCTACTAAGCCCCTACTGACGACAATAATTACTTAGTCGCGGAGCCGGCGTGAGTGAGCTCTCCCTCCGGAGGGCGCCACCACGTCCGTCCAACGACAGCCCCCATGGACTCGCCGATACCGGTGACCCGACGGAAGCAAACCAAGGCCACAGACGCGGAGAGGACATCGAAACTGAGGTCACCATGAGAGCAGGGCATGAAGGGCCACAGAATTTGAGACATTTTTTTTTAATGCTGATCAATGGGAATGAGGATGATTAAGATGATGCTACGGATTTCCATTTCGGTCTGAGACTACATGACAGGGCTGTACTCTACGCTTCCTTTCATAATATATCCTGGCGTCAACCAGGCCCGAGAGATACAGGCACCTGCAGTGTTGGTCATGAAATTTGAGCAACACTCTCAGAAACGCATCCATTAAGTGGATGAAACTCGACTGTGTGTGGTCCCAGTCTTTCCAACTGGTGGACTTAGAGTTTGTCGCACATTTTCGAATGCTGGATGGGAATGTGGACAGATTTTGTTGCAGATTTTTAAATGATGGATGAGACAATGAAAAGTATAGTGGCATTGATACTGGATACAATTGTGGACTTCGATTTGTCGCCGATTTTTTAAATGATAGATAAGGCGGTGGAGAGTATAGTGGCATTGATACTGGATACAATTGTGGACTTCGATTTGTGCCGATTTTTTAAATGATAGATAAGGTAGTGGAGAGTATAGTGGCATTGATACTGGATACAATTGTGGACTTCGATTTGTTGCCGATTTTTTAATGATAGATGAGGTAGTGGAGAGTATAGTGGCATTTTATTTTGATACAATTGTGGTTGATTTGTTGGATATTTTAAATAGATAAGTAGTGGAGTATAGTGGCATGATACTGTACCATTGTGGACTCTTTGTTGCAGTTATTTAATGATTAGTGCGTGGAGTAAGTGCTATCATGAGTTACAGATTTGTTTAGTTTGATAACAAATGGTGAAGTGGCATAGTAGCATAGTTAACTATAGTAAGGGTTGAAGTGATGTACTTTTAGATGTTGGTATGGCATGCATAGCATAGAAAGGCAAGAAGTTTGTGGGATGGTGTCGGAGTGTACATGCAAACGTCCTGAGTCGATTGTGAAAATCGAGCTGATTTCAATAGGGTTGATTTCATTTCATAAAACAAGTTCTGTCTCTGGCTGCTTTCAAATTTCATTTTGTGGAAGCTAACAGTTTCGAGAAAGGGAAAAACTGACATTACTTTATTTCGTTTCGTTCTATTTATTTCATTTAACTCGGTTAATATGTCTACATGTTCTGTTGTGTCTTCTCTTTCAATGTTTGTTTTATTTGTTTGTGTCCACCTTTCTGGTTGTTCATGATGATGAAAAGAATCAAACACACAACAAGGACTCGTCAGACATTGCGGACGTTTTACTTTGAGTGTTTTTCATTGTGTATTATTTTCCCCGTCTGTCTTACAATCATGTATCATTTTCCCCGTCTGTCTTACAATCATGAACTCTGCTTAACACCTACTAAAGTAGACTGTCATTAGAAAAAAAGAAATGCTAAACGAAGGTTCACACCCGTACGCGCGATTGCACACACACACACACACACACACACACACACACACACACACACCACACACGCAAGAGAGAGAAGAGAGAGAGAGAGAGAGAGAGAGAGAGAGAGAAAGAGAGAGAGAGAGAGAGAGAGAGAGAGAGAGAATGTGTGTTGATTCCATATCAGTTTTACAGTCATTAGTGTTTTTGGGACTGCAAAGTCAGAAAAGATTTGCTTCTCTTAAAATAAAACATTTACTACATTGTTTAATATCTCGAGGCATAGGCATTGATTTTTGTTGGGTTCCATCTCACTGTGGTATAATGTGGAATGAGGTAGCAGACAGTCTAGCAAAAGAGGGAGCGAATAGTCATGCTGAAAAGTCATTTTTTATAATCCCTTGGATTTGTCCTCTTGTGAATTAATTCAAACTATGGCAAATACTTACACAAGGAAAATTGTAGTCAGAAAATGTCTGCTTTACCATCGTGGTCAAAGCACATCGTTGGATTAATTCATAAATTAAGGCCGAATACTTGGAACACTAAATATTGTCATGGTATTACTTATGTCTGCAGTGAAAACATTTCTGTGCATCATCTTTTGTTTGAATGCTCAGTGTTGACCTTGCTTTATCAGGAGAAAGGTATTGTGATAAATAATTTTGATAACGTCAGTACTGTCCTATATGATTCATATGTTGTTGAGATTGCCATTGTTATTTCTCAGTCACAGATTGCAAAATATTTGTAAAGAGCAACAAGTTCTTGTTCCTCTAGGGTATTTCAGTTATGTAAATATGCATTATAAGATGGGAATTGAAAGTACTAAAATGGGTGATAAGCTGTGTATGTTGACGGGGGGGGGGGGGGGGATATTTCCTTTGTGTGTGTGTTTGTTTGTTCCAATTATGATTATCAATTTTTATGTCTAATATCATCTCGAGATGAAAAGACGTTTAATGAAACCACTGCACACACACACACACACACACACACACACACACACACACACACACACACACACACACACACACACACAACATTCGCGCACGCGCTTAGAGAGAGGAGAGAGAGAGAGAGAGAGAGAGAGAGAGAGAGAGAGAGAGAGAGAAGAAGAAGAGAGAGGAAGAGACCACATACACAGTAAATCGATTTTTTCATTTGTTTACTCCATGTATTTTTTAGATGCCTAACTAAGCAGTTTAGCGCTTAGACATTTCTTATGATTGGTATCTGTTGTGCAGTGCATCAGTATCATTGAGAAGGATAGTCCAGTATGTATTTTAATGACTGACTGCTTCTTTTTTCCTCACAGGTCACAAATTCAGATATTTTCGCTGGCATGATTGTCCTCGTTCATATATTGACTGGTTAATTGATTGATTGATTAATTGATTGATCGATCGATCGATCGATCGATCGATCGATGATGATTGATTGATTGATTGATTGATTGATTGATTGATTGATTGATTGATTGATTGATTGATTGATTGATTGATCGAGTGAGTGAGTGAGTGAGTGAGTGATTCAACTTGCTACCTAGTAAGCTGATCGATCGATCGATTGATTGATTGATTGATTGATTGATTGATTGATTGATTAATTGATTGATTGATCGATCGATCGATCGATCGATCGTCGATCGATCGATCGATCAATCAATCAATCAATCGATCAAGCTTACTAGGTAGCAAGTTGAATCACTCACTCACTCACTCACTCACTTACTCGATCGAGTGAGTGAGTGAGTGAGTGAGTGAGTGAGTGAGTGAGTGAGTGAGTGAGTGATTCAGTTTGCTACCTAGTCAGCTTGTTAGATGGTTATCTACTGCTATTCGTAGAGATCAGTTCAGTGGTTTACTTAATGTCTTTTCATCGCCAGATGATATTAGACACTTGTTAAAAACTTTCAATGGATAAAAATGAATAAAAATAAGAACATTTTTTAAATCGATATTTAAAAAAACAAAAGAAAAAAGTAAGAAAGAAAACACCTCCACACTTAACTTAGTACTTTCAAACCCACAACCCACACCCGACATATGCATATTTACATAAGTGAAACCCCAGTGGTACACAAAATTGTTAACATTCCTGAGTGGAAGGTTGACATCTTCGGAATTTTTATCTCTTGGCTTTAAAACTTCGTTCTTTAGTTTTAAAAAAAAAGCTTAGCGAATTGATTTGTTGATCGATCGGCTGATCGAAGGATTTATCGGTAAACTGTTATTTGCTGTGAACAGGCCCAATGAGACTGATGCATGAACGAATCGATACGTGCGCCGTCACCTGCAAACGTGAGACCTTGTCTGTCGTCTGTCTGCAATTTGAACTGTCTGTCTGTCTGTGTGGTCTATCTGTCTGTCTTCTTTCAGTCTGTGTGGGTGTCTGTCTCTGTCAGGCTAGCTACATACTGATGTCTATACTGAGCAATGCTAAAGTCATTCTGTTCATTATTTCATTTGTTTATGTGACATACATCATGCGATTTGATCTACTCTGAATGCACATACAAAATACAGAAGGCGATAAAGTCAGATCAGGGAACTTGTACTGGCGATAACTTGTTCATAACCGTATTATTTCCATCCTTGTATGAATAGTTGCCTGTAAGGACCAAAGAGTGTATATGATTCACTGAGGGTGGAAATCGACCAGGAAATGCACACCATGCACACGATGTAGAATTCAGTAACAGCTGACCCCGGTTCCCTTCTGACAGCGTCCCTGAAGTTCAGCTACACCCCCGGCCAACCTTCCTCTATGACTACACGGTTCAGACGGAGACCTCCGTGGACGGGGCCTCTGAAGAACACGCCTCACTGTCCATCAGTGGCCAGGCCAACATCGAGGTCATTGACCAGTGCGAGATGGTCCTGCAGGTAGGTCGCATTCCGTTTCCTCCGCTGGCCCCAAGTTACTGGTCAGCTTATATAAATATAAATATGAATATGCACATATATATAAATATATTATATATATATATATATATATATATATATATATATGTATATTATATATATATTATTGTGTGTGTGTGTGTGTGTGTGTGTGTGTGTGTGTGTGTGTGTGTGTGTGTGTGTGTGTGTGTGTCTCGCGCGCACGGGCGCAAATAACAAAACACAGAGAGAGAGAGAGAGAGAGAGAGAGAGAGAGAGAGAGAGAGAGAGAAACAGACGCAGAAACAGACACATAGAAACGAGGAGAAACAAACACAGGGGAACACAAATCAAAGTCAAAAACAAGCAATACACCGCACAATAGAACAAGAGCAGCCTGTAACAAACGGGTAAAGACGTTAAAACCTCGTGTGTGTTGTGTGTGTGTCGTGTGTGTGTGTGGTGTGTGTGTGTGTGTTGTGTGTGTGTGATGTGTGTTGTGCGTGCGTGTGGTGTGTGTGTGTGTGTGTGTGTGTGTGCCTCTGTGTGTGTGTGTGTGTGTGTGGTGGTGTGGTGTGTGTGTGTGTGTGGGTGTGGTCTGGTGTGTGTGTGTGTGTGTGTGTAGTGTAGTGTGGCGTGTGTGTGCATGGTGTGTGTGTGTGCATGTGTGTGTGTGTGTGTGTTTGTGTTGTGTTGCGTGTGTGGTGTGTGTGTGTGTGTGGTGTGACGTGTGCGTGTGTGTGCAGCTGAGACGGATGGTGGTGCACGAGTCCATGCCTTCAGAGAGCGGGCGGCCGTCTGGTGGTCAGCTCCAGCAGTCATGCAGCTCAGCCAGGTGCTGGAGACACCCTCTGCAGGCTCTCCTTCCAGGACGGCGTGGTGGAGAGCCTGTGCCCGGGCAAGGCCGAGGACCCCTGGGCTCTGAACGTGAAGCGAGGCGTGCTGTCGGCCCTGCAGAACTCCATGGACTTCCAGGACAAGCAGTCGCAGAGTGTCAAGGAGGTGGCGGCCACGTCGTCACGACGCTGTTGATGATGTTGTTGGTGTCATCTCTCTCTCTCCTACCTTTCTCTCCCTCTCCTCTCTCTCTCTCTCTCTCTCTCTCTCTTCTCTCTCTCTCTCTCCTAAGTACCGAGTTTATTGAAGTTTTGTTGTAGAATTGTTGTTGTCCGTATCACTGTTGCCGTTGCTAGCGTTTGTTTGTTGTTGTTGTCGTTAGTTTTGTTGTCGTCGCTGTTTTTGCTGTTCTTTGTAGTTCATCAATGTTTTTTTGGTCCTGTTTTATCATTCCTGAAGTTGATAGTGCTCTTGTTCCGTCGTTCTCGTTGTTATACTGATGGTGTTTTGTTAATGTGTTTGCAGGCTTTCAAACCCGTTTATTATTCTAGTTCTATTGTTGCTCTCTCTAGCTCTGAATGATCCTTGCTGTTGACTACCTTACGAACAGGATATGCTCCTTTTTCTTCCTTGGTCATTTCTGTTTCTGCTTTGTCGTTTTCATCCTTATCTTGTATATTTTTTTTCCCTTACTTGAAAATTTATCTTCCTTGATCGAGCTCTCCATTTCTCTGTGTCTTTTTTTTTTAAATTCTTCTCTTTTTTCCTGATTTGCCAGTGAACTGTAACAGATAAATGAACATGAATCAATTAATTATACTATTTTTAAAAAAACCACCAAAAGTACGTAACCCGTGTCAGGTAAATTTGCTATGTAACCAGTGACCTTGCTGCACCCACCATTTGCAGACCATAGGAACACAATAAAAGGAAAGAAAACACAAAGAAAAAAATGAAAATAAAGAAAATTAAATGAAATCAGTCAAACGAAAGAGGAGCAAAAACAACAACCAACAACAACAACAACAACAAACAAACAAGAAAACCCCCACCTGCTGCTATATGACTCCAAAGGGCCGGCCCATGACTTTCCTCTGAGCAGAAAGACGTCACGGGCCATTGCGTCACGGTGTACGAGGTGAAGGACAGGAGTTACTGGGGCGGCAAGACCAGCATCCGACGCCACAAAGACCTGCAAGCCTGCACAGAGCGAGAGGGCTTCCTGGGCGGTCTGCACACCTCCCACTTCCAGACGGACCCCTCGGTAAGTACTCTCCACATTTCTATGGTCTCAAATCCCAAGAACTCAGAGACTGGTGCTGGTAGTGGTATATCGTGGTTTCAAACTGATTTTTGAGGGTGTCACCGGTATATATATATATATATATATATATATATATATATTATATATATATATATATATATATATAACATTGTTAATGTTTCAAAACTGGCCACTGTGGATGCGCCCGGACATACACACTTTTTGCCGCCGACCGTTATGGGCGTCACCCAGCTACATGCATCCACATCAGCACATGTGAAGTCACCGAGGGCGGATTCGTGTGGTTAGGTCACATGGGCAGTCACATTCTCTCAATGGAGACCTTGACCCTCTTTTTCAGTGGAGTGAAGTCTAACAGCACAACATATGAGTGGGGTAAAAATCGCAACATAACGATTGGTGCTGACTTCAGCTCCAGCTTCTGTCTAATACTGTCCAGACTTGAGGTCAGTTGCAACTTTGTTGCTAGATTATCCTCCTATTTTAGCATTCTAATCTTCGTGATCTGTTTTCAGCGGAAGATTTCATGCGATGACTTATTTAGTAACAGTTGCAGAAAGCCAAGGAAACATGGGAATTTTTTTCTAATAACACGTATGTCAGGTGGACGCTGACCATGATGTGGGGGGTCTACTGAGCTGACATGATGTGGGGGGTCTACTGAGCTGAAAATGCGAAGGGAGATGCTGTGTCTCAGGCTTGTGTGATGCAGGGATGGGTTCCACACTCTCCTTGCGTCTATGTCGCAAATCAAAATGGATGCATAATAACATCATGATCAAACAACGAACAGGCTTTAGAATGATCATTAATGACCAATTCATAGTGATTAGAAATGAGAAGCGAAAAGAGTTTTGTGTATATATATATATATATATATATATATATATATATATATATATATATATATATTATATGCATATCTATATTGTGTGTGTGTGTGTGTGTGTGTGTGTGTGTGTGTGTGTGTGTGTGTTGTGTGTGGTGTGAATGGCTGTTCCAGGGTCTGCAGTCTCTCCCCTGATGCAGAGCGAGCACGAGTGTAACCAGGAGTGAGTGAGGGCATCGTTCAGAACAGCGTGTGCACGGAGAAGCATCTGTTCAGACCTTTCTCCGCCCAACAAGGCGGCGCCCAGACCACCGTGGTGCAGACTCTCACGTTCAAGTCCCGGCAGAGAGGCATCTCCTCTCGTAAAGGTGATACTTCTACAGCAAGAATACCCACAACAGCAACAACAGCATTAGCAAATCAACATTCCAAAAAAGAAAAAAAGAGGAGTGGTACCGATGACAGTGACAATGAAGATCTAACGGAAGGCTAGCGAATATAATGTTCTATAGCACTATATGTTGGTGTGCATGAATGATGAATTCTGGAAGGGGAAGAAGATGACTTGAATATTTCCTCGTAATCTACGCTTGATGATTTTCAGAAATAAGAGAAACTGCGGATATAAAACATGTGATGAAAAATAGAACAGTCATCTTTAAGAGCAAAATTGACTCCTCTCTCTCTCTCTCTCTCTCTCTCTCTCTCTCTCTCTCTCTCTCTCTCTCTCTCTCTCTCTCTCGTGTGTGTGTGTGTGTGTGTGTGTGTGTGTGTGTGTGTGTGTGTGTGTGTGTGTGTGTGCGTGCGTGGTGCGTGGCGCGTGCGTGCGTCATGCGTGCGTGCGTGCGTGCGTGCGTGCGTGTGTGTGGTGTTTGTGTGTGGTGTGTGTGTGTGTGTGTGTGTGTTTGTGTGTGTGTGTGTGTGTGTGATTTCTTTCTCAAACAAACATTTAGAGACCCACTGACTTTCTTTCGTTTCCCTTCACTCTTCTCTCACTCACTCACTGTTTCGCTTACCTGCTCACTGGCATTCTATCCCCAGACTGGATCGACTCCCGCGCGGAAATGACCTTTGACCACGGCTACAGCATGAAAGACAGCAGCGAGGCACGTGCACGCACCGAGACCTTGTTGGCCCAGCTGTGTCAGATGACCATGGACGGCGTGCAGCCCGACGTGCCCCGGGTGTTCGCGCAGCTCGTGCAGGCCGTGAAGAAGCTGGACTCCTCCGACATCCGCGAGGTGTACAGACAGCTGCAGCACCAGACCCTGTGCAGCCTGAACAACCAGAGAACCAAGTCAGTGGCTGGCCCTGTGCCTGGGGGTTCTGGGGCCTCCTAGAGGAAGACTACATTGACTCGGGCAAGGGATGGGGAAGCATTTCAATGATGTATTTGCAGTTAAACACTAGACGCGTACATTGAGTTCGTTCGTTACACTGAAAGGATTTTACGGGTGATTGATTTTCTGTGCACTTTGACATGAAAGTTTTATAGGTCTTAAGCTCTCAAGAACCTGCTGTTCACTGATCAGAGCTTTACAGCATCATAATTGACGTCGAACAACCCCCTTGTAAGTGTAAGGCATCGTTGATCATTCACTACAACATGTATAAGATATTGCTGACTATCCACTGCAGCAAGTATGAGGTATTGTTGACCATTTATCACAACATGTATAAGATACTGTTGGTCATTCACTGCAACGCATGAAAGATAATCTTGACCATTCGCTGTAACGTGTATAATGTAATATTGGCCATTTCTTACTCCATGTGTAAGGTAATACTTGTTATACAAACAAGTGTAAGGTGTTAATCACCATTCACTACAGCATGTATAAGGTACTGTTGACCATTCAATGCAACGTGAATCGGATACTGCGGTAAGTTTACTACAGAATATATAAGGTATCGCTGACCATTCAATACCATATGAGTGGGGCATTCATTTACTATTTAGTCTAACACGTGTTGGGTATCGTTGGCCGCTTACTACAACATCTGTAAGGTACTGTTGATCATACACAGCAATATGTTTAAGTAGTGTTGGTAATTTACCACAATAAACTAGATTGTTCAGTATTCAGTGTGTAAAAGGCACTGTTAGCTCGTGACAGAATTTTACCATTTATTATGATATGTGTAAGGATTGTTAACAGTTAGCTATAACCTGTATGAGGTATCGTTGATCATTAAATACAAACAAGGTTTTGTTAACGGTTAAGTACAATATGTATAAGGTATTGTTGGCGGTCAACTACAATACGTATAAGGTGTTGTTAACGGTTAACACCGATTTGTATGAGGTAATGCTGACAATTAATTACAATATGTGTAAGGCATTGTCAACGGTTAATTACGGTCTGCACGAGGTATTGCTGACCATTGCCAACAGGGGAGATAAAAAGGAAACTATGCGTGCAGGAAGTTCTTCCTGGATGCTCTGCCCATGGCAGCCAGCAGCGAAGCAGTGGACCTGATGAAGGATCTGATGATCGCTGGTGACGTCACGGGATTCCAGGTGGACCTCTACCTGGCTTCCATGGCCTTCATACCAGAGCCAACGGCTGAGATGATCGACTCTGTAAAGGTAAGGGCAACACGTGTCACTAACGACAAGGTCAGGACGAGCGACACTACTGGAGACAACCATTCATATTTTGTAGCAATGTTCTAAGCAATGGAAAGATTAATTGGCCCATGGTTAGAAGGCCACTGTGCTCAAGACAATCCATACGTGCTACCCTGTAAGAGAGTTGACCCATTGATCCTCACTCGATGGCTATCAAAACGGCACAGACGTTTCTTTCGTTTGTTTCCTCCCTCTTTTTCTTAAATTTCCCTCGTTCCATTTAAATGTTGAACAGAATAAACGGAGCACACACACACACACACACACACACACACACACACACACACACACACACACACACACACAACACACACACGCACGCACACACACACACTCACACAACACACACGCACGCACGCACGCACGCACGCACGCACGCACGCACGCACGCACCACACACGCACACACACACACACACACACACACACACACACACACACACACACACACACACCACACTCACACAACACACACGCACGACGCACGCACACACACACACAACCACTCACACACACACACACCACCACACACACACACACACACACACACACACACACACACCACACAACACACACACACACGCACACACACACACTCACACAACACACACGCACGCACGCACCACGCACGCCCACGCACACACACACACACACACACACCACACACACACACACACACACACACACACACACACCACACACACTCACACAACACACGCACACACACACACACACACACACACACACACACACACACACACACACACACACACAACCACACGCACGCACGCACGCACGCACGCACGCACACACACCACACACACGCACACACACACACACACACACACACGCACGCACACACCACACTCACACACACAACACTCACACACACACACACACACACACACACACACACACACACACACCACACCACCACCGTCCCCCAGTCCCCCAGTTCTGCAGAGGACCTCACTGTGGGAGCAGGACCTGCTGGAGAAGGACAGCTGAAACGCAGGCCATGCTGGCGGTCAGCTCCATGCTGCACAATCACTGCCAGAAGAACGGCTGCAGCAGCGGCTCCGTGGACAGAATCCTGGACCTGCTGTCCAGCGCCATCAACTACCGCTGCTCCGTCAACGACGGCAACATCAAAACGGTCAGAGACAGGAGGACTGAGGGAAGGGAGGGGAAACAGAGAGAAAATCAGCAAGGGTGGGGTGGGGTGGGGGTGGGGTATTATGAAAGAGAGAGCTCGAGCTCAAACCTCAAATACGTTAATTGCAAAGGTCACCGACCTATCTGCAATGAGGTCAAGAACAAAACTAGAACACACACGCCCTCGGCGCATATACTGAAAATGATGAAAGAAAATATTTGCATAACAAAATGTTCTTCCTCTAATTACTCTGGCATATGTGTGTTAACTGATAACAGCTCATCTCTTCGTTTTAATGCTTTGAAAATGAACTAAGCTACGGAGCGAGTTATAATTCTCTTTTCATTTGCAGTAAAAGAAGCGATGACACTTGATGAACATTTCTAGTATGAGGCAAAATGCATTTACCTCTTAAATCTTTATAGGAAGGACAAACCATCAAAACATTAATTTCGTCGTCGATTTGATTACAGAATGGACAGTTTTTGGAGTTAGTATATATCTTTGATGGACATTCAAATCACTAATACCAAGTCGAAATCTCAAGAATACTTTGCGAAATTTAGGAATTGTAATATCAGTTAAATATTTCTTAGGCTGCCATAAAGATTTGAAGGAACGATACGTTGAACATCTATCACTGTGAGGAATTTTACTATCCAATTTTGTCTATAACAGTCAATCATGCGTTGTTTAAGTTCACGTTAAAACAGTTTCTCGTAATTCACTCCACCATTTAACCAAACAAAAGAAAAGCTATAAGTATCCAAACAACGTGTTATCAAAGATACCCCATTTGTTTGTACACTCCGATTTCTTGTACATTGAAATAATTTTTATTTTTTCCACTTCATATGCTTGTTTTGGTAGTCTAGCGAGTGACAGCTTTTGCAATTTGAACCACTGGCGCATTGATTTTATTGCACCATCTACATACAAAGGATGCCTTCTTAGCTCACCGTATACCATTGTATTTGGGGTATTCGGACGTACATTTAAAAAGCGTTTGCATGCAAATAAGTGAGGTAATTAATTACATACAGATGAGACTGTTCCCAGACTTCTGCTGCATATAAAAGCATAGGTTTCACTTGCGGATCAAAAAGTTTGAAAAATAGACATCTATCCATTGTTCCCAAACTCCACATTGTTTACATAATTTCTATAATATTGGCTTTAACCCTGCCTACATATTCTTCGAGTGCAATGTCGTATGATAGCTTTGTGTTTAACGTAATTCCCAAATACTTATAACTGTTAACAACTTCAATCTCTTTTCCCTGATAGAACCATTTTTCAGCTTTTGATAAATGTCCCTCTTTTTCTAAATAATGGGGTAATGTTCGCCAGGGTTACTTCCAATCAGTGTGTTCTCGTGTTCCATTTGCGCAGGTACTGAAAACTACTGTTTTTCAGAAGAATCATTTTTTTAATCATTCATTTATTTATGTGTTGATTTGTTTGCCCAGGTGCTGGTCACCCTGAATGCTCTAGGAAATGCCGGACACCCCAAATCCGCTTCAGTCATCAACCGTTGCCTTGGTAACCGGGTACCTCTGGAAGTACGGGTGGCAGCTGCTCAAGCCCACCGCCGTCTGCCCTGTGACGTCAGTGTGAGTGCTTGACGTCATCTATGTATTTAGTACTGAAAAATAGTAACACTGGTTATTTACCTTTACCTAAACTTTGATTGATCGTGTTGAAGTTTATCAATATTTTGTCAGGGCTTTGACTGAGTAATGAATGTGTAGAGAATATGTAAGGATTGCACTATGAATGTACAGTAAAATATATAGCGAACATGTACAGAGAATGCAGAAATTACAATATGAAACAAGAGGTAGATGTTGGATTTCAGTTTCTAACTGACTGCCCAAAATATGCGGCTTTACGTCATCGGTATCGGAAAATACGTTCGATGTTTAATCTTTTTAATGTGTTGCGTAGTACTTCGAAAATACGTCTCGTGAGGTTCTCCAACTACACCAAATCAGGCAATATACCTTGATCAGC
>CM031606.1:67699215-67704215 GCA_018398815.1 Conus ventricosus
AAACAGACTGTGCGTTATCCGTGCATGAAAGTGTAAGAGGCTGCTGTGAATCTCATGACAGATTTTGTTGTTGTTGGTATAAGAACACACATTTGAAAAAAACGAGTGTAAACTTCATGACAGATTGTGAGCTGTGAGGATATAAACAGACGTTTGAGACACACACACATGAAACACATAACAGAGTACGTGTACGTGTGGGGCAGGGGAGGGGGACGGGGAGGAGGAATGTGGCGGGGATCATTTGCGCACAATGTGTAGGGAAAATGCATGATGAGAAGGGCCGAGTGTCGGATGGATGTAAGCGTCATTGATGGACCGTATAGGGGAAGGCGTTGAACTTCATCGAAGAATTGTGCATATTATTACCAAGATCATCATCATCGTCGTCGTCGTCGTCGTTGTCGTCGTCGTTGCATCATCATCATCATCATCATCATCATCATCATCATCATCATCATCATCATCATTATCATCATTAGCAGCAGTAACAGCCGCAGAGCGGCAGTAGCAACGTTGTCGTCACTGCTGTCATCGAACAGCACGGTCAGTGTGTGGCTCAGGCCAGCTGACCATGTGGTCCCTCTGTGTGTGTGTGTGTGTGTGTGTGTGTGTGTGTGTGTGTGTGTGTGTGTGCTGACAGCGGGGCGGTCAACGTGGACGGCGTGATGTCGGTGGACGGCCTGCTGACCGGCACGGGGCTCAAGGTCAGCAGCTCCCTCCACTCCAGTCTGGCCATCAAGGGCCGCGTGGAGCTGGACAGAGGACGCACCCTCAACGTCCAGCTCGACATGCCCGACGACAAGATGAACGTCCTGGACGCCCGGTAAGACGGAGTGGACTGGGTCAAGGGGGGGAGGGAGGGGAGGGGAGCAGGGAGACTGGAAAAGGGCAGGGGAAGAGGGGGGGGGGTCGAAGGAGAAAGGAGAGAAGCTGGAATGACGATGGTTAACGCTATAACATTCAGAACTGTGCGACTAATATAAAACGTGCAAACCACTGGCTGAGAGAGTTGTAGTGACCAAGTGGGCTATTGCTGCAGACAGAATTTCCTGATGCTTATTCACCTTCTATTCCACACCGTTTTGGTTGAAGCCGATCTAAGCTTGGTGACTTTCATGGAATATGAAGTAACAATACACAAACATGAACAACAGACAACACAGTGAAATGCACAGTGTCATAAACAAACAAGTGAACATTCGACAAAAAATCTTTTCCAGACTTGACAACAATCAGACGTAAACAAAAACAAAAAAGGAACACAGTGTACAAAAGAAGCAAGAAAACGTTCGACAAATAATATTTTCCGGACACAACAATAATAAGATGATAAAAAAAATGGACTCCCTATATTGTTATCCAAACGTCTCTTGATAAATTAGGTGTTTAGCTCCTTTGTTCAAAAGCCGCTGTAAAATGTTTCATTTGGAATGCAATTTCTTTTCGTTCCAATATTAAGGTTTGGATAAGAGAGGGAAAAATGCCCGCGTGTGTGTTTCTCTTTGGCTTCATTATGAATAACTTCTGACAAAATCTTTGACGCCAAGAGGTCATGATCATGTTTAAAGCCAAATAAGTGCCGGGCGTGGGAGATCCCTTGACTTCAAACTTGCTCGCTTCCCGTACATGTTGTGGCCAAACTCTATGTGTCTGTCCTTTGCTATACATGTTGATGGCCAAACTCTATGTGTTTGTTCTTTGCTACACATGTTGTTGGCCAAACTCTATGTGTTTGTCCTTTGCTGTACATGTTGTTGGCCAAACTCTATGTGTTTGTCCTTTGCTGTGCATATTATTGGCCAAACTCTGTTTGTCCTTTGCTATACGTGTTGTTGGCCTGACTCTATGTGTTTGTCCTTTTCTATACATGTTGTTGGCCAGACTCTATGTGTTTGTCCTTTGCTATACGTGTTGTTGGCCAGATTCTATGTGTTTGTCCTTTGCTGTATATGTTGTTGGCCAGACTCTATGTATTTGTCCTTTGCTGTACATGTTGTTGGCCTCCTTTGCTGTACATGTTGCTGGCCAAACTCTATGTGTTTGTCCTTTGCTATACATGTTGCTGGCCAAACTCTGTTTGTCTTTTGCTTTAAATGTTGATGGCCAAACTCTATGTGTTTGTCCTTTGCTGTACATGTTGTTGGCCAAATTTCGTGTGTTTGTCCTTTGCTAAACATGTTGTTGGCCAAACTCTATGTGTTTGTCCTTTGCTACACATGTTGTTGGCCAAACTCTATGTGTTTGTCCTTTGCTACACATGTTGCTGGCCAAACTCTATCTGTTTGTCTTGCGCAATGTTGTTGGCAATCTTGTGTTTGTCTTGCAAACATGTTGTTGGCCAAACTCTATCTGTTTGTCCTTTGCTACACATGTTGTTGGCCAAACCTACTGTTTGTCCTTTGCTACACATGTTGTTAGCCAAACTCTATGTGTTTGTCCTTTGCTACACATGTTGCTGGCCAAACTCTATCTGTTTGTCCTTTGCTACACATGTTGATGGCCAAACTCTATGTGTTTGTCCTTTGCTACACATGTTGATGGCCAAACTCTGTTTGTCCTTTGCTATACATGTTGCTGACCAAACTCTGTTTGTCCTTCCCTCCGTTCCCAGCACCAAGTTCTTCATCCTGCACAACAAGGCGGAGAGCGAGCAGAAGATGATCACCGACAACCGCCGCGAGTACCAGCTGTGCACGGGCTCCTTCCTGTCTTCCGTGACCGGACTAGAGATGTGCGGACAACTCCAGTTCCCCAACGCCTCCATGCAGAGTGACGGCCCCTACTTCCCGCTCACGGGTCCGGCCAGTGTCAGCCTGGTCCTGCACAAGAGGGATTCACACAGCGGCTACAAGCTTCTGGCCAAGCGCGTGGAGGTACAAACCTGTTTTCTGATCAGTTTAAAAAGACAGGCTTTGAGCGATAAGATGATCAGAATGATGACGTTTGTGACGGTGCACATTATCATTGACATCATTCCTATAATCTATATTATTTCATTGTAGTAGCGGTTCTGGTTTATGTTGATGTTGGTATCACAGCTACTTAAATCGGTGGTTACGGCCTTATCTGAAACTATTTGCTACTATAATCCTTTATTTTGCATGGCAAGATACATAATGTAATGACAACATTCTATTTCACAACTGCAAACAGTTCCTGTTCGTTCAAAGCTCAATCGTTATCTTTCTCTTATTTACGTTGACTCTTTCCAACAACAACAAAATTCTTTAGCTGAAAAAGGCCGTGAAGTAGTAAGAATGACGTGTAAACTTCTATGTCATTGACGTGGATTGAAAATACACATAGGAGTTCAGACATCGACGTATAACTGAGCCAGCAGCAGCAGCAGTAACATCATCATCATGACTAAGTGACAACACGCATACACTGACAGCCACAACAACATCAACCAACAACAACAACTACCAGCGCACGCCACCAGAACTAACCCCACTGTCCCCTACGCTGCCCGCAGAACAAGAGGTCCAGCATCGCCCAGCTCTCTTTCGACACCCCTGGATCCAGCGTGGTGCGCGCCGTGTCCTTCGACATGATGATCGACTACCCCCAGAAAGATATGGAGATCTCCTTCGCCTCCCCGTGGAAGAAGACTTCTGTCAAAGGTGAGAGGATGGTGTCTGGCATGTGACAGGAATCACTGGGATTTCCTTTAAACACAGCGCTTGACAGGTGCGTCCCCCCCAAGGGGTCATGATCATGTTTAAAGCCAAATAAGTGCCGGGCGTGGGAGATCCCTTGGAATTCCCCATAAAGACAATGCTTGAAAAGGCGTTAAATCATGTCTCCAGTTTATGTTCAGTTATGTTTGGCGAAAAACTGCCGTCGAAGGCATTCACCTAATGTTTAAACTAATTTCATGATACTTATTTCCTATGCCTTTTTTCTCGGAGGAAACTTTGATTTTAAAAAAAAATGTCATGTTAACACATAAAATTTAATTGTAGAATTTTCAGTAATCACAGAGGTAAAAGCAGAAATAATTCATACCTGAGGTTGACCTGAAAGCATTTTTACTCTAAAAGAGGCATTTTCAGATTAAATAAACGCCTTCAAATACTTCTCAGAATGAACGCGCACCTCTACCCTAGTTGGCATATGAACGCATCCAAGTAACACGTTGCCGACAATAATGAATAGGCGACAATCCACAGTTTCGAAGCGATTCTCACAGGGGCATCAACTCTGATTTGCGCGTTGGGTGCTTTCCAGTTTATCTCTTTCTTTAGAAAAACAAACAAACAAACAAATAAGCCGCGTGAACATAGCTTATGAGCTTGGGGTGTTAAACAAGCGATGAAGTGGGAGAAGGGGAAAGTTAGTCGACAGGTGATAAACACAAGCCGACTATATAGCCTTAGGGATGTTCAACGTGCGCTGATCAACCTGTGGTGGTGCCTGCAGGGTCCTTGGAATCGGAGGCGGGGCTGAAGAGCGTGACGGGCAGCCTGGTGATTGACGACGACCTGACCTACTCCCTGACCACGGAGCTGAAGGTGGACGAGCAGAGCGACAGCAGCCTCACCGTCTTCACCCCCATGGTGCAGCTCAGGAGACCCGGCGCCGATGACGTCACGCTTATGGGTGACGTCAAGGTGGACAATCGTTGGAGGCGCTTCTCCACCGACCTCACTCTGAATGGCATCACCAAGAACCCTCTGCAGCTGCAAAGTGAGTGGCAGGCTGAGGAGAGAGAGAGAGAGAGAGAGAGAGAGAGAGAGAGAGAGAGAGAGAGAGAGACAGACAGACAGACAGACAGGCAGACATGCAGACAGACAGACAGACAGACAGATGGAAACAGGGAGATAGAGAGACAGAGAGAGAAAGAACAAAATGTTCAAGTGAATAAAAAAAACCGTTCCTCCATCCAGTCTAGTCTGTGCACAGTATAAAAAAATATTGATTTTCTCTTATTCTAATATACTCATCAAGCGCATGTCTATGCTTAATGCGCAGAGCTAATATCAGTACATGCAACT
>CM031606.1:67706715-67716715 GCA_018398815.1 Conus ventricosus
GTGTGTGTGTGTGTAGTGTGTGTGTGTGGAGAGAGATTGTGTGTGTGTGTGTGTGTGTGTGTGTGTGTGTGTGTGTGTGTGTGTGTGTGGAGAGAGAGAGAGAGAGAGATTGTGTGTGTGTGTGTGTGTGTGTGTGTGTGTGTGTGTGTGTGTGTGTGTGTGCGTGTGTGTGTGTGTGGAGAGAGAGAGATTGTGTGTGTGTGTGTGTGTGTGTGTGTGTGTGTGTGTGTGTGTGTGTGTGTGAACTGAATATTCCTAGGACCAGATCCACCTGATGCAATTACTTGGAGGCCCCCGTGGTAAAATTGAGCAAAACTTTTGCTTGTTGGGTTGACAGTTGTGAGTTCGAGCCTCTCCTAAGGGTGGATTTTTATGGCTGGAAAACCGCCTATCTCCATCCAGCACTAAACGGGTACCTGATTCAGATCAAGGAAGATAAAGAAGGAAAGGGATGAGCTCGGCCTTCCATCATGTTGTCTCTCAGACACGATGAAAGGCTAACAATTCCATGTCCCACACGGTTATAGGACTTCTCCCCAAACCGTCCTTTGTTTTAAGCTTACAAACAGTTTCCAACTGAAAAATGGACAATCAACGAAGACAGTCCAAGTCAACGTGACCGTGTTGTTTGTGCCAGGACCACGGAGTTCAAACGGAACCCCAGCTGGAACGTCGACACCACCTTGGACCTGGAGCACAAGAAGAGACGAAGCGAGGGCTCGCTGACCGTCGTCCTGGGCAAGAACAGGAAGGCCGAGGACCAGAAGGTCACCCTGTCCGCCTCCTTGGCTCGCAACATCAACAGCGTCTCGGATGCCGGTTGTCGACTACAAGATGAAGGCCATCGTCCCCATGCTGGTTCGTTTGAGTTTGAGTTTGGGGCAACAGGGGCACGTCACGTCAAAACGTTCCTTTAGAGTTGTGTGCCTTGGTCTGATCTGTAGAACTACTGTGATACTTATTTATCAGTTATCATTAGTTTCTAGCTCCTGTCTCTGTTCTAAATGATTTTTGCTTTGTGTGTTTGCTTGCGATAATTATCTCGTTGATGGGAATGGACCTTAAACTGTGATACATTTTTTTTATTCCTATGTAGGGGATGGAGGTTAATTCTTGTATAATTATCTTCTCACACGGGGTGGACCTTAATTCCCGTATGATTATCTTCTTGCGCGGAGTGGACATTGACTCGGGTATAAACAGCTCCTGGCCTAGAGTGGACGTTCAGTTCAGTGTACTTATTTCTCTCCAAGGGGAGGGAGGACTGAGGGGAGGAGGGAGGGGGAGTGGACGTTAATTCCACTCTATCTATTTCCAGGGGGTGGACTACTCGTTGAAGGGCGCCCACAGACACTCTCCCAACTCGCTGAACTCTCAGACGACCTTCAAGTACGCCAAGGACCAGTCCGTCACGGCCGAGGTCAACCTGAAGGGCAACTTGGAAAAGCAGATGAGAGTGAATGGTGACGTCAGTCTCTCCTTCCCCGGTGAGTACTGAGAGCGATGACGACGACACGACGGGAACGTCAGCAATGGCGATTTGTGTAATGATTATGGAACTCATATTGATGACTGCGTAAGAGCAACACGAAACTAAAATCAGCAGACGTGGGGATGGTGGTCATGATGGAGAACACAGCTGAACCACAATGGTAAAGCACAAACTGGAACCGAAAGGTCTGGGTTTGGTTGGTTCCTCGAGGTTTGTAGAGACTCTCTTGTTCTTGGAGCTAGCAAGTCTCGTGCCATCTTTTGAATGAGACGCTAGAAATAATGCAAAACTCTACACTGTCAACATGTCGAACATTGCTTCCTGCGAGGCTGCGACATTGGTTCCAACGCTGAGGTCACCGATAAATGCTGAAGCAGGCATGGACATTACTATAATGCAACGCCTAGTACGAGAGCTTAGAACTGATACTGACAGCTGCGCCGCAAGTATTGAACGACAACACTGACTCTGCTTGACAGCTACTGGCACTGTGAATGACACGAGCGTGGCAAAGACAGCTGATATTGAAGGCTTATTATGCAATTGGCGTAGTCGACGTACCTGCCATTCAAACTTAAGAGCCACTCTGTTCTCCCATGTGAAACATTTTGGTTAGAATGTTCGACAGAGAAATACCTGTTACTAGACGTCTTGGGCATACTTCCAATCGTCATATGTAAAAAAAAAAATAAAGCTAAAATGAAATCGAGACCAAACAGTCCAAAAGTACAATAACATTATAGGTTTTGTAACTGAAGGAAAATCTGTAAAATTTGCAGAAAACGAAAATAACCCCCACCTCATTGAGATATTGACAAAGGGCTTTTACACACACACACACACACACACACACACACACACACACACACACACACACACACACACACACACACACACACAGAGCGAAGGTGACAGTGTACGGTGATGTTCAGGTCACAAGTACGAGGTGGACAGCGACCTGAAGAAGAAAGGCAAGCAGCTGGTGCACATCCTCAACCTGAAGACCCACAACGGCCCTCTGCTGGCCCTCACCTCCACCTACAAACCCGCCAAGGACCACACCCACGAGGTCACCTCCAACGTCGACCTCCAGGGCCACAAGCCCGTCAAGGTCAGCGAGGCAGTGTGTCGACACAGCCTCAGTTGTCTTCGTTGTCAGCTGGGTATTAATCAACAAGGACTGAAGTCGTAAACAATAACTGTATTACAATTTTATCATGAGTCCACCTACTTTTTTTTATTCTGGAGAGAGAAGCTATGTTGACAGGTCAACCGATTCTTATGTTAATCTTATTTCCTTGCAGCTTGTTCTGTGATGTTCCTGGGTATTCCTGCACCCCCCATAGCGCGTGGTGATGTACAATTAATTAATAGATGACGGATTAATGAGTAGAGAGCTTATGAAATTGACGCTCTGATAGATATCCATAAGACGGCTGGAAGTAACACGCATGGAAAGACCTGTAGGTGGAAGCGTGTGCCTTAAATGACGGATGCCCTAGTGGTTTTGGGCAGGTACTAAGTGAATGTTCGAATGGCAGAAGAAAAGACAAAGTGCAGAATTTTGGAGGAACCCCCCCCCCCCCCTCCCCCCCCCCCCTCCCCACAGAACGTCATCCTAAAAGCCTCAGGCTGTCAAAGGCATATTCGGCCATACTGCTGGAACCAAGTGGACGTTGCTCCCCCAGCATAGAAATGAATACCCTACTACAATGGACTCTTGTGGGCATGTTGCTCCTTACACCCTCCTCCCCCAACCCACCCCTTTCCTCCCTCCCTTCCGACCCTCTCTCGTATCAGCACTACCATTTCCTCCTCCAGATGAGCGGCATGGTGGGTCTGGACTGGAAGAACCTTCAGCTGCAGGGCGAGGCGATCAGCGACAAGGACAGCTACTCCGTCAACGCCCTGTCCAAGGTGTCCCGGGGCCCGCGCGGCAAGTGGGTCCTGGAGGCCAGCTACCCGGGCAGGTCCGTGGCCTTCGGCCTCAGCGGGGGCTGCAGAAGAGCAGTGCCGACCTGGACCTGGACCTTGACTGGGACAAGGGCAGGGACAAGGACGCCAAGGTCGGTCACACGGGAGATCACTCTCGTCAGCATGTCAGCCATTAATGTTTTCTGTTTTCTTTTGCGTGTGGGTGTACTTTTCTCCGTTGAGATAATAATATACACCAGCTATTAATTGTTTGTGTGAAGAAGCGGCACTTACAGGATCATAGCTATACATTTCACCGCTGTTGATACTTTTAAAACATCGGTGCAAAAAGAAACTTTCGAAAAAAGCTGATTTTTTCAATTGATCTCACCGCGTATTTTGTTCAGTGTGTGTCGTTATTTTTTATACGTTTTACTTTGAATGACTTTGGTTCGTACTCTGAAGAAAGTATAATGACAACATGGTGTATTCTGCTAACAACAACAGCTGAACATAGTGCCGTTTGCGAATATCCACATTTGCGTTTGCGGCTCCATGAATCGCGCTAATATGATGTTTTGTTTTAGATGTAGAAATCTGCACATCCAATACCATGCATTAAAAAAAAACACTGGCAGCAAATGTCATTGTACGTCAAACCAGTGTCATGCATTGAGAATAACGCTGGCTACGGATGTCATGGTACGTCAAACCAATGTCACAAATTGAGATTAAAGCTGGCCGCAAATTTCAAAGTACGTCAAGCCAATGTCATGAATTGAAAATAATGCTGGCTGCAGATGTCAAATTACGTCAAACCAATGTCACAAATTGAGATCAAAGCTGGCCGCAAATTTCAAAGTACGTCAAACCAATGTCACGAACTGAAAACGACGCGAAATGCAGATGTCTTAGTACGTCAAAGTAGTGTAGTGAATTGAAAATAAGACTGGCTGCAGATGTCATAGTACGCCAAACCAATGTCATGAACTGAAAGCAATGCTCGCAGTGCATGTTATAATGTGTACCAATACCACGAATTATACATTATTTCTTCCATAGACGTCATAATCTCTACTACCAACGCCATAAATTGACCATAATGTTGTCTGCAGATGCCTTTATCTGTTCTATCAGCACCATGAAGTAAACACGATATTGTCTGCATATGTCATAATCTGTGCTCCCAACACCTCAACTGAACATGACGCCCTGTACGGAAGTCTTACTCCGTATCACCCGGCACTGTAAACAGAGCTCATCGGACGCCTTCTTGCAGATCTCCCTGTCGGCCAGCGGTTCCCACAAGAGCACCAAGGAGTTCACCAGCACCAGCGGCAAGCTGGACCTGACCTCGCCCTTCATGAACAAGCTTAGCGCTGCCGTCAGCCTGGACAACGACCTCAAGCGGTACGGCCTGGACAGCAAGGTGACCTGGGGCCCCAAGAGCAACTCCTACTTCAACACCTTCAACGTGCTCAAGCCGTTGTCGCCCAGCTCCGTGCAGATGACGTGGAACGCGGGGTCCCCGATCCGTGGCTGGAAACGTCTTTACATCTCCCTGGACCACAGCGCTGACCCCAGCTCGCTCAGCTCCATCCTCAAGGCCTCCAGAGGTGAGGGGCCCACCGGCAACTCCGAACAAAACAAACACATTTCGTTTCCTTAGTTCCCAGTTCCACTTTCTCTGCTTTCCCATAGTCTGTTGACAAATGAGAGAGAGAGAGAATAAGGACACAAAAATGTTCATCACAATTAGGCCATTACCCCAACGGTAGTTTAAAATAAACAAACAAATATTTTCAAATCCGTTACTTATTCTTATCATGAACAACGCTCTTGCTGTTAGGTCCACGGTATGAGAACAGAATCCCGCTTGTATGAAAATGAAACAGTCAGATGGAGAAAGACAGAAACAGATTTTTTTTAAAAGACTGGCGGGTAACAGTGGTGATGGCGGTGATGGTGAAGTTAATATCGTTATTCACAGATATTTAGAATGTTTGCCTTCTGTCATCAAGTATGCTTGTTGAAAACAGAGATCGTCAGATAATCAGCATAACGTTTCTACACTCGATAGTTTTCTGTGTTTTCTTACGCTGAAAGATGAAAGCATGAAACGAGCCAACCAAACACAGTTAGTAAACCAGCCACCCACATTCGCTCAGTCACACACTTGTGCACCCAACAACTAACCAGCTGCCATTGATTAGTCATCATATCAATCAGTCAGCAAGAAAGGGTATTGACAAGCCAATCAATTCAAACAGTAGCAAACTAAGTCAGGACACCTACGCGTATTCATCCCTAACCCACCACCAGCAGCAACCGCTCAGTCTTTGGAAAACAACCAACACAACCAAAACAGCCAACCAACCGATCCAGCCATTGAACTAACCAGCCACCACAGCCATCGAATTACCAATTAATGGCACGAATACTACCACTCAAGAAACTAAACAGTCGTCCAACAAACCAATGTAACCATTCAACCAATTTCATGAACACAACCAACCAAAGCACCCAAGCCGTTTGATGAACCCAACCAACCAACCACGCAAGCCATTTGATGTACCAGGCAAGGACCAGCTTCAGCTGACGGTGACGGGCAAGGACAACAGCTACGGCAGGACCTCAGACATGATCACCAAGGCTGGCCTCACCTCCAACATCCAGGGCCTGGATGACGTCAGCTTGGCCCTGGCCCACAAGGATGACGGGAGAAAGTACACGAGCAGCGCAACCTTCATGCAGAACAAGGACAAGTAAGTCGTTTCAAACTGTATTCCGTTGTTATCCAGTCGTTACATCTTTCTAGTTTTCAGCTTTGTTGTTATCCAATTATTGCATCTTCCCTGCTTTCGCTGGCATGTCTTTCATTGTTAACCAATTACTGGATCCTCCTGTTTTCGTTTAACATGTATTTTTCTGTTATCCACGGAATACATTTTTCCAGTGTTCTTTGACATGCATTTCATTAGTATCCGCTTATCGCATTCTTCCTGCTTTCTTAAACATATATTTCATTGTTATGTTACATCCTTCCTGCTGTCTTTTACATGCAGCCCTGTTGTTATCCTGAATTTGAGTCTTCTGGGTTTGTTTTTTTTTTTTTACAAATTACATACTAACGATGCTATCTGTTGTTACAAACATAAAAAAGATCACACAAACTTACACATTAGCTTTGCTACTTGTCTGTTTGTTGCCTTAAAATTAGAAGAAAAAAAAATTAATGAACTATTCCTTCAAACTTGACTTACACAAAACTTTGCTGTCAGCTGTTTCAAACGTAGTTATTACAGACTACAAGCTGACAGGCTGTCTGTTGCTTTACACTTGACTTACACAATAACGTTGCTGTCTGTTGCCTTACACTTGACTTACACACTAACTCTGCTGTCTGTTGCCTTACACTTGACTTACACACTAACTTTGTTGTCTGTTGCCTTACACTTGACTTACACAATATACGTTGCTGTCTATTGCCTTACACTTGACTTACACAATAACTTTGTTGTCTATTGCCTTACACTTGACTTACACAATAACTTTGCTGTCTATTGCCTTACACTTGACTTACACAATAACTTTGCTGTCTGTTGCCTTACACTTGACTTACACACTAACTTTGCTGTCTGTTGCTTTACACTTGACTTACACACTAACTTTTGCTGTCTGTTGCCTTACACTTGACTTACACAATAACTTTGCTGTCTGTTGCTTCACTGACAGTATTCAGCAGAGCTGGGCATGTCTCACTTCAGAAACGGCTGGCAAGTTTCAGAACAGCGGGGATCTGAAACTCACGTCTCCTTCCCGTGACGTCACTACCAAGTGGGAGCATAGCAGTTCCGCTGATGACGTCAGCTCGTCCTTCACCACTGAGTGGGACCGTGGGCAAAAACTGCAGGTATGGAAAACGCAAAGGTTGGATGTGAAAGTCATGGTGAAGGTGATGATCATGATGATAATTAATGTATCTTTAGTTACTTCGTATTTCTTCTCAATGTCTACCGCTTCTTATTTTTGGTTTAGAACACAATGCATGTTAATGATGACTTGAAATATGAATCTATCTATCTATCTATCTATCATATCTATCTATCTATCTATCTATCTCTCTATCTATCTCTCTATCTATCTCTCTATCTATCTATCTGTCTGTCTGTCTGTCTGTCTGTCTGTCTGTCTGTCTACCAGTGGTCTGTTTGTTTATTTGCTTGATTTCAGTGTTTGTTTGTGTGTTTGCTTGCTTGTTGTCTTTTAACCAGACAAGCAGCATTATCATGGACAGGTGTGGATGAACATGCGGTGTAATTGTGCCAACAGGTGGCGCTGACAGGTGACAAGAAGATGACAGACCAGGAAAAGAACTTCAACAGGCGCCCTTACTGTCCAGACACCATGGAAACCAGTTCGTGACCTCAGTGTGACCATGAACCATAAGATGAGTGGCAGTCACTGCGAGCACGAGGCAGTCATCATCCGCAACGGCGAGAAGAAAGCCTCTCAGGAGTTCAGTTACCACTTTGGCAGGAAGGAAATGAGCGGCGGCTTCGTGCTGACCAATCCGTCATGGAGACCAAGTCAGGCAGCATGAACGTCAAGTACATGTCCTACCCAGTCACCGTCCATGGGGAGCTGCAGCTGGGACCCCGCAGCACCATCACCACAGATGCCTCCTTCTCCAAGACCGGCGACCGGGACATGGAAGGCAACATGCGTGTGACGACGCCTTTCACAGACCTCCGCACCATCACCGTCAGTGGGTCCACCAAGAGCGACAGAGATGACGTCGTCGCCAAAGCCAACGTGGACTACGGCATCCGTCAGAACTACGACGCCATGATCACGTTCCGTCCTGAGACCTTCACTTTGGGTCGCGTTGTCATTCACACGCCTCTCGCCCAGTTCTCCTCTCTGGACGCTGGCTATCAGATGTCTGGCGACCAGAAGGACTTCAGCGCCGCCGCTGACTTCAGCCTCCAACCCGCAGTGGACAAGTACAGCGCGTCTCTCAGCTGGCAGCTGGACCAGGAGCTGTCTGGCAAAGTGAGAATCAACACTCCCATCAGAGAGCTCCGCTACATGCAGATGACGGTCAACAGCAAGATGTCGGGCCAAGGCCGGAGGAGCCGTGTGGAAGTCGAGTACTACCCTCGTCAGATGTACGCCCTGACAAGTTTCTACACCACCGACATGCCCATCATCTTCGCTCTCAACGCAGAGACTCCCATCGAGGGCTACGACAGTTTCGGAGTTTCCCTGAAACATCAGCATGATGAACACTCCGTCTCCACACACGGCAGCTGCAGTACCTGCCCGACAAGGTTGTGGAGAGCACCCTCAACATGAACTGGGAGCGCAACATTGATGGCAGTCTAGTGGTGAAGACCCCGTTCCCTGACTTTGAAGAGAGCAAACTGTCCCTGCGTCATGAGGAAACGGACAACTTAAAACCCCATGCAGAGAGGAAAAGCCGAAACCATGACAGCGACCAAGTTAAATGGTTAAAAACAACCCCTGGGGTTTCCCTTTTTCCCCAAAACTCCAGAAGAAGGAAAAAGGCGAAGCCAATTTCACGGGGACTCGAAATTTCAAAAGCCCGCCGCGTTTTTGGTGACCAAAGACGAAAGAAAACCTACCAAAAAACTCAGTTTCGTAGTTGAAGACGCAGTCACTTTTCAAATCCCCTTCCCCAGGGGGAAAAGGGCCAGGGGGACAGACAACAAACGGGGGCGACATGGCCAAATTTAGGGGTCATAGGCCCAAAAAAAGTGGACAGAAACCAGCTCCCGAACGATGGCAGCGACTTCATGTCCCCTCGTCAAAACACCCGGAGGGCAGTTCGGAAAGCGATGCGGCTCCCCACAAGAAAGGGGGCCAGAATTTTGGCTGTCCTCGCGTCGTTTTTCCCCCCCCTTTACAAGGACTCACGGAGCGGGGAGCACACGTGTATTTGCCGTCTCCTGAAAACCACCTTTCTCCCAGCGTCGGCCAGGACTACACCTTCAAGTCAGACAACGTTTCAACAACTTTTGCCCCCCCTTTCCTGCCTCCAGCGCCCACAGCACAGAATGGGGGACCTTGCAAAAGCTACGCCTCCGCGCAAAAGGGGGGGATCTAAAGGACATTCCTTACAACATGAAAAAACGGAACAAAAAAATTTCTGTTGGGGGGAATAAAACTGAAAAGGGTACAGCAACAGCTTAAGACAAGACCCTTTCCCAAAGTTTTTAACGTCTGGGCGGGCCCTTTACCCATGTACCTGAAGACAAAGGTTTCCCCAGCAGGGGGGTCTGACCTACGAACAGATAAAAATCCATAAATCAGTCCCTTCAGCCCCAAAGTGGGAACAAATACAGGGCGATGCCCGTCCTCCCCCCCAATTTTTGGAAAAACAAACTCTGAAAATCCGTCACTACTAAAAAGAACCGCAAGGGTGAAGTCCCGATTAGTACATCCCCTGTCTTGGGAACGTTGGGGGAACACAAGCGATAGGGAAACCTGGGGCAAATGACACTGGAAGCCCTATGGACTGAAAGGGGAAAAAATGAGGGGTACATGGAATGGGTTCCACTCATCATGTTT
>CM031606.1:67729215-67744215 GCA_018398815.1 Conus ventricosus
GCCTGACAAGGCCACTGTGGTGAACATGTACCAGAAGGTGAGGAAGGCAGTGGTGTGTGTGGTGTGTGTGTGTGTGTGTGTGTGTGTGTGTGTGTTTGTGTGTGTGTGTGTGTAGCTTGGGGAGAAAGGAAGGGGGCGGAGGGGCATCATCCTCTTTGTGGATGACTATGCCTCATTTACAACACACAACTGTCTGTCTTGTTCTCTCTCTCTATCTTTCTCAGAGCTTTTCGCCATCTGCTCAACTTGGGGTGGATGTACCAGAAAGTGAGCTGTTGGACAGTGGAGTCTTCATACTGTCCTTTGCACGATCTTGCTGCGCAGATATGCATATACTAAGTATACACAAAAGTAAAAAGCGATTTAGCATGAAACTGAGGTTGCCTCTGAAGACAGGAAAACAATGTTCTGAGTCGCGGACTCTTCTTCATGTTGACCGGAAGGAACCGGGTTTTGACAGGAAATGGAAACGCGACGTAGCGAATTCGATTCATAAACCGATGATCATCGCTCACCTCACTGGTACGATTTTTATTTACCGGACAGAGTCTCTCATATAGTTTTACACAACAGCAGAGTTTCCTGTGTGCATGCGTCTTTCTCTCCGTGTGTCTTAGACCGTGCAAGAGGGTGGCAGGTGGTGGGAGTGGAGGAAGGAGAGGGGTGGGGGTGGGTGGTAGGAGGAGAAGAGTGTTACGGGCGGGTCAGTTTGAAAAAAAAAAAACCTGCAAAATTAATGTTATGGGAATTGCGCAATACTACATTGCACATGGCAATGCAGTTAACGTACTACTCTATATTACAAATTAGTACATTACACAAAGTGTGAAAGGCTAATGAGATGCCAGCATAGCATCATATTCTGAGCAAACGCAACAATATTCTGTGCTAAAAAAAAAAAAAAAATATATATATATATATATATATATATATAATATATATATATATATATATATATATATATAACTACGCACAAAAAGTTAAGGATCGGTATGTGAAAACAGTGCGTAATAAACTCAGTTCGCTACTGTTATTTATTTCTTAGTCCAGCCAAATTGTCATGAATTCTTGTTCAGCTGTAAGTGGGCGATGTTGTGTTAGTGCGAAAATTGCACGGGATTCTCTACTACTGAGCTGGGCCGCAAACGGAAAAGCGGAAACTTACGAAAAATGACCTTGTTTTGGACCGTTCTGCCTGAACACATTGCACTTGCCAGATGGAAAAACCATTATGCACGTGCAAGCACTGCTGTTTATGTGTGAGATGCTGTCGCTCGCTTGGCTTTATAAGAAGACATTACACCAGTAGTAGGCCTGATCTGACAATGCCTCCACGACGAAAATTAAGCGAGTTGGATAGGGGACGAGCTGTTGCATGGTTCCAAGATGGTGTTCCCAAGCGAGAAGTGGCCAGGCGACTTCATGTGTCCATCTCGGTCATTGTCTGACTGATTCAACGCTTCACAGCCACTGGGATTGTCCATGAAAGATGCAGATCTGGTCGACCGAAGAAGACAACCCCACATGACGATCGTCTCATTGAACGATAAGCCCTGCAGACAAGAACAGCCTCTTCCAGCATCATTCAAAGGCAGTTCAGGGTGGCTACTAACATCAACATCAGCCAGCAGACCATACGGAACCGCCTACATGGGTTTAATCTTCGTTCTCATCGCACAGCAGTATGGCCACACTTAACTCCAGCCCATAGGGCAGCACGCCGTGCCTTCTGTGCACGTCACGTGAGGTGGACACGTCAGCAATGGTCCCAGGTCCTGTTCAGTGATGAATCACGCTTCACCCTTCGCCACAACGACGGCCGACTGAGGGTCTGAAGGCGCCCAGGGCAACGCTTTATTGACGCCACTGTCCAAGAAAAGGTGGCCTTTGCTGGAGGTTCTGTAATGGTCTGGGGGGCCTTCAGCCTTCACCACAGAACACCCTTGTATCATGTACAGGGTAACCTGACTGGCATCCGATACCGGATGAGATCCTTCGACCGCTGGCTGTGCCTACACTGCAGCAGATGGGACCGAGGGCTGTCTACCAGGATGACAACGCTCGCCCCCACAGGGCAAGGTGGTCAACGACTTCCTGCAGCAATCTGGAGTCAACAGAATGGAGTGGCCAGAATGCAGTCCCGATCTCAACCCGCTTGAGAACCTCTGGGATGAGCTGGATCGCAAAGTGAGGAGCCACCCCCCTCCCAGGGATGCCCAACACCTCTACCAGATGCTGCAGGCTGAGTGGCAGGCGCTTCCACAGAGGATCTTCACCAACTTGTCAACTCGATGAGGACTCGCTGCGTCGAGTGCCAGAACAGCCATGGTGGTTACACGCATTACTTAGCTTTTGGGAGCATCAGTATGCCCTGTCTTGTGATTTCAATGACTTTGGGAAATCAAATTTGGATGGATACGTACCCACTTTAATCAAATGTACACACCAAACGATTGCTCGAGATTGAAGGCAATTGTGTATCGTTATCACTAAAGAATGGAATTAAATGTTGGCCAAACTTCAACGCATTGACTTTCTTATTTTGACAGTTATGAATGTTTGTGAAAGTGATCCTTAACTTTTTGTGTGTAGCTTATATAAAACAAGTGATTTATGCTGAGCCTTTCGCCAGAATGCCATAGATGTTTATCATTTGTCATTTTTTTCATGTTTATAGTATGATTGACACACATGTCACGCCGGTCTAGCCGTTATAGAAACGTCGTCTGTTGCAGTACGCTCCATGGGCTGACAACAAAACCGCTCCCGACGATGACATCATGTCTCAGTTTGAGGTCAGTTCATGAAACGACGGTCCAAAGAACAAATGAATGAACAGTTTTGAACAGATATGTCATGCGACGATTTGTGCCCTCACGGTGACGAGAACACGGGTATAATGTCCAACACACACACACATACGCGCGCGCGCGCGCGCGCACGCATACATGCACGCGAGCACGCACACACACACACACACACACACACACACACACACACACTCAAGTGCGCGCAAGCACGCAAGTACATACCCTCCCTCTCTCTCTCTCTCTCTCTCTCTCTCTCTCTCTCTCAGAGCGCATGGACAGCGAGAACCCTGAATCAGAAACGGCATGCTTTACATTTTTTTTAACCTTAAAAAACAAACAAACTAGTCTTTCCAAAATCTGAAGCCGGTTTGATTGTTTCCCAGTTCTTTATCTCTCTCTTTTTCAGCTGATTCAGTGTCTGCAGCTATTGATTCTATCGTCAATTTGTCAGTGTGAAAACAAATGTAAACAGGACTCCTCCATTCGTTAACTTCTAAATGAAAATAAAGAATTCGTTGCACTTGTAAAAAGATCAAACAAGAATACATACAGCTACTCTGCTACGTGTTAATCTACTCTAATTCGATGGTGTACTAACGAAGACACACGTGGATTTTAAAATGTCATGATGGATTAAATTTTGTATGAAGTTCAGGGTGACTAAATACCCGCTTCCGCAAAAAGATGAATCTATTCGACTATAATCATTGGACTTAGATAACCGAGTGTATCGGAAAGCTTTTGGTTGGTTTCTTTTTTCCTTGTTGTTCTAGTAATGTGAACAAGTCAGTTCACCGACTAGTTATGTATGTATTGACATATTCTGTCAGCTCGGTATTTAGCTGACCGGGTGTGATCATCGTTTGTTTGTTTTTTTTGTTTTTCTTTTTCTTTTTCTTTTTTTTTTTTTTTTGGGGGGGGGGGGGGGGGGGGGTCGGTTTCATTAACTGCTCTTTTTGGCGGTTTATGAGTTTACTAACTGACTGGATAACCGATGATTTCTTTCCTTTTCTTCTTTCTTTGTTTGATTGATCGACTGATCCATTGACTGATTCGTTGATTGTCAATCTTTGCAGGCATACAGACCGGCCAGGTTAAGAAGGGACGTTATTCCAAGAGATCCGGTCGAGTTCAACAGATTTAGCGCCCCGGCTGTCTTCACACATCCCCATCCTGACCCCATCCCCTCCTCTTTCCCAGACCACATTGTTCATCCATGGTATCCATCAGACATTGACCTCCAACCTTACGGCCGACCGCTCGTCCAGGACTGTGATATTTTCTACAGTTGTCCCCCTTTGGAAGGCAGAAACAGCTGACGTCAGAGCTTTGTGATTGAAATGTAATTTTTTTTAGTTTCTTTTTAAGGACAATACTTATTTCTTATAAGGTTTTCTTATGGTTATTTATTCATGTGTATAGTGATATTTTCTTTATAATTTTCAGTTTTGAGCATCAATGAAGAACGAAAATAAATCAGTCTCAACAAAAAGCTGCCCTGTTATTGCTGTTTATGTATGAACACACATAAACACACGCACACACCCACCCCACCCCCCCCCCCCCCCCCCCCCCCGAACACAATCGCACGCACGCACGCACGACACACACCACCCACACACAACACACACACACACACACACACTTCCCACACACACGCATGCGCGCCGCGCGCACACACACACACACACACACATATACACAGAGAGAGAGGGGAGAGAGAGAGAGTGGGGGGGGGGGGGGGGGATAAATGTCACGATTCTTTAAGTATTCAGTGTTTCCTTCTGATTTCCCTGGGGAACAAACGAACATGCAATTAAGATGTTTGTTTAAACAAACTCGCGTTGCTCGGGCCTTCAGTGGAGGACCACGTCATGTTATGGCTGCAAGAGAACCGGGAACATTCCAGAAAAAACAACATTAAATTTTAAACACAGAAAGAAACCCATGGAAAGGACTAAAAATGGGCTGAGTTAAATGAATTCACCTAGCAATTAATCAATGGGATATAAAAATCCATTCTAATACTAACATTGTCAACGTATCTACCGGTAATTTGCTTCACTACTGATCTTCAGAATAGAAAGAAATCCATGATGCAGACATAATCCACTTCATCAGCAAAGTCTTCTGAATACACTGGCCTGAGCGGTACCACATTCGCCAGTTGTTGACCAGACGTATCCGGGTGTTAAAATCAATGCGAAAAAGGAGCAGAAAAAGGGAAAAAGAAATATTCAATCATATTTTCAGTCTAGCAGATGCTGAGAATAGAGATAGCCAGCGCCCGTTTCAAAGTTTGCAGTTGTATTTTGTAAGTGTTTGAGTGAAGCTGTAGAAGAAACATTTCGATGTCTGCCATCACCATCAGCCACAGTGTCACATCCCATTAGAGGCAGGGATCCAAGATTTGTTTGGTTCCGGCGGCTCATATACATAGTGACGGAGTGTGTAAAACCACCAGAACAATGCAGTCGAATTGCATCATTCGGTGGAGCAGATAAACTAAAAATGCACCTGTGACAAAATGTACGTGAAAAGGGAGAAAAAGAAATGAAAGAAAAGGCAAAACATAACCGCCATGGAGTAATGGGAAAAAAAATGCAGAAAAGCTATACTTTCTTCAACAACTAAAAATGGCAACTTCAGTTTCCTCTGAAGCCATTAACATTCCCCTTGTTGCCAACTGATTACGCTCCCGGCACCAGTTCGTTTTGCACAGAAGCAAAAAAAAAAGCACACGGAACAAACAAGATAACATCCTTAAAATGTTGCAAGCTTGCTCACAAACTTGAGTGACCCATGCACACCGTGACACGGCATCAATAACCGAAATGAACAAACATAAAACAAGTCATTCAAGACTGACCGATGCTCTTAGGGCTTGAAACAAAACAAAAAAAGAGTTAACCTTGATATGATTGACATGAGTTATCGTCATCCTGTCAATGGAACTGAGACTGCCTGGATTTGTTTCGGTTCTGTTGGATGCCCTGTGTGACAAAGGCACCGGTCAGTCTGAATACATGTTCATTTCTGTTGTTTCATTTCCCCATTTGTTGTGATGTCTCCATATATTCGCTCAGGGTATACGGCAAGCTCGGAACTTTCTCTTTTGAGGACGTTTCCCTTCTTGTTCTTTGCGCACCTGTGCCACAAGAACAGGTGCCGAAACAGCTTTAGTTTTTGAGTTAAGGGTATGTCATTTGTTTTTCATGACAGCAAAAGTTACCTGTCCTTGTCGTTCTTTATTATTGACGTCTGCACGCCTCATCTGAAATGTCCTTCTGTACCCCAGTCTGATTTTCATCAACATCACACGGTGCAAAGGCCGTGAGAAGTCTGGAGAAAAGTCGTTTAAAAGAAAACGATGATGTTAATTTTCTTGACTTCTTTTCAATTACAGAATAAACTGCTGCTTGAAAAGCTGAACCCTTTGCACAAAAAAGTTTGTGCCTGATTAGAAAGAAAACGAAGCTGATACCAGAAAATGTAATTAAATGATATGATGCTCATATCATTTCTATAAGGCTTATGTTTTTAACAGAGAAAAAGAGATTAGAATTGACAGAAGATGAAGAGATTGGGAGTGACAAGAGATAAAAATTAGCCAACACTTTTTTATGCTTCAACTGAAAAAGAAATGACAGACAGAGTCGCAAACAGGATAAGAAAGAGAAAGATATAGGGAAGTAATAGAGACAGAGTAATGGAGACAGACACAGTGATAATCAGAGAGAGACAGATAGATCGAAGCGCATACTCATAAACTACTCGCGCGAACACAGAATGATGAGCACACCGAGAGATGACATTGAAAGGGCCGCGTGTTAACGAAGTAAAACGACATGACTATCTCAAAGCACAAATCATCAATACAGCCGACAATTGACCCTATAAAAAAAACAGTACATGAAGTCGCACGTTGTAGTCTTTTCAAATGTTTTGTGCAAAGCCAGTTTTTGTTTCATCTTTGTTTGGGGTTTTGTGTTAAGAGTAGATTAATGTCTTTACATGGGCACACGTTCTCCTAATGAGCACGGATCTCTGTAAAATTAGGACTGAATTAGTGTTTTTTGCTTTCATATCAGATAAAGAAAGGACAACAAAATATGAAATGCAGGTGGTCTTCCTTCGCCTGACTGCACTGTGTATAACGTCATGTACGTGAAGCATTGCACCTGCTATTTACAGCCATTGAATGAGAGAAACCGGAGCTTGAGTTAGTCAATGTATTTCTTTTACCTAATGTTCTGTTCAAGGTAACGTTCTATCACATGCTTGACTTCAGCAGTTTATTCTAAGTGAATATACCGACAGTTTACATCTAACATGTCAGTCCTACTATGACCTATAGTCAATTGTTCGTTTTGTCTGAGGCAGATTTAAAAAATATTTATGTAATAACTTCAACAACATTTCCCCCCTAACAAATTCAATCTATGTAAAATTTTCAACCCCCCCCCCCCCCCCCCCCCCCCCCGCACCGCCCAAGAAATTCACATCCATAAGGACGTAATAGTGACCTTTCTAACAGCCAACTTTTTAAGCAAAATAGATTTTAATAGCTCTATAAACCAATCTGTTCTTATCTGTTTTCGTAAATCTAACCAACGTTTTCTGCATTGTGTACGTGAGTGAAGTAAATAGAACATCTTCACAACCCAACATACACCAAAATCTTTGGAAAGCTTATATCCCTTAAAAAACTAACTATGGATTTTTGCAAAGATAATTCTGAATACATTCAAATAATATAAATATTTTGAAGACAGAGAAAACGGTCAATGTGCGTATTTCTGTAAGAGTAAATTTGGACAGAAACATAGTGTGTAAATGTGCTAGTTGTAAACACCCCCATTTGTAACAATGTTTGACGTCACTGTGAATATGACTGGGGTAGGGTGTTATTGTTGTCGTTATTTTTTTCCTCGCCATTTTGAGGGGTATGTATGATAGCGGGGGTTCTATGTCGAAAAATCATGCACTTCATGCAACAAGCACCAAATTTGGCAGAGATGGCCAGTTTTATGTCCTGAACAAAACCTGATTTAGATCCACCATGAAAAATGTGTATAAAAGTGTTTTGGGGGCATTTTTCAAAATGGCCAACACAAAAATTGGAATATATTTTGCATAATTGTTCATTTAATGCTACAGACACCAAATCTGGCTGAGAAGGACAATTTCATGCCTTGAACATAACCAGATACAGGTCTATGTAAAGAAAAAGGAAAATTTGTGTATTTGAGCAATTTCCGAGATGGCCGCCAGCAAAAAAGGGAGTTGTATGCTGTACAGACATTCATTTTCACCCATAACACCAAATAACTTTAAATAAATAAATAAAATCATAATAATAAATAAATAAATAAATAAATGAAATAAGTAAATAAAGAATATAAAAGATATAAATGAATAATTAAATAAATGAACAATTTCAATGGGTGGTGATGGTGATGATAGTAGTTATGTATGGGTAGTTGTATGTGGGGGTGTGGGTAATGATAATAATGATTGGAAGAGAATGGAAATGATTAATGGGTGGTAAGATATCGTTAGGAGGGGGAAAAAGGGGGGGAGGAACAGAATATGGAGGGGGGTGGAAGCGGGGAACGGGGGAGGGGGAGAGAGAGAAAGAGTTCATATCTCTCCTCCCACACAAACGTATGCGTGGGGTGGGGGTGAGAAATTCATGCAAATAGTGTTGTTGTGGACATATATATATATATATATATATATATATATATATATATATATATATATATATATATATATATATATATATTGTATATATATATATTTTGTTTTTTAAATGATAATGATCATTGACATAATTGGGATAAACAATGCTATAGGATGTTGATCATCGTCATGAGTGAAATTGCATGATAGCATCAGTATGATAATGCTAATTGAGCAGAAAATTGGAAATGTCAATGGCTGATGAATAGTGACTGTTGTCATAGGTGAAATTAACACTATCACACACACACACACACACACACACACACACACACACACACACACACATATATATATATATATATATATATATATATATATATTATATATATATATATATATATATAAGCACACACACACACACACACACACACACACACACACACACACACACACACACACACACAGGGGGTTTTAAATGAATATATAAATAATGGTAATAAAGCTTATTGGGTGATGGCCATTTGATAACAGTGCTACAGGATGATAACCATTGTTGTTACTGGAATCATAACTGCGATTAAAGGTACTGTGGGATGCTGATCATTGTCACAGGTGAAATGATGTGGTGGCAGTAGGGGGGGGATCAATGACTGATGGGTGATGATCATTAGAGATCAACAGTACTGTAGGATGGTCTTCTTCCTTGTTCACTTAGGTAGGAACCCTAGAAGTATTAGCGAAGGCTGCTGTTTGGCGAAGGCCCTCCAGTGGTCAATAGGGCTTTCCCTTCATCTGTGTGTTGCCAGGCTAGGTCGTTGGGCTGTACTGCATGGATGATTTGAAGACTTGCCATTGTGGAATATAGTGGACATGTGATGTCTCAGTCTGGAGTGCCCTGTCCTCAGTCTCACAAAGGTCTGATCTGGGCATCCGGTAGTGTCCATCCCTCCTGTTGATGTAGGGTGCTGCTCAAGCCATCTGCCTTTTTGGTTTTTGGTTCTCCACGATAATACTTTTGATTTCTTCAAAGGAGACTTCCTGTTCTAGTTGGGACTGCTGTTCTTCCTTTGCCAAATGGTCAGCTTCCTCTTTGCCATATATATTGCAGTATGAAGGTGATCACTGGATGACAGTATTTCCAGTGACTGATGGATGGTGAACAGTTGGGATCAGCAGTACTATAGGGTGAGGGTCATTGTCGTGTAGGTGGAATAATGTAGCATTGGTACAATAGTGCCAGTTGGGGGAATAAAGGAAGATATCAATGACTGGTGGGTGATGATCATTGTCATTTATATATATAAGTGAGATACTGTAGGATGATGATCATTGTGATAAGTGAAATAATGTGGTGGCATTAGTATAATACTGCTGGTTCAGAAAGAGGGTGGATGGGGAGTGGGAGGGATGACTGATGGGTGATGATCATGGATCATTTCAGATCAACAGTACTGTAGGATGATGATCATTGTTATATAAGTTGTATAATGTTGTGGCATTGGTGTAATAATGCCGGTTCGGGGAATGAAGGAGGTAAACAATGATTGATGGATGATGATTATTGTCATGGTGTGAGTGTGATTCACAGTAGTGTGGGATGATGGTCATTTACAAAAGTGGAATAGTGTACTGACCTTAGTATGTTAATGCCAGTTGGGGGAATAGAGGAAATGATCCATGACTGATGGATGATGATCACTATCGTAAGTGAGATCTACAGTACCACAGGATGATAATCATTGTCATAAGTGAGATAATGTGGTGGCATTGGTGTGATAATGCTGGTTGGGGGTGGAAAAAGGAAAATGACTGATGATTGATGGATTAGTTTGAATCATTCCAGCTCTTTCCCTTTCCCACGATCTCTCCTCCATCACTTTCTCTCTATACCCCCTCCCCCAATTTCCCCATCCCAGCTTATTCTCATGCACACACCCATGTACATATATAGCATATCTATAACATCACATGTAGAGTGTAATATATATATACCCCAAATACCATTTCCACCATCCAGGTATGCATACTCATTGACACATACACATGTGAACAAGTATATATATATATATGACCCTGGAGAAAGGTCCAGTGACGGTGAGGAAAGACCCACTGACCACAGGGAAAGTCCTGTTGACAGTGGGAAAGACTACAACTCTGGATTCTCTCTTGAGGGCACATAAGACCGTATGGCGAAAGCTTGGCTGTGTCTGGAGTGGCACTGTCTTCATCTGCCCGTGGGCAGGGGTGGTTGGGTCTGTGGGGTGTGCTCGGCAGCTGGGGGGGGGGGGGGGGGGTGTTTTTCGCCGGTGGGCTCTGCAGTCATGAAATACGGGCTGGTACACCCATGGGGATGCTACTTTAAGGCTGTTATGAGCTGCATCCTGTAGTCTAATTTACCTCTGTTCAGGAGCAGTTATGTCCATTGATATCTTAATGGAGTGTCCTGCGCGTGCCTGTACCCATCGTCAACACAGCGCGGGCCTCCAAGGGTGGTACAGGACTGCTCTAAAGGCAGGTGAAGACGGTGCTTCTCTGGGTCCTCCCCAGCACCTTCGGGTGTTTCTTTTCTTTTTTTTCTTTTCTCTCTCTCTCTCTCTCTCTCTCTCTCTCTCTCTCTCTCTCTCTCTCTCTCTATATATATATATATATATATATATACACAGATGCATATGAGGGTGTGTATATATACAATTTTTTAACCCTCATACACATCCTCAAGTGCCCCCTTCCAAGAGTACGACTCTTCTCCTTCTTCCTAAAATACTGGTTCACTCAAAAACGAGTAGGTCACCAGCGCGCATGTTAAAAAGTAAAATAAAATAACATAAAATAGTGCGACTCAGACTGTTGGACCCTGGAGCAAATTTGGCAACAAGGGGTCGCACTCGATATTCAAGAAGTTAAAAGCAATGGCCAAATTCAGGCCCAGGTAACAGTAAAAATCTGGGAAGTAAAAATAGAAAATCGTCAATATGCAGATCTCAAAACTGTCGTATCAATTGTTTTTTAAATGAGATTGCATTTTGTGGCAATCTTGATGGCACCCGGCAGTGAGTTCCACAGCCGTACAGAACTGGATAAAAAGAATGTAAGTGGCTGTCAATATTTTGATGCAGGTATGTATAACATTGACCGCCACTCTGGTGCTACTTTTATTCAATACTAGTTGTTCCATTGGAATATCAATTACTTTAGCTCTGCCTTTGAAGAAGATGTTAAGTTTGATAAAAGCCTTCTCTCTTCTAAGGGTTTCCATTCTAATTTCCTCATGTTCTTCCTAGTATTCCCCTTTTCTCTGATGTGGTTCCCTGTTACGAACCGTGCTGCTCTCTTCTGAATCTTTTCGAGGTTATCAATGTCCTTTAGATGGTAAGGATCCCAAACTGAGCAACCATATTCCAGTACTGGTCTAACCAGTGTTTTTGTAGCAGTCGTCTTTAACCTTTTGGGGCAGTCATTGATATTCCTGTATAAGAAAGCTAAGATGTTATTTGCTTTCTTACATACTAAATTGTAATGTTCTTTCCATTTGAGACGACTATCTATATCACGCCTAAATATTTTGCAGCATTAGTTTCTTTTAAGAATAGTATTATGGATAGAATAATCTGATCTAATTGGTGAGCGTTTGTTACATATACGCAACACTTGGCACTTTTGGGGATGAAATTCCATTTTCCAAGTTCTTTCCCACTCTTGTAAAGCGTTTAGATCTCTTGTAGAATGCGTGTATCATTCTTGCTTCTGATGTTCTATATACTAAGCTGTCATCTGCAAAAAGCCTTATATAGTTCCAGGAGAGAGATTTCTGTTTATGTCATTTATATAAATTAAGAAAAACAAGGGCCCCAGAACAGTTCCCTGTGGTACACCTGACAAGATTGGTTTACAATGGGATGACGACCCTTCCACAACAACTTTCTGCGTTCTCCCAACGAGGAATGATCTAGCCCATTTTAGCAAAGAACCGCCAATGCCGATGTGTTCTAATTTAAGCAGCAGGCCCTCATGGTCAACCTTATCAAAGGCTTTAGAAAGTCTAATAAAATTGCATCTATTTGCTGTCTGTTGTTAAGACAGTTATTAAAATCATTGAGAGTTGTTATAAGTTGAGTCTCACAACTCCTTCGCTGTCTAAAACCATGCTGGCGTTATTTAAGAAGTCATATTTGTCAAGATGGTCCATTATGCTACTATATATTATGTGTTCAAGTAGTTTAGCTGATATGGATGTAAGAGATAGAGGTCTATAGTTCTCTGCTTTTGTTTTGTCACCCTTTTTGAATAAGGGAACAATGCTCGCATCTCGCCACTCATCAGGTATTACTCCCTGGTCCAGTGAAGCTTGGTAAAGTAGTTGGTATACCTCACTCAATTCATTGGCACATTAGTTTAAGAGCTTGCCAGGAACGCCATCGGGACCGGTAGCTTTGTTTTCATTGATGTTGGTCAGTAACTTAAATACTCCTGCTTTGTTTACTTTGATGTTTTGCATTTCAGGGAGTTTATCATCATCCTTTAGTCTAACGTTAATTAAAGGTTTGGGATTTGAGAAAACTGAACAAAACTGCTTGTTTAGTAAATTTGCTTTCCCTTCAGGGTCCTGTATTAGGTTATTCTGGTTGTTTCTCAGGTCTGGAATCCGAATGTTGTCCTGTCTCTTACTCCTTATGTAAGACCATAATTTCTTGTTTTGATGATCACCTTCTGAAATCATTGAATTAACATAATTGGAGTGAGCAAGCCTACATTCTCTCTGACACCTTCTCTTAATATGTTTATACCTAACCAGTAATCTTTCTGAATTAGGATGTAGTTTCAATTTCTTAAAGAAACGATGTTTCCTTCTCAACAAACGTTTAGTTTTTGTAGTAATCCATGGCTGGTAGTTCTTGCTTGAAGTTATTTTAGTAGGTATGTTGTCATCCATAATAAACTCCAAGTTAGTTTTTATACACTTCCAAAGGTCACTAACATTATCTTTAACACTAGGGGACCTAAAAAAAGACGACTGAAATCATGAGTATCCCTGCGCAATTTGGTAAATCTGCGTGGTTCCAGAGTCTGATGGTACGTTTAGGGGTTTTCTTCGAAAGGGTTGAAAGCTGCTCTCTAAGAGAATTATGTCATGATCACCCAGCCTGCAATTAATTCCTGATTGCCTAAAGCGCCTGGACAATTGGTAAAAAATAAATCCAGGAATGCCTTACCACGAGTTGGTGCTTCAACTGACTGCACTAATCCAAGGTCTTTGGTGGTATCAAAAAACTGAGTATTAATATTTTTACTGTATTAATTACCAAGTATGGCATCTTCACCCCAATCAATATCTGGTAAGTTAAAGTCTCCACCAATCCATAATATTGCCTTCCTATTGGCCAAAACAATGTTAGAAATGTCTCTGCAGATAGACGAACATACATTTTCATCTGAGTCTGGAGGTCTGTAAACTGATCCAACAATGACAGGTCTCTTATTCTTAAAATTAATCCTACAAAATAAACTTTCACTATTTTTGCCTTGATATAAAAACTCACTGGCTAAGTTCTTCCTAATGGCAATCAAGACTCCCCCACCTCTTTTTCCAAGTCTGTCCTTTCTATAAATATTAAAATCCTCCATTAGAAGTTCACTGCTGGATGTTCCAGTTTCTAGCCATCTACCACTCTCTCACTTTCTTTTCACACTCTCAAGTACCCCCTTCCAAACATAAAACTCATCTACCACTCTCTCTTTTTCTCTCTCTGCTTCTGTTTGTCTTTTCCATCTATCTGCCTCTCTTTTTCCTCGAGGTGAAATGGGATTGGACACTGAATTTTCCTTTTTCCCATTACACACACACACACACACACACACACACACACACACACGTGTTCGCGCAGGCACGCACACGTATACACACACACACACACACACACACACACACACACACACACACATACACGCGCGCGCGCGAGCACGTACCTGTAGACAAATCCTCAAAGTCTGTGTATATTTATAAACGAACTTCTCCAAAGTGTAGGGAGAACACTGTTTACACACACACAATAGGCAACTTATTTAAAGAGTAAGGAAAAGGATGGTATTAGTACGCTTCAGAAAACAAATAAAATGATAGAATGACATTTCAAGACTATCTGAAGAGCTGTAAATCCATAATTCACCTCTAAAGACGAAGTTTTCACTGGCAAATTTCGGACACGCGACCGGAAGCGGCCATTTTGATTTTGCCGCTGCGGTCTACAATGTAATGAAAACTTAAGGAAACAAAATAAGGCCAGCAAATTTTTGGATAAACATATGTATTTTCATACACGATATATCAGTATCCAATGTGTTATCATCAGAAAATAATTTTAGCTTACATTCGTTTTGCCCTATAATATTTACTGCGGACACCTCGCGCTAGAAAATCGTCTGCAATTTTGGCTTTTTTTTTTTTTTTTAAATTTCTCAAAATAAATAACGTTTTTGAAGTGGCTTCAAATCTGAAATCAATCAT
>CM031606.1:67749215-67791715 GCA_018398815.1 Conus ventricosus
CGCACGTTCTCCTCCACGTTCCAGTACTGGTAAGCCCAGGCACCCTGACAGGCAAGGAACGATAACTCCTCAGCTACCCACTCGCCGATTCATTTACTCACTCAGTCTCTCACATAGCGAGAACAATGGAATGAGGAAGAGAAGTTTGAAGAAGAAGAAACATACACGACCAAAACACAAAAATGTAGGAGGCAACACAGAGCGAAACAAGCACAATAATGTTCAAAACAACAAAGCTCTATATTCTACAGCCCCATGTAATGATGTGATACAGATCGAAAACAGAACAGAATGAAGATGAATTAAAACAGAAAGAAAAGGAAGCAAGGAAAAATCAGTAATAGATCCAGTTTCAGTTTCTTCAAGGAGGCGCCACTGCGTGCGGACTAGTCCATATACACTACAACACATCCGCTAAGTTTTGAGACCACACAGCGCACGACTTAAAGCTGATGGATCAATGAATTAATGACTACGATGAGAGAATCTACAAAGAGGGTCTCATGGCTACGACCCACAAAAAAACCCACAGAACAAATAGAGAAAATCTAACCTTTCTCCCCCCCCCCCCCCCCCCCCCCCCCCCCCCCCCGTCTGTCCTCTCCTTCCGCCCAACTCCTCCCTCTTTCTGCTGTCCCCTGCCCCCTCCATTTTCCTCAAGTTTCCCATGCCCGTGAAGAAGACCTGACCTGCTGGTAAGCCTCGTTGGCCACGTTCTTGACCTTTAGCACGTGTTCGTTGTCTACGACACTGGATAGGCCGCCCATTATCTTGTCGTGAGCTCCGTAGATGGCGGATGTGTAGTGCTCGGGAAGGCTCATACGCGCGGCTCTCTTTCCCATGTAACCCATGAGCCACTTGTAGTCCTTGCCCAACCTCTGGACGTGCCCGTGGAGCTGTTGGATGCCCGGGTGGTTCTTGATCTGCTCCCAGTGGTCTTGGCCGTTGGTCCACCATTCCCTGCTCTGCTTTTCCAGCATGGCCGCCAGTTCTTCAAGGCACTCCATGGAGTGGGCCAACGACAGCTGGTTCGGGAAGAAAGCACCGGGAATATTGAGATCAGTAAGATCATCTTTTTGGGGTGGGTGGGAGTATTACCAGATGGACCGGATACAGTTTACTTAGTCCATCTGTTTGGAGAATTACTATATCAATTCATTTTTCACCTCTAATTTTGAGGTTGACACTAGAAAGACTGGATTCTTTCTACTGAACGCAAGTGTTTAGATAATTATCAGAATATTACATTCTATCGACTAAGCCACGAGCAGGCGTTGTTATTGGGTCCAGTTCACCAAGTTCATCTGTTCGGGGAGGAGGGGGGGGGGGGGGGAAAGAGGGTATTGTAAAAGAAAAAAAATCGGTTCCATTCCGCTACGCTCATTTGCTTGAAGGTTAAAAGAGAGACTGGGTCCAGTGAATAAATCTAGTTTCTCTGGGATTTGTCAGTACACAGAATTGGTTTAGTTCTCTAATCCCGTCTGTTTGGAGTTATCAGATATATTGGATTTATTACCCTCAGTCACCTGTTCGGTGGTTCTGACAGAAAGACTCAGTTCTATCCACTAAAGTCTACTTGGGACTTGTCATCAAAGGATTGAGGGGTGTTCTCAAAAAGACTGGGATCAGTTTCGTTGACTCAGCTGTTCGGTGGGTTTTGATAAGAAAGATTGGTTTCTGTCCATTTAGCTCATTATTTGGGAGGCTAACAGCAGACAGAGTGAGAGTGAGGAATATTATCAGAGACATAAGGTTTGGTATCCTCAGCTTATCTGTTTGGTGGATTTTCTCAGAAAGAATGGATTCTGTCCACTACACTCTTCTGTCAAGGGGTTGTTGTCAATCAGTAAGATCGTATGCTGTTCACCAGGATCGTCTGTTTGGGGACCGTCCACTACGCTCATCAATTTGGTAGTTATTATCAGAAAAGATCCTAGTCACTACGCTCATCAATTTGGTAGTTATTATCAGAAAAGATCCTGGTCACTATACGCTCATCAATTTGGTAGTTATTATCAGAAAAGATCCTGGTCACTATGCTCATCAATTTGGTAGTTATTATCAGAAAAGATCCTGGTCACTATACGCTCATCAATTTGGTAGTTATTATCAGAAAAGATCCTAATCACTACGCTCATCAATTTAGTAGTTATTATCAGAAAAGATCCTGGTCACTACGCTCATCAATTTGGTAGTTATTATCAGAAAAGATCCTGGTCACTATGCTCATCAATTTGGTAGTTATGTTGTTGTTGTTGTTGTTGTTGTCGTACCCTGGCTAAAAGACTCCAGGAATCATCCCGAACAGCCAAAGTACTTGAACACTATGGTACAAATGCATCAGCTGGGGATGAGAACATTACGTGTGTGACCGTTTTTGATTACCCCGCCACCTGGGCAGCCACACTCCGACTTCGGGGGATATTTGGTAGTTATTATCAGAAGAGATCCTAGTCACTACGCTCATCAATTTGGTAGTTATTATCAGAAAAGATCCTAATCACAACGCTCATCAATTTGGTAGTTATTATCAGAAAAGATCCTGGTCACTACGCTCATCAATTTGGTAGTTATTATCAGAAAAGATCCTGGTCACTATACGCTCATCAATTTGGTAGTTATTATCAGAAAAGATCCTGGTCCCTATGCTCAACTGTTTGGGAGTTATGATCAGAAAGGTTGGATTTGGGTCACTACGCTCATCGCTTCGAAGAAAGCCTTCAATTTTCGAAGAGAAAGTAGATCAAATTTCAGAATCCGTTCGAATTTGCGCTTAGAGTAAAATAGCGACGCAAAAGAATCTTTCTCTGTGGGTACTGCCAGAGAAGCAAGTCAACGGACAAGTTAACGACAGTTATTGCGCTCTATCCTTCACTGACAACACATGAAACGCACCGAATTTAGTCGTGTGAACAAACCATTTGTTACACCTATCTGTCATCCACCGTCATCCTCCTGTGTATACTTGTCAGCAGATCCGTCAAGTTCGCAATGGTATTCTCACCACCGTGGGAACGAAGATTGCAATCGAATGGCCTCCTAAAGCAGCCGCAGAATGGTGAAATATGAATATGGGCAGAAAGTGCCACAAAGAGTAACCTTTGGGTCTCCCCCCCCCCCCCCCCCCCCACCCACCACCCCTCGAAAGCACAAAATATTCAATACCCAAAGAAATTCTTGAGCCTGTGTAAATTCACGGAGGACACGTCAAAATGCTACAAAAGTCCAAACAGGTATCATCAGTCACAGGAGCACTGAGAGAAGTCCTCCTGTACGGATCTGAAACGCGATGAGTGACCAGCATCAGCACCAACAGGCTCCAGATGCTCGTTAAGAGATGCCTACGTCACATCCTGCACATCAGGCGACCTGAGATCTCCAACGCCGACCTACAGGGGGAAAAAACTGAATCTGGTCAGCCATGATGTGAAGAAACGAAAACGGGGTGGACTGGTCACGCTCTGGGTAAACCAGCCAACATCTTCACACGGCAGGAGCTGAATGGAACCTACAGGGAAGAGAGACGAGCTGGGAGGCTGAAGCAGACCTGGAAAGGGTCAATCCTGAGTGGGGCAAAGTCTGACGTGGACGCCACTGAAGGGAGCCACCCAGAACCGAGTCCGTTGATGGGGTGTTGTTGCGGCCCTATATTCCGCTAAGACCCACAGAATTCAGTCATGTCAGGACTAAACGTAGCTGTATCAGACAGCCATCAAGGAGCACAACAACCTACCATCATCATTCTGTTACTCCAGCTACAACGGCTACTGACCTTGAAGCGCATAGCCAGAGAATCCATGGCGTCTTGGTAGTGCTGTCTGATGTTGTAGTCACTCATGTCCTGGAGTCCAGCCCTCAGTTGACTCAGCAGGCTGTCGTAGGCTGTCTTGTAGCTGGCGCTGTACTCCTTCATCAGCTCGCTGTTCACACAGAGACATGCAGAGGTAGGATTGAGACTCGCTGACTGCTTCCTTCAATCATGTATTAATTGAATGGTTCATCCATTACGTTCTCTGTGTGTATGCGCCCGCGCGTGCGTGCGTGCGTGTGTGTGTGTGTATTTGTGTGTGTGTGTGTGTGTGTGTGTGTGTGTGTGTGTGTGTGTGTGCGTGTGTGTGTGTGTGTGTGCGCGCGTGTGTGAACGCGTGTGTGTGCGTGTGTGTGGTTTTGTTTTCGCTGTCAATGGTTGATTTGCTGTGCACCAAAGCCGCTTTGAAACTCACATGACTTGCTGCACGTATTGCCCCATGTCCTGCATATGCAGGTTGTTACGCCGGTACATTCTGTTGAGTGTTTTACGTGCGCGATCCATCTGCTGCCCCAGCTGAACCAGTTCGCCTTCAAACAGATCCAGCAAGGGAGACAACTCTGACTGCAGCTCTTCCGTGATGGCGGCGTATTTGTCGCTCACTTCCTGCCCGGTGGATTCGATGATGGCGTCGAGGGTGTGGCGGAGATCGTCGGAGTATGTGGTGGTCTTCCTCTGTATGTGGCTCTGTGTACATTCCAGTCAAAAAGCATGGACTGAATTACAGTCAATACTACTGACAAAGATGGAGCATAGTAGCTCCGTACTTTCAAAGCTCAATGCCTTTCTAACATAATCAAATCTATTTCTGTTGGCAAAAAAGGACGGATTTAGTCTGTAATATATGAAAAAAATGCGGTAGAAATGCTAGAAAATATACAAGACAATCGGTTTCCGCCATATGGAAGTTGAATCATCGTTACCTCACAGAATATGTTTTTGAAGATGGCTGTGGTCGAGAAGGGGGAGGGGGGAGCTGGAAGGTTAAACTAGATTTAGCAGTATTGTGGACAATGTATTTATATCATACTTCTTCCCTCCTAACCCCTCTCCCTCCCGTCTACGTTTGAAAGATCATCTGGTGAATCGGCAGCACGGTTGACTGAGCTGTTCATTCAGTCATCAGTTCGTTCATTCGTTTAAACATTTTTTCCTTCTTTCTTTGATGGATTGATCGATCATTAGTGGATGGGGTTGACTGGTTGACTGACTGACTGACTCACTGATTAAGTGACTGACTAGTTTGCTGGTTGACTGATCATCTGATTGGTTGCATGACCAGCTATTTGGTTGGTTCATTGACTGATGCACTACGGTCGATCGTTGGCCCGCTCAGCAACCACAAAACCAGCCCTGCACCTACCTGCAGACCTTCAAGTCCCTCAGGTCTCCAGCCCAGCCCAGCTCTGATCAAGTTGGGGGTCTTCAGCACTACAGTGACCTTGCCCTCTGATCTGTCGTCCTGGCCGTCCTTTTGCACGTACAACTCGGCACTGAGGGCGGAAGAATTGAGGTAGCCGGCTTTGACGATCACCTGGTCCTGTGGCTTGTCTGTGGACAACATGCAAAACACCTGTGTGCTGACCACGTGACCACAGACTGATAAGGAGCAAGTCTCATGAAGCTCTCTTTTTCAGTCCTACTACCTGTCTGCTGATAATCTAAGGGGGCTTAAAATACAACACCATCTACACACTGACATTATGAAGAAGCTATAATACCAGACTATCTACATACTGAGAGTCTCATGAAGTCTTTTACACAACACGATCACTATGCTGATAGTCTATTGAAATTTTTTACACAATACGATCAGTGTGCGGAGCTATTTACATGGCATCTACATTCTGTTAATCTAATGAAACTTTTTACACAACACCATCTGACATTGTGAAGAAGCTTTCTACACAACACGAACATGCTGACAGAGCCGACAGCCTGATGAAGCATTTTACATTGTGATATCTACATACTGATAGTCAGATGGAGCTCTAAACTCAACACCAGAAGAGGAAGATCTTTATACACTACACACACATCTCTATACTGACTGTGTGTGAAGGTGCTTTTTACATAACACGACTAGTATGCCGACAGTCTGATTCTCATTGAGCAATATCTTGGCACTGAAAGCCTCGTCAAACGTGTACAGACAGTGTGAAGAAGCTTTTCACGAAACATACGCTCACAGTCTGACGAAGGCTTTTACACAGCAACATCTGCGTGCAACCAGTCTCGTGAAACTTTTAATACAGCAGCATTGCATTGTGCTGACAATCTTTAGACGCTTTTCACATTATTACAACAAAAGATGTGTGTTCTCTCAATCAGCAGAAACCTTTTCACACAGCAGTCACCATCACCATGCCTGCTTCTGGGCAGTCCCATAAAGCGCTGTACCAGACGACACCCTTGTATGCTCAAAGTCTAAGAAGGGTTTTTGCACAACCAATGAAAACACTCGTTTAATCTAGAATCGGTTTTGTGTTTGTTTTGATTTTTGTGTTTACCACATTCCTTCTATTCCCTTCACTGAGTGCTTGAAACCGTCTTCTAAACATCTGTCCGTTACAGCCACAAGGATCAACACCGTGATGGGGAGCTAATGATATCTGAAAGTGCTTCTCGGCTGCCACGGGGTGCTGGTAGCAGCACTGATAATCCTCCTACACAAATCTAAACACCTATCACTTGCTGCTTCACCGACTTCTCCCTCGGAGAAAACCAGTTCCTTTTTCGTTTCTTCTTGCCCCCTTCCAAAGCCCCCACTTCGGCCCCACGATTACCTCCACTACCACCCCCACCTCTTCTCTGAAGCCCCTGCTCTTCCTTCCTCTGGAAGAAAGAGTCTTCCGATTTAAAAACGTCTCACATCATCAACAGAGCCCTTCTAGTTTGGAGCACTGTCGAGAATCTCGGATCGGTCTGAAATCATTTTTAATAATTCTGATTGTTTTCCATACCTAGCTGCTGGCCTAAGAGGTGGTGCTGACTCTGTGCAGTATGTTCCAATTATTTCAGTTTAAAAGGAATTTTTGAGTTCTTATTTGAATTGATTTTTTTTTCTGTTTTCTCTTCCAGGTGTCTCCCTTATGGAGGACCATTTGTCATGGACAAAATTAGTAATGGGGAGGGTGGGTTCAGGTGGAAGTGATGTTTTCATCCGGCATGCAGACGCTGCCCTCAACACTTTAGTACCATCATCATGAGTCACAAACAACAGGAAAAGCAACAATGACTATTCCTATGGAGGCAGAGTCTGCGTCAGCACTTTATTCTCTTGTTATCAGCAGTGCCTCATGGCCAAGAGAATGCTAATGGGGGCTGTGGACATTGAAAGTCATCTGCACATGTACATTGACTGAGGGTCTGAGGCATTATTGGAAGGTGCCCACGGACATTCAAAGTCATCAGCACATGCACAATGACTGGTATCTGAGGCATTATTGGAATGTTCCCACGGACATTCAAAGTCATCAGCACATAGACAGTGGTTGCCAAGTTTTGGCATTATTGGATTATGTATGGGATCTATGAACATTCATAGTCTTCATAGTATACACAGTGATGCCCACGACATTACTAGGATATTCCTGGGGCCATGGACATTCATGGTCATCAGCACGCATACGATGACTGTGGGCCAACAGCATTATCGGAGTATGTGGGGACCACGAACACTCACAGCCATCCGCACAAGCACAGCAACAGCCTTCTTATTTCTGCTCGGTAACATCAGCCCTGCTACTTCTGATTAATTCAATAACGTCTAAACATGAACAGAGAAAAATCTTCCTCAGTACAAAGTACCACCACTGCATGACATAACTGCCAAGGCCAGTTCGGTCACTGTTACTACCAACAATGAAAAGTACACTCCAGGACATACCGAGATCGTAGTTGGTGGTGAACAGCAAGGCCTTCTTCTTCATGTCGATCTTCAGCTTGGACTGGATGACGTCATCCTGGTCATAGGTGTTGGTCAGCCGGATGACGTAAGGTTCAGTGGACTCCACCTCTCCGTGCATGGACATCTTCTTCACGGGGCTGTCCAGCTGCACATAGCGTGTGTAGGGGATGGAACAGTTCAGCACTGAACAAGGTGTTCGTATGCAGCACGAGCGTCACGTGCTGTGAATGATTAATGAACACTGACACAATGGGGAAGGGAGGAGGGGGGGGGCTTTTTTTTTTCCTAATGATCAGGGTGTGGTTCAGAGACAATGATGAGCGAATGTCTGTCCTATGAAAAATGAATGTGAGAAAAACAGAAATGGGGGTTGAAGGAGGAAGAAGGGAGAGGAGCATGGGCAGGAATGAAGGAGGGGATGGACAGAAACTGATAGACAGTCGTGTATTAGGAGAGGGAGGGAGAGAGAGACAGACAGGCAGTCAGACAGTGGGAACTGCAGATCAGTAACAAACCACAAATCTATATGGATCTGGATGTTTCTTGCATTTGCGATTTACAACGGATTGTTCCAAAATTCAAAGAATTGTATCCTATTAGCGAGGGATTGTATAAAGAACTATATAGTGATTCATTACCAAAGGGAAGAAGAAAAAATACCGCATGGCTTAACTAGTACATGACGCTTGTTGAATCACATTACTTAACATTCAGCCAACCATGGAAGCTGCGTCAAGGATACCAGTAAATCAAAAATGAAGCTTTCACAAATTAACTTGGCAAAACTAAAAATCAAAATCACTCAGTGCCAAAACTAGGGATCTGATCTGAAACCTGAGCTTTATCACCAAGCGCCAAGCAATGTTCATGAAATCCTCATTTTCTTTCAGTGTGTGAGAATGCATTAAATCAGCAGCTAATGTAATTATCTGTATATGTGTCACTGAAGAAGAAGAAAAAGAACACACACACACACACACACACACACACACACACACACACAAACACACACACGCGCACCTGCAAGTCGATCTGACGTCTCAGGCGGTCAATCTCTCCGCGAAGCATCATGTTGTGGCGCGTGCGGCGTGACGTCATATAGACGGTATCCATGGCAGCAGATAGGCGGTCCCCGACAGCACCAATGTGAGAGTTGAAGGTGACGTCAGTGTTGGTGTGGGGGTGAGAGATGGACACTGCCAGACTGTAGTTCTTCCCTGAGCTGAAGCCAGTATATAGCATGTAGATCAAATAAACACACACACACACAGACACACACAGTCACACACACACACACACACACACACACACATGGAGAGAGAGAGAGAGAGAGAGAGAGAGACAGAGACAGACAGACAGACAGACTGATAGAGAAGTGGCAGGCCAAAAATGGAAGATAATGTTGCTTATAGCCCAGCCGACCGCAAAGGATTCCCAAAAATGGAAAAAAGACAGATGTGACAGCAAATACAAATGGGGGGAAAGAAGGAAAGAGACACAGATGAACACAGGCAACGAAAAAGGCTTATAAAGCGAGACAGAAAGACTGAGAGAAAGAAAATTATTGTAAAAATAGACACTATGTTCATTCTGAAGCCACTGATTTCGTTCCTGCACAAAAGGCTTCGTTTCGGCATGTGTGTGTGTGTGTGTGTGTGTGTGTGTGTGTGTGTGTATGTGTGCGTGCGTGCGTGTGTGTCTTTTTTTAAAGTGAAAGTACCCATGCCATCTGCATCCTTGAAATAATGAAACCATGACAAACATGATGTTCAGGCTGCGTCTCTCCTTTACAAAGCCCTCCTACCTTACCACACACACACACACAACAAAGGAAGGTTGTTGCCGGCAAGGACAGACAAAAAAACGGCCTGCATGGGCACTGAACACAATCTGATGAAAAAAAAACAACTCTATCATGTTGCACGTGACACTCAACACCTTCTTCGAGACACTCAATGACCTGGAGTCATGTCGACACTGGTGACAGAGCATTTGACACCAAGGCTATGACCCATATGGCACTAACCTGTAAAGGCTGGAGATGTCCTTGAGGGAGGAGGTCAAGGTCAGAGTTCTTTGACGTCAGGGAATAGGACACTGCTGTCTTGGTGTCCCACACTGTGAGTCCCTGGTTCAGCATCATCTCGTGTTCCACGTCCCATTTCCTGTGGCAAGGGAGCAACCTTGGTGTTGGTTAACAATGTCAAAGACAACATGGCTGACTCACTGATTCAACTGATTTGTTTCTTTGTTAAGTTAATCTTGCATTAAATCTTATTCATTAATTGATTCATTTGCACATCTTCGTTCACAGGGTATATTTCACTCTTTTTAAAAATATAACAGAGTGACGTCCATATGTTTTATGTTGCTTTTTTATTTATGTATATATTTGTTTGTTTGTTTGTTTTTTATCTATACATACCAATTTAGTTTGTGTTTACTCACTCAGTGCTTATTTTCTTTACGCTGGAAGAGATTGCATGTGCGCCAAAACAGATGGTCTATACAAGACAAAACTACAATCAAATGTGTTGCCTTTCAAACTTCGACATAGTTTCTGATGTAAATCATGACCGTGATATGCAAGTTTTACTGCATGTTTCTGAATAAATTTCTTTACGTCTAAATACCCATGCATTTTAAAAGGAAGCTTTTTCGTAGTTAACCAGTAGCTCAATGTTATCTTGACATATTTGTGATATTCATCAACATGGTTATCATTGTAATCAACTTCCCTGAGATCTCACCTCTCACCCTGATGAGGTGGAAACATCGCTCCTTTTTCATTTGGTTTCTCACTCCATTCATTATCACTTTCACTGCTTAAATCATCACTGCCTCCATCATCTACGCCATCACTGCCATCAATGAAATCATCCACTTCTGCAACCACCGTCACCAAACCACTACCATCACCAACCATCGTCACCAAAACCATCACATGCATCGCCATCACCACCCCCGTCCTCCAGCCCCACAACCTCTGACCTTGCTAATGGCGGCAGACGCAGGGTGAGGTCGGTCTGGGTCTTCTCCCCACCGGTGACCTTGGCGTTGACGCCCACCTGCTTGCTGAAGTCACGGTCGGCGTCCCAGGAGAAGCTGGCGTCCAATGCGCTTGTCTGACGTCCACGGCTGTAGGATCCCGTCGCCTCCAGCGTCCTTCCTGGCACTCCGAGCTTGACGGGGCTGTCATACGCCTGCAACACACAGGACAGTTGTGATGTCATCCGTCTGCAACACACAGGACAGTTGTGACGTCATCCATCTGCAACACACAGGACAGTTGTGATGTCATCCGTCTGCAACACACAGGACAGTTGTGACGTCATCCGTCTGCAACACACAGGACAGTTGTGACGTCATCCGTCTGCAACATACACGACAGTTGTGATGTCATCCATCTGCAACACACAGGACAGTTGTGATGTCATCCATCTGCAACACACAGGACAGTTGTGATGTCATCCGTCTGCAACACACAGGACAGTTGTGATGTCATCCGTCTGCAACACACAGGACAGTTGTGATGTCATCCATCTGCAACACACAGACAGTTGTGATGTCATCCGTCTGCAACACACAGGACAGTTGTGATGTCATCCATCTACAACACACAGGATAGTTGTGATGTCATCCATCTGCAACACACAGGACAGTTGTGATGTCATCCGTCTGCAACACACAGGACAGTCGTGATGTCATCCATCTGCAACACACAGGACAGTTGTGATGCCATCTGCAACACACAGGACAGTTGTGATGTCATCCGTCTGCAACACACAGGACAGTTGTGATGTCATCCGTCTGCAACATACAGGACAGTTGTGATGTCATCCGTCTGCAACACACAGGACAGTTGTGATGTCATCCATCTGCAACACACAGGACAGCTGGGATGTCATCCATCTACAACACACAGAATAGTTGTGATGTCATCCGTCTGCAACATACAGGACAGTTGTGATGTCATCCGTCTGCAACACACAGGACAGTTGTGATGTCATCCGTCAGCAACACACAGGACAGTTGTGATGTCTTCCGTCTGTAACACACAGGACAGTTGTGATGTCATCCGTCAGCAACACACAGGACAGTTGTGATGTCATCCGTCTGCAACACACAGGACAGTTGTGATGTCATCCGTCTGCAACACACAGGACAGTTGTGATGTCATCAGCCTACATGACACAGGACTGTTGTGATGTCATCCATCAGCCCACATGACTCAGGACAGTTGTGATGTCATAAGCCTGCAACACACAGGACAGTTGTGATGTCATAAGCCTGCAACACACAGGACAGTTGTGATGTCATCACCTACATGACACAGGACTGTTGTGATGTCATCAGTCTACATGACTCAGGACAGTTGTGATGTCATAAGCTTGCAACACACAGGACAGTTGTGATGTCATAAGCCTGCAACACACAGGACAGTTGTGATGTCATAAGCCTGCAACACACAGGACAGTTGTGATGTCATAAGCCTGCAACACACAGGACTGTTGTGATGTCATAAGCCTACATAACACAGGGCTGTTGTGACGTCATCAGCCTACATGACACAGGACTGTTGTGATATCATCAGTCTACATGACTCAGGACAGTTGTGATGTCATCCATCTGCAACACACAGGACTGTTGTGATGTCATAAGCCTGCAACACACAGGACTGTTGTGATGTCATCAGCCTACATGACACAGGACTGTTGTGATGTCATCAGCCTACATGACACAGGACTGTTGTGATGTCATAAGCCTGCAACACACAGGACAGTTGTGACGTCATCAGCCTACATGACACAGGACTGTTGTGATGTCATCAGCCTACATGACACAGGACTGTTGTGATGTCATCAGCCTACATGACACAGGACAGGTGTGATGTCATAAGCCTGCAACACACAGGACAGTTGTGACGTCATCAGCCTACATGACTCAGGACAGTTGTGATATCATAAGCCTACATGACACAGGACAGCTGTGACGTCATAAGCCTGCAACACACAGGACTGTTGTGATGTCATCAGTCTACATGACACAGGATAGCTGAGACGTCATAACCCTGAAAAATAGGAAAGCACGTGTAATGTCATTTCAGACTGATGACAATGAGTATATCATAAACCTGTAAGACTGGGCGCAGAGGTAATAGCACACTCGTGCAGACAGATGGCTGTTGTGGTTTAATGAACCTGCCAAACAGCAGCAGTCATATTATGACGGTACACACCCGCAAGCCAAGAGACGTTGCAGTGTCATGGGGATGCAAGACAATGAGGATGAACGGCGGCAGGGTGTAGTCATTCCATCGACAACAGAAAAAGGAGGAAAGTATAATGTCACAGCGTAATGTCCACAGAGTCAAAGGCGGAGAAAAACGCGGACAGACAGACAGACTGATAGGCAGATACACAGACAGAGGGGAAGAGACAGATAGAAGGCGAGGCAGTGGGAGAAGAGGCGCGCGCGCGCGCACACACACACACACACACACACACATACACACACACGCACGCACACACACACACACACACACACACAGACACACACACACACACACACACACACACACACACACACACGACAGATATACAGATACATCAGAACAAAAACAGGGGCATTTGGCCGTCAGATTGACGTTTTGTGATGTTTCTAGACAGACAGACAGACAAACAGACAGATTGATAGACAGATAGAGACATACATACATACATACATACATACATACATACACGCACACATACATACATACATACATGCTCGCATGCATACATACATACATACGTAACACGGACAGACTGACTGGTCCGGGAGCAAGACAGACAGTACCTTGCCATTATAGTTACTGTTGTCGTTGAAGTCCAGGGTGTAGAAGATCTTCCTGTCCGCGCGGTCGTCCAGGGACACGAAACCTTCACTGGTCACTTTCAGTTCCTTGCTTAACAGCGTCACGCCCGTGTTCAGTGTGTGTGACGGGTGGATCACCTGTACAGGACACGAACAGGGATTGAAGTAAGAAAGGGAAGACAAAGCTGCCATCACAACTACAAATACAGAAAACAGAGAAGGGGTGAAGGCGACAAACAGACATAGAGACAAAAAAGACAGACAGAGAAACAAAATACAGGCACAGGTGTACACATGCACGGGCACGATGTCAGCACCAGTCACCTTGAAATAATAGCCCAGGTCAGTCTGGTAGTCATCCCGGATGTCCTTGGCCTTGGTCTGCAGACGCACGTGCTTGTCGTTCTGGTCGCGGTCCCAGTTGATGAAGACGTCAGTGTCGATGTCATACCTGTCCCGGAGAGGCTGGCCGTCACCTTGGTGGATCTGGGGCTTCGTGTAAAGATGGAGACAGAAGGGTTATCCCCGGTGGTCAGCACGCCCTCTATGTCCAGCAGGCTTTCCCCGTTGATGGACAGGTCCATCTTGGGAGAATAGGTCCGGTCCTTCTGCTCGTGACGCACGTGCAGGTTGGCGGTGCGCACCTTCTGGAAGGTGGTGGTCAGGGTGAAGTCAGCCTGCATGTCCTTGTACCAGGCGTCCTTCAGCATGTACGAGCCATCCAGTGACACCTGCCTTCGAGGTGCCCAGCGGAGAAGCACGTGGCCGTTCTTGCTGTTGCCCATGTCCGTATTTTTCACCTCTACTCTCAGGTCTTCCATGTACAGGATTCTGCTGTTCACTGAGACCGCAACGTTAGTGTCGAAGGGGGATGTATATTTGAACGTGCTGTCGTACTTGATGACGTCCGTCTGGGGAGAGTTGATGACCACGGAGCTGGTGAAATCATTTACCTTCCCTTCATAGGAACTGCTCACCTCCAGGCTTGGAAGCTGCTCAAGGGGCGTCATCAACTTGCCGTTCATCCTCAGTGACTTCGAATCAACCTCCAGGCTTCCCTCCATCACATAGCGCTGGCCATCACCCAGGTCCAGGGAGCCGCTGGCGCTGCGAGTGTTGCCCATCTTATCCATCTTCGCCTCCATCACCAGGTTCTCGCACTTTTCAAAAGGTGTCTTGAAGGTCAAGCTGACATCGTATTTGGGTTTCAAGGTGACACGAAGATCAGAGGAGATCTTCTTGTTTTTGGGGTACTGCAAAAGGGTTGAGCAGGTGAAGCTGTCGTCTGACCCAGCGTGACGGTACTCAGCTTTAAACACTTCACGTGGGCCTCTCAGCTCGGCGGTAGCCTCCAGGCGCTTCCACTGATACCGGTAGAAAGTGACTTTGCCAGTGATCGCCTCGTCGCCCAGAAACAGAGAAGCCTCTGTGCTGAAGCGGTTCAAGTCACCCGAGTGTTTGAAGGAGCCCCCGAAATTATCGTGAGATGTACTGCAGTTCACCTTCCCTGACGTTTCTCCATCTATATTCTTGAAATTGCCAGTAATGATAAGTTTTTCCGAGTCAACCTCCATCCCCATCTTAAACGTTAAGTCATCAGGAGAGCCCATTCTCGTCAGAGACACGAGTATCACGTCCTGCCTCTTGCCATAAGTGGTAATGAGCTTGCCATCTATTTGAAGATCGAAACCTTTCAGCACCCCTTCACCATCAAACGAAATCGATGTACGAGGTAGAGAAGCCAATGTCTTGATTGTGATCCTGTCATCCGTCATTTCAACTTCTGTGGAAGATGTCAGTATCCTTCTGTCTGTTGTCAACTCCATGGTATGTTTATAGCCGTGAGTGAGAGGGACCCATTCCATGCGGCCTTCTAACTTTTTTCCGTTAGTGTCCCAACTACCTTCCAGTGTCATCTGTTCCACATCGCCCGCTTTCTTGTAGGTTATTACAGTCTTCACACCATAAGAGTTCTGTATCTCGATCGATCCTGTACACTGCTTGATGTCCTCGTTGGAATCGTGACGAAATTTGAAGGTAGCATCTTCTAAACTCCTAACGGGGCATGAAAAGAGACATCCAGCTGTATTTGGTCTAGATCTTGGTGGCTGAAGGAGACTGAGTACTGGACTGTTTTATCTGTCTCGTAGGTCAGACTCCCCTGCTGCTGGAAACCGTTGTCTTCAGGTACATGAGTAAAGGCCACGCCCAGACGTTCAAACTTTGGGAAAGGAGTCTTGATCTTAAGACTGTTGCTGATACCATTTTCAGTATTTATCTCCCCCTCAACAGAAATTTCTTTGTCTCCGTATTTTGCAGTGCTTGTAAAGGACATGTCCTTGAGATCTTCTCCCTTCCTGCTGACGGAGGCGCTAGCTTCTTGCAGAGGTCCTCCCATTCTGTAGCTGTTGACGCTGGAGGCAGAGAAAGTGGGGGCAACGTTGTTGAAACTGTTGTCTGACTTGAAGGTGTAGTCCTGGCCGACGCTGGCAGACACGGTAGTCTTCATGGAGAACGGCAAATCACAGGTGTGCTCCACGCTCACGCTGAAGTCCTGTGTAAAGGGGGAGGAAAGCGACGCGAGGACAGCCAAGTTCTTCAGGCCACCTTTCTTGCTGAGGGCAGCCTGCATCTGCTTCTCCGAACTGCCGTCCGGCTTGTATTGGATCGAGGAGGTGACACTGAAGTCGCTGCCATCGATCATCAGGGAGCTGGTGCTGTCCACTTTCTTTGGGCCGTACTGACCACTGATGTCGGCTTGCATGTCGCCCTGTTTGTTGCTCATGTCCACACTGGCCTTAACCACCTTGGTGAAGGGAGATTTGAATGTGACTGCAGTCTTCAACATACGAGAATTGAGTTTGTGTGTCAGAGTGCTTTCGATCTTCTGGTCACCAAAGGCAGCAGACGCTGAGCTTCTGAAATTATCAGAGTTACCTCTTTTGTTGAAGTTGGCTTCGACCTTTGCCATATCTTTCATGGATGATTCGAGGGAAAAGGAACCCGCAGTTGTGTAGCCGTATTTGAATTGTGCGTCAGCTGTCATGGTTTCGTGCATTATCTCCATCTCTGCGTGGGTCTTGAAGTTGTCCAGTTCTCCATCATGACGCAGGGACAGTTTGCTCTCTTCAAAGTCAGGGAACGGGGTCTTCACCACTAGACTGCCATCAATGTTGCGCTCCCAGTTCATGTTGAGGGTGCTCTCCACAACCTTGTCGGGCAGGTACTGCAGCTCGCCGTGTGTGGAGACGGAGTGTTCATCATGCTGGTGTTTCAGGGAAACTCCGAAACTGTCGTAGCCCTCGATGGGAGTCTCTGCGTTGAGAGCGAAGATGATGGGCATGTCGGTAGTGTAGAAACCTGTCAGGGCGTACATCTGACGAGGGTAGTACTCGACTTCCACACGGCTCCTCCGGCCTTGGCCCGACATCTTGCTGTTGACCGTCATCTGCATGTAGCGGAGCTCTCTGATGGGAGTGTTGATTCTCACTTTGCCAGACAGCTCCTGGTCCAGCTGCCAGCTGACAGACGCGCTGTACTTGTCCACTGTGGGTTGGAGGCTGAAGTCAGCGGCGGCGCTGAAGTCCTTCTGGTCGCCAGACATCTGATAGCCAGCGTCCAGAGAGGAGAACTGGGCGAGAGGCGTGTGAATGACAACGCGACCCAAAGTGAAGGTCTCAGGACGGAACGTGATCATGGCGTCGTAGTTCTGACGGATGCCGTAGTCCACGTTGGCTTTGGCGACGACGTCATCTCTGTCGCTCTTGGTGGACCCACTGACGGTGATGGTGCGGAGGTCTGTGAAAGGCGTCGTCACACGCATGTTGCCTTCCATGTCCCGGTCGCCGGTCTTGGAGAAGGAGGCATCTGTGGTGATGGTGCTGCGGGGTCCCAGCTGCAGCTCCCCATGGACGGTGACTGGGTAGGACATGTACTTGACGTTCATGCTGCCTGACTTGGTCTCCATGAACGGATTGGTCAGCACGAAGCCGCCGCTCATTTCCTTCCTGCCAAAGCGGTAACTGAACTCCTGAGAGGCTTTCTTCTCGCCGTTGCGGATGATGACTGCCTCGTGCTCGCAGTGACTGCCACTCATCTTATGGTTCATGGTCACACTGAGGTCACGAACTGGTTTCCATGGTGTCTGGACAGTAAGGGCGCCGTTGAAGTTCTTTTCCTGGTCTGTCATCTTCTTGTCACCTGTCAGCGCCACCTGTTGGCACAATTACACCGCATGTTTAGCTACACCCTATTATGATAATGCACCCCGTCTGGTTGAAACAAAGCCTTAACAGCAACAAAGGAAATAGAAAAAAACAAACATACAGATCTATACACATTATTCGAACTACCATCAAGTAACAGTGACGAATTTAGAATAAAAACAAACATTCTAACAATTCGCCAGTGACAAGAAACTAAGAACAAAAACAAATGCAAAATTTGAATGAATCATCATTATCATCGTCAGTGTCATCATCATCACCATCATCAGCAATGAAGTTGTCACACCTGCAATTTTTGCCCACGGTCCCACTCAGTGGTGAAGGTCGAGCTGACGTCATCAGCGGAACTGCGATGCTCCCACTTGGTAGTGACGTCACGGGAAGGAGACGTGAGTTTCAGATCCCCGTTGTTCTGAACCTGCCAGCCGTTTCTGAAGTGAGACATGCCCAACTCTGCTGAATACCTGTCAGTGAAGCAACAGACAGCAAAGTTATTGTGTAAGTCAAGTGTAAGGCAATAGACAGCAAAGTTATTGTGTAAGTGAAGTGTAAGGCAATAGACAGCAAAGTTATTGTGTAAGTCAAGTGTACGGCAACAGGCAGCAAAGTTAGTGTGTAAGTCAAGTGTAAAGCAACAGACAACAAAGTTATTGTGTAAGTCAAGTGTAAGGCAACAGACAGCAGAGTTATTGTGTAAGTCAAGTGTAAGGCAATAGACAGCAAAGTTATTGTGCAAGTCAAGTGTAAAGCAACAGACAGCAAAGTTAGTGTGTAAGTCAAGTGTAAGACAACAGACAGCAAAGTTATTGTGTAAGTCAAGTGTAAGACAACAGACAGCAAAGTTATTGTGTAAGTCAAGTGTAAAGCAACAGACAGCAAAGTTACTGTGCAAGTCAAGTGTATAGCAACAGACAGCAAAGTTAGTGTGTAAGTCAAGTGTAAGGCAACAGACAGCAAAGTTAGTGTGTAAGTCAAGTGTATAGCAACAGACAGCCCTTCAACTTGTAGTCTCTGATTACTAAGTTTAAACAAATAGACAGCAAAATTAACGTGTAAATTCATGATATTTACGGAATCTGAAGCAATAGAATAGTAGGCTAAATGTGCGCGTCTGATATTTACAACGCTGGAAGCAAGATACACATCGTTAGTGTGTAAGTTGTACTGTTTACTAAGTTTAGAGCAACAGACAGCATAGTTAATGTGTACATTTATAAAATTTTCTATGTTTGAATCAAACACAGCATAGTTAATGTGTCAAGTTCATAACATTTGCTGAGTTTGAGCGCAACAGACAATCAACTCAACGTGTGTGTCTGTAATGTTAAGTGAGTTTGAAGCAGTAGAAAACAATGCAGATGTTTGTAACATTCATTAAGCTTAAAATCATACACACAAACCCACGCGCGCGCACGCACGCGCACACACACACACACGCGCGCGCGCGCACGCACGCACGCACTCACACGTCTATACGGACGTCTTCCCACTCCCTCCCACCTATCAGTTATAGAAATCATGAAGGATAAATGACAGCTTATAATGATGAAATACCGTGAAAGGAAACACGAGGGGAGTCATGATAAAATATCAATGAAATACAGGTCGGTCAACAGAAGGCTCAAATTTCAAAATGACAAAGGAACACATGACAAATAATGCAGGAAGAGTGTAATAACGAGACAGCAATGAAATACATGTTAAAGAAAATAATAAAAGTGCGATAAACGGATAACAATGAAATACGAGTCAAAGAAGACAGGAAGAATATAACGAGTGGATAACAATAAAACACGCATTAAAACAAAAGCTAAAAAGAAGGGTGTAATAATTAGTAAGTACATGTCAGTGAAAACTGGAAGGACATAATGACTGGATAACAACGGAATACAGTTTGAACGACTTACTTGTCCTTGTTCTGCATGAAGGTTGCGCTGCTCGTGTACTTTCTCCCGTCATCGTTGTGGGCCAGGGCCAAGCTGACGTCATCCAGGCCCTGGATGTTGGAGGTGAGGCCAGCCTTGGTGATCATGTCTGAGGTCCTGCCGTAGCTGTTGTCCTTGCCCGTCACCGTCAGCTGAAGTTGGTCCTTGCCTGGTACATCAAATGGCTTGCATGGTTGGTTGGTTGGGTTCATCAAACGGCTTGGGTAGTTGGTTGGTTGTGTTCTTGAAATTGGTTGAATGGTTACATTGGTTTGTTGGACGACTGTTTATTTCTTGAGGGGTTGTATTCGTGCCATTAACTGGTTAATTCGACGGCTGTGTTGGTTGTTTGGTTGTGTTGATTTGTTGTTTTAATTGTGTTGGTTGTTTTCCAAAGACTGAGCAGGTTCCTGCTGGGGTGAGTTTGGGATGAATACGGGTGGGTGCCCTGGCTTAGTTTGGTACTGTTTGGGTTGAGTGGCTTGTCAATACCCTTACGCTGATCAGCCGCTTATCTATTCTATGCATTTTTGAAGATCGACAGTGAAATGTCTGAATATCTGTCAATAAACTTAACTGCACCATCACCGCTGCTGCCCGCGAGCTTCTCTCTCTCTCTCTCTCTCTTTCCATGTCTGGTTTTCTCTGTTTTGTATTAGCAGGATGCTATTCTAATATCTTGAAACTAACAGCAAAGAGCATTGTTCATGATATGAATAGGTAACAGTACCTGATTTGAAAACAGTGTTAGTTCATTTCAAACTACTGCCAGGAGCAATGGCCTAAATGTGATGAACATTGCCGTGTCCTCTCATCGTGTGAACAGAGATGGGAAAGCAGAAAAATCGGAACTGGGAAGTAATGAAACAAAATGTGTTTGTTTTGTTCGGAGTTGCCTGTGGGCCCCTCACCTCTGGAGGCCTTGAGGATGGAGCTGAGCGAGCTGGGGTCAGCGCTGTGGTCCAGGGAGATGTAAAGACGTTTCCAGCCACGGATCGGGGACCCCGCGTTCCACGTCATCTGCACGGAGCTGGGCGACAACGGCTTGAGCACGTTGAAGGTGGAGAAGTAGGAGTTGCTCTTGGGGCCCCAGGTCACCTTGCTGTCCAGGCCGTACCGCTTGAGGTCGTTGTCCAGGCTGACGGCAGCGCTGAGCTTGTTCATGAAGGGCGAGGTCAGGTCCAGCTTGCCGCTGGTGCTGGTGAACTCCTTGGTGCTCTTGTGGGAACCGCTGGCCGACAGGGAGATCTGCAAGAAGGCATCCGATGAGCTCTGTTTACAGTGCCGGGTAGACAGATTAAGACGTTTGCAAGTACTTCAAGTTCAATTCACGATCACATATTATAGGTTCTTTTTATTTAATAATGCAGGTTCTTTTTTTTTCAAGGCTCCCGAACACCCGGCGAACAGGTTTCATTGTGAGAAAATGGCACATCCTGAGAAAACGTTACACCCTGAGAAAATGTCGCATCCTGAAAAATAATGTCGCATCCTGAAAATATGGCATGTCGTGAGAAAATGGCACATTGTGAGAAAATGGCACATCCTCAGAAAAATGGCACATTCTGAGAAAATTTCATAGCGGGAAAAAAAAAATCTCGCATTCTTGAAAAGGCCGCATCCTTACAAGCCAATAAGACAATAAACACAGGCGGGAAAGACCAGATCCTGCTGAGAACAGGTCATTCAGCTTCATAGCTCTGAAAGTCAACATTCTGACATATGCAGGAAGCATCATGTTCACTTATTAGGTTCAAGTCATGGCGTTATTTACCATTTTCGGCATGCAGATGACAGAAAACAAAAATCATCATTTTCACAGCGAAAACATCAATGGCTGACATGCTGACGAGAGTGATCTCCCGTGTGACCGACCTTGGCGTCCTTGTCCCTGCCCTTGTCCCAGTCCAGGTCCAGGTCCAGGTCGGCACTGCTCCTCTGCAGCCCCCCGCTGAGGCCGAAGGCCACGGACCTGCCCGGGTAGCTGGCCTCCAGGACCCACTTGCCGCGCGGGCCCCGGGACACCTTGGACAGGGCGTTGACGGAGTAGCTGTCCTTGTCGCTGATCGCCTCGCCCTGCAGCTGAAGGTTCTTCCAGTCCAGACCCACCATGCCGCTCATCTGTCATTGAAGGACGGGAAGAATTCGGGATGGTGAGGGATGTCTCAAATGGTGATGGGGACAGTGGTGATACGAGAAGCGTTGTGTGTGTGTGTGTGTGTGTGTGTGTGTGTGTGTGTGTGTGTGTGTGTCTGTGTGTGTGTGTGTGTGTGTGTGTGTGTGTGTGTTAGGTCTTCAATTTAATGTGCGCGCGCGCGCGTGTGTGTGTGTGTGTATGTGTGTGTGTGTGTGTGTGTGTGTGTGTGTGTGTGTGGTTAGGTCTTCAATTTAATGTGCGCGCGTGTGTGTGTGTGTGTGTGTGTGTGTGTGTGTGTGTGTGTGTTAGGTCTTCAATTTAATGTGCGCGCGCGCGCGCGCGCGCGCGCGTGTGTGTGTGTGTGTGTGTGTGTGTGTGTGTGCGTGCGTGTGTGTGTGCATGCGTGTGTGGGTGTGTGCGTGCGTGCGTGCGTACGAGTGTGCGTGCGTGCATGCGCGCGCGCGCGTGTGTGTTTGTGTGTGTGTGTGTGTGTGTGTGTGCGTGCGTGCGTGCGTCCATGTGTACGTTTGATTGTGCGTTCTGTAAACAACGTGACCTTCAACTTGTGTGACGTTAACCTGTAGTCTTTCAAAATTCTGTTGGAACATTTTCATTATCCCAAAAGTCTGTAGGAGCAACACCTCTATTCTATGAAAATTCTGATGGATTATCTCCGTTCTTCCAAATTCTGGTGGCACATCATCTTTATTCTGTCAATATTCTGATGGAACAACACTTCCATTCCTGCAAAATTCTTGTGGAACATATCCATTCTTCCAAAATCCTGTTGAAATTCTTTCAAAAGTTGGCCGGAAAAATATCTCCACTTTTTCAAAATTCTGGTGAAACAAGCGTCTCCACGCTTTCAAAATTCTGGCGGAAGATTTCATCTCCGTTCATTCTGACTTCCGGTGGATTAACGTTTTCAGACAAGCCAATATTCTGTCAGTCTCCATCTTTCCAAAATGTGTTGTTTGTCTGAGTGTCCGTCAGTCTGTCTATCAGTCATACGTGCGTATCTTTATCCATCTAGCTCTAGATATTCAGGCAGTGAGTAACGCATTCATCACCTATCCGTACATATTTTACCTAAAGATTAATCGATACGTTCTATCTAATCATGCATCAATCATCTGTCTATGATATGTACTTCTTTTCACTAAACCGAGAGAAACAACACACAAGAACAGTCAAGGACTGAGATATACACATCAAAATGATTCTGTTTGATCGATAAAATGTGAATGATAATAGACCTATGATGCAGTTATCGTTGGCAAATTGTGTTCACATTGTTTATCGCCTAGCAGATGGCAAGGCTCTCTGTCGACACACTGTCTCACTGACCTTGACGGGCTTGTAGCCCTGGAGGTCGACGTTGGAGGTGACCTCGTGGGTGCGGTCCTTGGCGGGTTTGTAGGTGGAGGTGAGGGCCAGCAGAGGGCCGTTGTGGGTCTTCAGGTTGAGGATGTGCACCAGCTGCTTGCCTTTCTTCTTCAGGTCGCTGTCCACCTCGTACTTGTGGCCTGAACATCAGCGTGCACCGTCACCTTCGCTGTGTGTGTGTGTGTGTGTGTGTGTGTGTGTGTGTGTGTGTGTGTGTGTGTGCGTGTGTGTGGTGTGTGGTGTGTGTGCGTGTGTGTGTGTGTGTGTGTGTGTGTGTGTGTGTGAAAGAGAGAGAGAGAGAGAGAGAGAGAGAGAGAGAGAGAGAGCCTATAACTGATTTTTTACAGTCAAACTCTTAACGAGGTTTCCATTCTTTTGTTTTCAATAGGTATTACACAGCTCGTGATGAAGTAAGATTAAAAAAACAAAACAGGTTATAATACGCCCTTGGGACTTGATTCTGCTTTCGAATTATTTCATATCCATCTAAATTATCCAAAGAATCTGCGGGTAAATATGATAGAAGACATTTCTTAATCACATAAATCTGAATTTCTCTCTCTATCTATCTCTCTCTCTCTCCCCCCCCCCCCCCCCCCTTCTCTCTCTCTCTCTCATAGATGGGTTGATAGACAGACAGGCAGGCAGACAGACAGACAGACACACATACATTCATACAGATAGATAGATAGATAGATAGATAGATAGATAGATAGACAGACTGACAAATAGATTTACTGTTTGAGTGATTGATTGATAGATAGACAGACTGACAAATAGATTTACTGTTTGAGTGATTGATTGATAGATACATAGATAAAAGATGAATAGTAGACAGAATGATTGATTAACACATAGATAGATACACACATAGAATGACAGCACATTCTGCAATCATCATACATTTCGCCATCGTCACTAATATCCTCTGCGCTATTGTCATGATCATCATCGTCACTGACAGTGTCGTCATCGCTCTCAGTACTCACCGGGGAAGGAGAGACTGACGTCACCATTCACTCTCATCTGCTTTTCCAAGTTGCCCTTCAGGTTGACCTCGGCCGTGACGGACTGGTCCTTGGCATACTTGAAGGTCGTCTGAGAGTTCAGCGAGTTGGGAGAGTGTCTGTGGGCGCCATTCAACGAGTAGTCCACCCCCTGGAAATAGATAGTGGAATTAACGTCCACTCCCCCTCCCTCCTCCCCCTCAGTCCTCCCTCCCCTTGGAGAGAAATAAGTACACTGAACTGAACGTCCACTCTAGGCCAGGAGCTGTTTATACCCGAGTCAATGTCCACTCCGCGCAAGGAGATAATCATACAGGAATTAAGGTCCACCCCGTGCGAGAAGATAATTATACAAGAATTAACCTCCATCCCCTACATGGGAATAAAAAAAATGTATCACAGTTTAAGGTCCATTCCCATCAACGAGATAATTATCGTAAGCAAACACACAAAGCAAAAATCATTTAGAACAGAGACAGGAGCTAGAAACTAATGATAACTGATAAATAAGTATCACAGTAGTTCTACAGATCAGACCACCAAGGCACACAACTCTAAAGGAACGTTTTGACGCGCCGTGCCCCTGTCTGCCCCAAACTCAAACTCAAACGAACCAGCATGGGGACGATGGCCTTCATCTTGTAGTCGACACCGGCATCCGAGACGCTGTTGATGTTGCGAGCCAAGGAGGCGGACAGGGTGACCTTCTGGTCCTCGGCCTTCCTGTTCTTGCCCAGGACGACGGTCAGCGAGCCCTCGCTTCGTCTCTTCTTGTGCTCCAGGTCCAAGGTGGTGTCGACGTTCCAGCTGGGGTTCCGTTTGAACTCCGTGGTCCTGGCACAAACAACACGGTCACGTTGACTTGGACTGTCTTCGCTGAACGTTCTTGTTAATGTGGAAACTTTTCTGAATAGCCGTTTTTAAATGATAGATTTCAATCAGGTCGAGCAGTCTGCCAAAAATATCCATTGGGAAAAAAGGAACCAAGCAATCCGAAATTTTCGACTGAATATGCAGTGCAAAATCCTGAAATACTGGGTTCTTTAACAATATGAGCTGTTGCGATTTTTGACTAAACGTTCCTACACGGTACTATGAACTCTCTCTCTCTCTCTCTCTCTCTCTCTCTCTCTCCGTACACACACACACACACACACACACACACACACACATACATATACATGCGAGCGAGCGCGCGCGCGTACACACACACACACACACACACACACACACACACACACACACACACACACACTTTTTTGAAGTTGTTCAAGGACTGATTAAGAGCCCAATTGGACATTTACTTTAACGTCTATGTTATTTTCCCCATCTTGGTGTTAGTTGCTTATTTAGTGTTTCTTTTATAGTTTTGGATTCAGTTATGTGTTGTTGTTGTTTTTTTGTTTTGTTTTTATCTAGGCCTAATTGCATTATACATACCTACGTACGCCCAAAATCAACACCAACCGTTCGCATGCATACACCCAAAAACATCACATGCACACACACATAACACTTACATACTGTCTAAGATCACCGTTAGGTGGATAGACGTTAAATTAAAGAACGAACACACACACACACACACACACACACACACACACACACACACACACACCTCCATTCATACTTCATTCCATTAAACAAAAGGGGAAGGGCTGGTGACTCACGAACTGATGATGTACTTCTTGAAGTTCCGCGTGCTTCGGTTGCTGAGCTTGCCGGTGATGGTGATGCTGTCGCGGCCCACTTTGTTGCCGTTGTAGTCGACCTTGAGGTTGGTGGTGAAGGACGTGTCAGCCAGCACCATGACCCCTCGCACCTTGCCGGTGAAGGGCGGGACTTGAGGCGGACGTCCACGTCATAGCGGGGCCCCTTCCGCCGGCCTTTCTTCTTGATGTCGCCTGAAGGGGGAACCACACACAGCTCGTGGACAGACCGATTATAGCGTCACACAGACAGACAAATAGACAGACAGACAGACAAATAGACAGACAGACAGACAGGTAAAGAGAATTTGACATCAGACGTATTGAGAGACGCACAGATTTTGACAGACACGTAGGCAGAGCAGAAGAATGCATGCCTGGATAGACAAATAGAGAGATAGACAGACAGACAGATACGTAGACAGATAGATAGATAGATAAGTACGTAGGTAGGCCGACAGATAGATAGAAGGATGGATAGATAGACAAAAAGATAAACGAAGAAATAAGTATATCACACACACACGCATACACGCACATACACACACGTGCGCACGCGCACGCACTCACACACACACACACACACACACACACACACACACACACACACACGCACGCACGCACGCACGCACGCACGCACGCGACAACGGAAACAATCAAATTCATTTCCTTAGAATTAGATTAAATTAAGAAAACAAGAACGGTTTTAGAAAACGAAATTAAATCGACAGATGATATGGGTAAATAAATAGATGACCAAATCAATGAAGATAAAACTGATTCAGCTTAGTTAGTTAGGTGGTAATAATTTTATTACCACCTAACTAACAAAGCAAACGAACCGTAGCTAAATAAACAGACAAACACTATAATTCATTAACTCAGTTTTTCATCCCGTCGTCCATTCTGCAAAATTATTTCATCATCCGATCGTTCATTCCATTACGCATTGCATTATTCATTCCTTCATTCTTCGTATCACCCATTGTAACATTCATTCCTTCATTTATTCCATCCTACATTCATTCATTCATTCCATCACCCATTCCCTCATCCATTCTTCCTTTATTCATTTCATCGCCCTTTCCATCATTCCTTCCTTCCTTCCTTCCTTTATTCATTCGATTATTCATATTTTCATTCATTACATCACCAGTTCCATCATTTACTCCTCCATTCATTCTATCACCCATTCCATCATCCATTCTTCCTTCCTTCATTCCATCACCCGTTCCATCATTCATTCCTTCATTCCTTCCATTATTTACATCTTCATTCATTACTTCACTAATTCCATCAGTTGCTCGCTTCGTTCTATCACCCATTCCATCATCTATTCCTTCATTTATTCCATCGGTTTGTTCCCATTTGGTCTACTCCCATTTCGCCTACTCAGAAATTCCCCTTTCGTAGCAAGGAAAAATTCCCATTTGTCTAACCCTAACCCTAACCCTAATCCTAACCCTAACCCTCCTAAATGGGAGTAGACGAAATGGGAGTAGACCAAATGGGATGTTACCATTCCATCCTCCATTATTCCTTCATTCATTCCATCACCTATTCCATCATGCATTCCCTCAACCCCACACCCTCCCCTGCTTCCTTGCCCTCTCCACCCCTCCCCTCCACCACCCCCCCCCCCCACCCCCAATCCACTCCCACTCCCCTCCCCCCGTCCAGCACTGACACTTGAGATTGACGGGGACGTCCAGGAGGTCGGGGATGGTCAGCGTGTGGTCAGACTTGAACGTCTTGCCGTTCTTCCAGTTCGTCTGCCCGTCCATCCTCAGCAGTTCGCCCCGGGGGGTGGTCACCAGCACTAGGGGACGCAACTGCCCGCTCTTGCCGTTCCGCACGTTGTAGTTGACTCCGGCCTGCGCCGAGTAGCTTCTCCTGCCGTGCTTGAAGGTGCCAGACACGCCCTTCTCCGACTGCGTGTTGGTGTAGGAGGCTGGCACCAGCAACCACACACACACACACACACACACACACACACACACACACCAAATGAGCGAAACTACGAAAGAATTACAAAGTTTAAGTGTAGTTTTTAAGTTCATAACAGTAGAGAATATCCACCGTCATTACTATTGTTTCTCTCCCTTGGAAAGCGCAGTCTAGAGAGGAATCATCCTTGGTCTCTCCGGATATTAGCTATGCTCATCAACATATTCTTAATATATTTCTATATAAAGGGTAACATCCATTCATGAACGTTGACCAGATAAGATAATGTTGCTTATAGCCCAGCCGACCGCAAAGGGCCACATCAGGGCTGTGAACGTTGACCATGTGTCAAAATCGTTTGGTAATAAGATCAGTTACTTCTTTGAACGACGTGATGCTTTACCAGTGGCGTAGATGTCTGTGTGTATATTTGTGAGCATGACCACGCACAAACTTTTACACCGACTTTAATCGTACTTGGTTGAATAGTGGAATATGGTCTAGGAACGACGCTGTTAATGTTTGGCGCGGCTTCGTTGTACGGATGTCCCCAAGATCCCTTAGGTAATATTATTACAAATTCTCCACTGAAAAAACACTCTGACATTCTTATCTATGAATGGGTGACTATCTATGGAGTAACTTGTCTTCATGTTCGCTAATATGCAAAGCTAATTGCAATATTTAAAAAAAACGCCAACATTTCCTATCTAGCATATCTTATCAAAATAAATAAACAAATAATGAATAACAAAAATGAATAAATAAATGATAAACAAAAAAATCGATAATATCTATTAAAAAAATAAAAATGTTAATGCACGGGAAGTAACTCTATCAGTCCGTATCTCTCCGGATGGAGGCCTAACTTTTGGCCCGTAGTTATGACGCGGTGGTAGGCTGTCACTGGTGGTAAGCTTACCACGGTGATAGATGCCACCGGTGGCACGCTATCACCAGTTGCAACTTATCACTGTATTCTTGGACGCGTACTTCACCTCGGGACAGCTAACACCAATCTATTTAAAGACAGAGGGGAAAATCCGTTTGGGGAGTGTGGGGAAGGGGGTGATTGTGAAGCATCATGCACACAGTTGTGATACTGCAGGCCTTTTCTGGAGTCACACGCAGACCTTGTAGACAATGCCATCGCCTCTTTGCACAGCCTATCGTTCTTTCTATGGTAGCTCTGGTCGATGCATGGGTAGCGTTGTACCTCTCTTCTGCTGCTGTTCGAGGATTGGCAAAGGGAGTCATCAGCCAGTGTCTCAGCATATACCCACTGTCCCCTAAAAGGACTCCATTCACTGGTGGCGGGTCTGCTTCAAAAGCTGCAAACAGGGTAGACTGGCGTAGAATTCTGGCATCATGAACACTACCAGGCCATCTCGCAACAACATCAGTGAACACCATGTCTGCATTGCAGACCACCTGTAACATACCACAAGCAAATATGTGTAACACACAAATGCATTGAAACATTTTCTTCATACATAGTTTTTGTCTAACATTTTTTTTTTACAAACAAAACAAGGTCTTGAGACATGCCCAGTGCATGATTTTATTTTTTAAATATTACTTTATTTTTCTTTCGCGCGCATGAGCACATACACACACTTACACTGTCTCTCTCTCTCACACACACAATCTCTCTCTCTCTCTCTCTCTCTCTCTCTCTCTCCTCTCTCTCTCTCTCATGCGGACAGACTCAATCATGCACACATTCATAAAGATACATGCACATAGCTTTACAGATATACTCATCCATACATGGGTGACACTCTGCAGTTAGGACTAAAATCAGTCTTTTTAGAAAGGCCTCAGACTCAAATTCAACTTTTGAAAAATTTTAACAATGTAAATACACCTTGCCGGGGCCTCAGTTTCTTTAGACTTTTCTAAAATTTAGAGTGTCAGCCATACCATATACTCACTCACACTAACACTTCTACACACACACACACACACACACACACACACACACACACACACACACACACATACACACACACACACACACACACACAAACACACACACAAACACACACACACACACTCACGCGCGCGCGCGCACATACACACACACACACACAAACAAACAGTACACAACTACAGCCGCAACTACTAATAACTGAAACCGGCCTGCTTACAAACTACACATGCTTCATAAAATACTATAGAGCTCATACGTGCAAAATTGCAGTGATCACATAATCTTTGAGGCTGCTGCCAAGAAGATCAGCGATGACTATCTCTAGTCTGCTCATTGTTTACTCTGGGAATAGCAGCGTTCAAAGCACATTTCAAAAGGTTACATTCGAAAAGAATGTGTATTGTTGACAATGGGCATTTTGCCTTGGCTTAAGGCTGTGTCAGGCTAATTGACATAGGCTAGAACACCAAGGCTACATCAAAATGTTGTTATGCTCTGCATAGTTATGCGGGGATTGTCTTCAGTTGTGACAAGCTCCTAGCATAACATTATCAGTCTCTAAAATCCCCCGAAGTCGGAGTGTGGCTGCCCATGTGGCGGGGTAATCAAAAACGGTCACACACGTAATGTTCTCATCCCCAGCTGATGCATTTGTACCATAGTGTTCAAGTACTTCAGCTGTTTGGATGATCCCTGGAGTCTTTTAGCCAGGGTACGACAACGACAACAACAACAACAACAATGGGCATTTGCAGAGACACTGCGTTGTTTTCGCATATTTTTTCATACATTCATTAAGTCGACAACATAAAGAGAAAAATAAGTGTCTAGGAAAAGAATTACTTGAACAGACAGATACAATTAAACACTGCGGGTTAGCTTCTTTCCCTATGTACCCAACAAATGTTATACCTTTACCTGAAGTAAAGCATGTGTAAATAACAAATCTGATTTAAGAAATCGGTTCAGAACAAGCCTTACAAGAAGCAGACATGGGGGAATAAAGAACAGATTTAGAATAACACAAAATTATGTTTGAATATAGGACTGGATCAGAAAGTGTAAAAAACAACAACAAACAAACCCCAAAGCCATTAATACTGCAATTCAATTAATGAAATTAATATAATTAATATAGGTGTATGTGTTGTGTGTGTGCGCGCATTCTTAGAAATAATTTGTGTGTGTGTGTGTGTGTGTGTGTGTGTGTGAGTGTGTGTGTGTGTGTGTGTGTGTGTGTGTAGGCTACTTGTCTTAACAGTGTTAGACTTGAAACTCACCTTGATTGAGTGGTAGTTCTTTCTGTTCACGTATTCATGCTCGTTATCTGGCGGTGCCTGTATTCGAATTTGAGTTCCATCAATGCAGCCCACAACATCAGGGAAGCCACGCCCTCCGTTTTGATCTCCGGCGAACTTTGCTTTCTGAAGATCAGCTTCACGTTGATTTGGAAAAATAATCCAGTTAGGAACGTGTCGCAGCAAAGCATTTGTGACGCGCGTCACTGTCTTGCTTGTTGTGCTCTGCGTAACTCCAATTAGCTCTCCACACAAGTCTTGAAACGACCCACTGGCATAGTATCGCAGGCACAACACTTGCAGGATTGGGGTCAGCGAACCTTGTCGATTGGCGAAACAAGATCATCGTGCACTTCGTCCGTAATCCTTCTGATCTCGTCCCTTGTAAGTCGAAATTTACAATATACTTCACCGTCATCAAACACTTCAAAAGAATGTGTACGGTCACGAAATATTCTGTTTAATCGCAGATTTCTTCGACGCCGCCGTCTAACAATGTCTGCCATCGTTGCCTTCCCTTCCAAAAACGAGGTTAACACCGGTGGTAAGCGCTGTATCACTCCTCAGTGGGAGGGATAACTTCCCACCAAAATTGCCACCGGTGTTAGGCCTACCACCAGTCTGAGAATACCAAAAAGAAGGAATGTTATCACCGTGACAGCTTGCCACCGTGATAACGGCTTACCACCGCGTCATAACTTTACAGGGTCCGTTCGCTTTTAGAAGGGGTCTTTGCTCTCACGCATACCCAACTTGCGACTTTATCCCTTTAATTCATGTTGTTCATAGCCCGGCCCACCGCGAGGTCCATATCAGAGCTCTACTTTTTCAGTCATAATTACCGTTAGTTTATCAGTTATCATCATTATTATTATTATTATCATTATATTATTATTATTATTACTATTATTATTATTATCGTTACTACTGCTATTGTTGATTTGTTGTTGCTGTTTTATTGTTATCACTATTGTGTAATAGTAGTTGTAGTATCATTATTATTGTTATCATTATTGTTGATATTGTAACTATCATTATTATTATCATTATTGTTGTTGTATTTATTATTATCATTAATTTTTTTCCCCTTTTTTTAATCTATTTATTACTATTATTATGAAAATGTATTTTCTAAATATATTTCTGTATCATGCTTTTATTACCATTACCTTCACAACAGTTGTTAGCATTATCATCATTAATACGATTGTTAGCATTGATATTACCACCACTATCATTAACATCACCATCGCCATCGCCACTAAGACTGTTGCCACGGCAACCATGCTGTTTAAGAATCCTCTAACCCACTCTCCTTTCTCCCATGCTACAACTGCTATTGCCTTAATATCACCAAAATTAGTAGTAACCCTGTCTTTATCTATTTTTTCAATATTTTGACCATTATTAGTATTCCTATCAGTAATATAATTATCATCATAACCAGTGGCCCTTTGCGGTCGGCTGGGCTATAAGCAACATTATCCTATCCTAACCACCTTGACTCACACATTATCTCCCTTCTGACAGCCTCGTTTTCACTCAACGCCTACCTTGCGCCGAAGTGATTGAAGATAAGTGATTGCACGTTCATTTTCGTTACCCTATTTGTTTGTATCTTGCCTGAGGAAGACCTAGGAGGTCGAAACGCGTCCTGTTTTGTCTTGTGACTCGTTTGTCAACGTTTTTCTTGGCGGTTCACTAACATTTATTTAAAATTTGTTTAGATTTCCGCCTGCAGTCTTCTCACTTTGCAACTAGATCTTTATTATTATCATTATTGATTACTATTATTATTATAAATATTGTTATTGATATTATTATTATAACTTATGTGTTGTACACATATGTCTGTAAAAGAATATTTCCTTTTTATCTTTTTGATTTTTTGGTCCGATGCAAGCTAACATTCTCAAAGTTCTGCAGCTTCCTGTATCCTTTGACTGTTTCTTTGTGCGGAAATTGAATGAATTTAAGTATATCAGATCATGAACTTACAAATTCCTTTTTTTAAATGGCTGCTGCTTGCCCTTCTCTCCTGATGAAATGACGCTAACGTTGAGTTAATTCTTTCACGGATTTAACCATCGTAAATATAAAAAAAAAGATAACAAACATATAGCACACACACACAAGAAAAAGGATAGTGGAGATCTGATTCTCCGACTTAACCACTACCTTCACTCCTCAGCTTCCCATTTTGCTGCCACCCATCCAACTCCTCTAAATTTACTGCCATTGTCCTTTCCCTGGACCCAACACACCCGTGTGTGTGTGTGTGTGTGTGTGTGTGTGTGTGTGTGTGTGTTCGCGCGCGCCCTCTCTCTCTCTCTCTCTCTCTCACTCACTTTGCAGCTGCAGTGGCTTCTTGGTGATGCCATTCAGAGTGAGGTCGGTGGAGAAGCGCCTCCAACGATTGTCCACCTTGACGTCACCCATGAGCGTGACGTCATCGGCGCCGGGTCTCCTGAGCTGCACCATGGGGGTGAAGACGGTGAGGCTGCTGTCGCTCTGCTCGTCCACCTTCAGCTCCGTGGTCAGGGAGTAGGTCAGGTCGTCGTCAATCACCAGGCTGCCCGTCACGCTCTTCAGCCCCGCCTCCGATACCAAGGACCCTGCAGGCACCACCACAGGTTGGTCAGCGCACGTTGAACATCCCTAAGGCCATATAGTCGGCTTGTGTTTATCACCTGTCGATCAACTTTCCCCTTCTCCCACCTCATCGCTTGTTTAACACCCCAAGCTCATAAGCTATGTTCACGCGGCTTATTTGTTTGTTTGTTTGTTTTCTAAAGAAAGAGATAAACTGGAAAGCACCCATGCGCCAATCAGAGTTGATAACCCTGTGAGAATCGCTTCGAAACTGTGGATTGTCGCCTATTCATTATTGTCGGCAACGTGTTACTTGGATGCGTTCATATGCCAACTAGGGTAGAGGTGCGCGTTCATTCTGAGAAGTATTTGAAGGCGTTTATTTAATCTGAAAATGCCTCTTTTACAGTAAAAATGCTTTCAGGTCAACCTCAGGTATGAATTATTTCTGCTTTTACCGCTGTGATAACTAAAAATCCTACAACTGAATTTAATCTGTTAACACGTCATTTTTTCATCAAAGTTTCCTCCTGGAGGAAGGTATAGGAAATAAGTATCATTAAACTAGTTTAGACATTAGGTGAATGCCTTCGACGGCAGTTTTTCGCCAAATATAACTGAACATAAACTGGAGACTGTCATACATGATTTAGAGCTTTTTCAAGCATTGTCTTTACTGGAAATTCCATGGTTATCTCCCTTGGGGAAGAACCTGTCAAGCGCTGTGTTTAAGGGAAATCCCAGTGATTTCTGTCACAAGCCAGGCACCATCCTCTCACCTTTGACAGAGGTCTTCTTCCACGGGGAGGCGAAGGAGATCTCCATCTCTTTCTGGGGGTAGTCGATCATCATGTCGAAGGACACGGCGCGCACCACGCTGGACCCAGGGTGTCGAAAGAGAGCTGGGCGATGCTGGACCTCTTGTTCTGCGGGCAGCGTAGGGGACAGTGGGGTTAGTTCTGGTGGCGTGCACTTGTTGTCGTTGTTGTCGTTGGTTGATGTTGCTGTGGCTGTCAGTGTATGCGTGTTGTCACTTAGTCGTGATGCTGATGTCACTGCAGCCGCTGCCTCATTTATACGTCGGTGTCTGAACGTCCATGTGTATTTTCAATCCACGTCAATGACATAGAAGTTTACACGTCATTCTTACTTCTTCACGGCCTTTTTCAATTAAAAGTTTTTTTTTAAAGAGTCAACGTAAATAAGAGAAAGATAACGTTTGAGCTTTTAAGTAAAAGGAACTTTCGTAGTTGTGATATGGAATATTAAATTACATTATGTATCTTGTCATGCAAAATAAAGAATTACAATAGCAAATAGTTTTTCAGAAAGGCTGTATCCACCGATTTAAGTAGCTGTGATAGAAAACTCAAAAATAAACCAAACCACAACTACCAATGAAATAATATTGATCATAGGAAGATGTCAATGATAATGTACAAACCCCCACGAACGTCATCATTCTGATCATCTTATCGCTCAAAGCCTGTCTTTTTAAACTGATCAGAAAACAGGGTTTTTAAACCCCCACGCGCTTGGCCAAAGTTTGTAGCCGCTGTGTGAAACCCTCTTGTGCAGGACCAGGCTGACACTGGCGGACCCGTGAGCGGGAAGTAGGGGCCGTCACTCTGCATGGAGGCGTTGGGGAACTGGAGTTGTCCGCACATCTCCAGTCCGGTCACGGAAGACAGGAAGGGCCCGTGCACAGCTGGTACTCGCGGCGGTTTTTTTGGTGATTCATCTTTTGCCGCCTTTCCGCCTTGTTGTGCAGGATGAAGAAACTTTTGGGGCTGGGAACGGAGAGAGGACAAGCAGATAGAGTTTGGCCATCAACATGTGCAGCAAAGGACAAACACATAGAATTTGGCCATCAACATGTGTAGCAAAGGACAGAGTTTTTGGGCAGCAACATGTATAGCAAAGAAAAAAAGAGTTTTTGGGCCCTCAACATGTGTGCAAAGGACAAAACATAGAGTTTGGCCACAACATGTGTAGCAAAGGACAAACACATAGAATTTGGCCAAGAACATGCATAACCAAGGACAAACATATGGGGTTTGGCCAACAACATGTGTAGCAAAGGACAAACAGAGTTTGGCCAGCAACATGTACAGCAAAGGACAAACAGAGTTTGTCCAGCAACATGTACAGCAAAGGACACACAGATAAAGTTTGGCCAGCAACATGTACAGCAAAGGACAAACAGAGTTTGTCCAGCAACATGTACAGCAAAGGACACACAGATAGAGTTTGGCCAGCAACGTTGTATGGCAAAGGACAAACTGAGTTTGGCCAGCAACATGTATTGCGAAGGACACACAGATAGAGTTTGGCCAGCAACGTTGTATGGCAAAGGACAATACATAGGGTTTGGCCAGCAATACGTACAGAAAGCAGGCAATCTAGGAATCTCCCACGTCCGGCATTTAATGGGCCTTGGAAATGGTCACTATTTCTTTGCATAGATTTAATTAGAAATCCTTCAAATTACTGTAGCTAAACCAAAGAAACACGCACAGATGGACACTTTTCAATTAACCAAACCATTTTTCGCATGAACGCTATACAGCGGCTATTTAAAAAAAAGGCTTTGATAAAGGATTATATACAGGTATGGGGGCAAAAATGCCGGAGTCATTCTGTCTTTGTTCTTCTGATCGTTGTTTGTGTCTGGAAAAGATGATTTCTCGAAGGTTTACTCCTTAGTTTTATACTGTGCATACAGGTTTGTATATTTTTGTATACTTGAGTGTTGATGTTCTAGGTGCATTTTGAACAACCATTCTATCATCATGAAAATGACTTGGAACAAATTGGCTTTTAAACAATTAAGTATGAACTGGAGGAGGAAGAAGAAACAGGATATGCCTGTCTTCTGTGACAGCGGCTGCACTGAAACTCTCTCTCTCTCTCTCTCTCTCTCTCTCTCTCTCTCTCTCTCTCTCTCTCTCTCTCAGCCACTTGGTATTTTTTTCATTAGTCGTACAGTACTGAATGTTATGTGACCATCGTCATCCCTGCCTCTCTCCTTTCTCCTTCGACCTCCGCCTCCTGCCACTGCCCTTTGCCAGTCTCACTGCCCCCTCCCCTCCCTCTCCCCCCTCTCCACTATCTGACCCAGTCCGTTCCGTCTTACCGGGCGTCCAGGACGTTCATCTTGTCGTCGGGCACGTCGAGCTGGACGTTGAGGGTGCGTCCTCTGTCCAGCTCCACGCGGCCCTTGATGGCCAGACTGGAGTGGAGGGAGCTGCTGACCTTGAGCCCCGTGCCGGTCAGCAGGCCGTCCACCGACATCACGCCGTCCACGTTGACCGCCCCGCTGTCGGCACACACACACACACACACACACACACACACACACAGAGGGACCACATGGTCAGCTGGCCTGAGCCACACACTGACCGTACTGTTCGATACGTCATGATGGCTGTGATAATGGTGCTACTATCGCTGCTGCTGCTCTGATGATGATGATGATGATGATGATAGATGATGATGATGATGAAAAGATAATGATGGTGAATATGGTGATGGTGATGATGACAATGACGGTGATGGTATTCATGATGGTGGTGGTGGTGATGATAACGATGATGATAACGACTCATAACGCGCAGCCTCTTATGGAATTCACGTTAGCCCCTCAAGTGCCCCTTCACCCATGTTCACTCGTTCACCAGTTTTACAGTTATCCTGCGCACATTCACCTACAAAGACACAGGTACATAATGGTTCACCGGGTTCACAGTTACCCTGCGCAGTCACCCACAGAGGCACGAACACATACTATTTCACCAGGTTTACAAACAACCCTGCGAACATTCACCCACAGAGGCACGAACACATACTATTTCACCAGGTTTACAAACAACCCTGCGAACATTACACCCACAAATCCACAAACACATAATATTTCACCAGATTTATAACAAACCTGCGCACATTCACCCACAGAGCCACAAACACATGACATTTCACCAGGTTTACAACAACCCTGCGCACATTCAACCACACAGATTCAGGGTGCGAAAGGTCACACTGACCTGGGTCGGATCTCGCCCTCCACGTGCAAGGTTCGGGGACTCTTGGACACTTTGCGCAGGTCCATCTTGCCCTTGGCCCTGACGTCCACCGTGGCCGTGCCGTTGACCGACAGGGTGAGGGGCAGCCCGCCAGCAGTGGGCGTGGTCAGCGTGCTGTCCACGAACTGACCACAGACAGCATCGTCAGTTGACAGAGAGGGTGGCGGGGGGTGGTGGAAGTTGCAGGCTTAGCTGGACTTTGATATAAAGTAGATGTTTGTGTTGATATAAAGTAGATGTTTGTGTTGATTTAAAGTAGATGCTTGTGTTGATTTAAAATAGATGCGTGTGTTAATTTAAAGTAGATGTTTGTGTGTTCAGTAATGAGACTCATATTCTTGCCCCTTTAAATGGAACTATAAACATACTCAGGACCAGTAAAAAGCTGTAATGACATGTGTTCCAAAATGTGCCAGACTAAATTGCATGATATTGCCAAAAGCCAGAACTGGGTTAGCAGACTGACGAGAAACGTAGAATGGAAACTTAAATGGCTTCCAGTTCGGATTATTCACACAACTTCAGGAACAAATACAATACTGATCAATATGAATTTAGTAGGTTCCAGTACAGATCTTTCTGAAAAATGGAAAAAGAAAATAGACAAGATCTTTTCTATGAATGTCAGTTTGTTGGCTGTTTTTTGATTGATTTCCAAACAACCCTGAAAAAACCTACCCGGGGTTCCAGGTTAATTGATATTTAGTATTATTCATTTTGTCAATATTATCATTGTGAAAAAATATCAGTTTGATGATTCGATTTATTTGTTGATTATGTTAGCTAGGTCTTATATTTACAAATATAAGATAGAACGAATTGTCTGCAATTTCGTTATTCACTTGCCACCCCCCCCCCCCCCCCCCCCCCCCACACACACACAGAGACCTGCAGACTCTGGTGAAGCTGTAGTCGTGGTCCTTGGACAGCCTGATGAGGAAGTCCAGCAGGTTGAAGGACTTGCCCGAGGTCAGGGACTTCAGACCCTGGAACCGGTTGTACAGCAGCTCATTGCCGAAGATGCGGGCGTACCCGGACCCCTTCAACTCGTCCAGCTTGTTCTGAAAACGGGTACATTAATGACAGGGTCAAAACTGCGAATGTCGTTGTTCCTAAATTTAGTTCGAGGACAAGCACGTCAGCTCGGATAATCATCATCTCAGAATTAGTATGTGATGGTAGTATAAAGACGGAATAAATCCTGATTGTGCAAAGCTCCAATCAAAGTCTTTTCATGAGAAATAATGGAAATCATTCCATCTTAACAGTAACAGTTAAACCAAAGAACAATTGAAATGCCATTGGAACGACTAAACGACGACAGCAAAAAAAAAAAAAAAAAAAAAAAAAAAAAAACACCGAAGGAAAAGAAAGAAAAAGCCTTGTGATGAATACAACACAACGAAAATGTTGATGCTGACATTAGTTTAAAGTAAATCACACTTAGTCTTGAAACAAGCATGGGTTTATTTTTCAACTATATTGTTTATCTGGAAAAGTGTTTCCCACGCCATAACCAACAAAAAACTTATTATGTACGTTTGAAATAAACGAAAGGTTTGTTTTTTTTAATTCAATGTCACCAGGAAAGAGTTTACTTATTCAGTGTCAGCTGATTTGATTAAGACGATTGTGAAGATCGCAATGTAACGAGTGAAGAAAACGTCAACTGATTTCAGGAAACTGGCAGTCCACCAGTGCTGCCACCTACCTTAGGAACCTGGCCCTTGCCGTCCCCAAAGAAGTGGGCCTGCAGGCTCTCTACGAGGTACTCCACGCCCTCCAGGCGCGCCCCGATCTCCAGCAGGTTGATGGAGTGGCCAAGAACGTCCACTGTCAGGTTGGCGGTGACGGACCTGGGCACGGGCGACTGGGCGGAGAAGATGACGTGGGACTCGGCCTGCGCCCCGCTGTTGATGGCCTTGAGGAACGCCGACTTCTCGTAGTTGCGGGAGAACTTGAGCGGGTTGTTGTGGAAGAGCTTGCTCAGGTCCAGGTCCTTCAGCATCTGCTTGATGTCCTGCTTCAGGGGGCTGGAGGTCTCCTTCAGGTTGCTCAGGTGAGAGTGGATGAAGGAGCCCACCTGGGAAAAGGAGTCAGGGCAGTTGAGAAACGGGAGAAACAAGAACATATCAGGTTAATTGTGTTTTGAGGTTGAATGGATTTGTGTCGATTGAACAAATGCATGTTGGAAACATGCAAAAACACCACCAACAATACCAAATAACAGAAAGAACAATAATAATGTTATATTACAGTTACACTCTACTGTACTGTCTCTGTTCATATAAAAAGCCATTACGAATTTTTCTGTGTCCCTGCTCGCTTGCTCCCCCTCGTTCGCAGACGTTTTAATTTATGACAGTCACTGAAGTGAGTTTGTTGAATCAAATATGTAAAGGAGGTCCATGTTTTGTCATAGCAAATGACCTGGAGGGCTAACACATCCCTGTGAGGTCCCTGCAGGGTTTATGAGTAAAATCAACGTGAATGATGACAGTTTATTCCATTACAAAATATTGCTTGCAATTAGTGTCACAAACTTCTAATCTATCAAGGTTTTCACACGCGCACGCGCGCGCGCACACACACACACACACACACACACACACACACACACACACACACACACAAGCGCATACAGACACTCATTCACGAGCACTCACGCACAGTGTGCATTACACATGCATCTCTCTATCGTGCATTACAGGCGTTTGTTGAGTGTCATGGTGGGAGGCCTGTGTTGAAAAAATGAGAATGAAGCAACTGTCTCCTACTATTTTCAACACCAACACACGAAGCACACAGACTACTGGTTAGATTAGATCAACAGACTCCTGTGTTTCACATCAATGATTGGAACAGACAGACCATTGATCAGATCAACCATCTCCTACTGTTCTCAACACCAACAGATCGAGCGGTCAGACGGAGAAGACGGTACTGGAATAGACCAACTGTCTCCCACTGTTTTTTCACCTCCAGAGCAGACAGCCTCATGTTTTCTCTGACCTGCGAATCCTCCGGTTCCTCCTGCAGGATCAGTTGGACCTGGTCCAGCAGGTCCCGGGAAGGACAGGTCATCATCTGCAGGTAGGACATGATGCGCAGCTCGCTGTCCTCGCCTTTGTCCTCGGCAATGTCCGTCAGGGAACGTCTCTGTCGATCACGTGATTGGACATTCTGCTTAGAATACGGCTATGAAGGTTAGTGTTATATGGATGTTATACGTAAATAGGTAGAGTACGGGCAAAACAATGGTGACTTGTCCACAACAAGAAAATGAATAATAACAGACAAGATTTAAATTGGTCATCATTCAGGGAGAATTAAGGGCAGGACTACTGCGGAGATAGCAGAGTGGAAACTAAAACAAATCAGTCATTGCAATTTATCAGCAATTGGAGAGAGCGTCACAAATATCCGAAAACAAGCATCAACAATGCACACCTGTCTAAAAATCGTAGATATTGACATGAACTGTTATTGATAATCATCCGTGCACATTTTAACATTTATAACCAAATGGTATCACATATAGCTCTACAATCTGTAAATATTCAATACAATACATTACAACACGACATCGTTATTCCTTTTTGTCCCCTTGGGGCATGGAGTATAATAGCTAAAGGCAAATGGTCATCACTTTGATTTGTTTTAATGAAATGAGACAGAATGAAGTCACATGAATCGCATTCAAAAACATTAGTATTGTTTATTGATCAATAAAGTATTCTATCCAGAAAAGAGGCTGATCAAAGTGTCCTGCTTGATTTGATGTACTTGTATAAATTCAGCAGACATATTTTCAAAGTGCTGCTTTACAAAATAAACTTCTATGGGTCCGACCTGCACCTTCGGGTGTATCCTTTTTTCGCAGATTAAACACTGAACGTACTTTCCAATACTGATGACGTAAAGCTCTTATTATGGGCAGTCAAATATAATCTGAAATTCAACATCTGCTTCATTCGTCTTGCAGTTTCTACATACTCTCTTAAACATACGCTATATGTTTCACTGTATATTCAAAGTACAATCTTTACATATTCTCTACATATTCATCACTCTTCAAAGCCCTGGCAAAATATCAATAAACTTCGTCACAATCAAAGTTTAGGTAGGCCCTAAAGGTAAACAACTAGTGTTACTATTTTTCAGTACTAGATACATAAATGACGTCAAGCACTCACATTGACGTCGCAGGGCAGACGACGGTAGGCTTGAGCAGCTGCCACCCGTACTTCCAGAGGTACCCGGTTACCAAGGCAACGGTTGATGACTGAAGCGGCTTTGGGGTGACCGGCATTTCCTAGAGCATTCAGGGTGACCAGCACCTGGGCAAACAAATCAACACATAAATGTGACCAACTCCCACAAAATGATAGATAAGTCGCATTTTGAACTCATTAAGATATGTATATCAACAGAAAGAGGAGAAAAAGATCTTTCCAACAATACATAAAGAATTTCTGGATGTTAAAAAATGAAAAAAGTTATGACCCTTCAAAGAGTCCCATTAACACGATAGCCATTTTAAGAAAAATGGCTTTAAAGTTTCCCTACTTTCTCCAACCATTTTCCCTTAGCAACCATGGTTTAATTTTGCTGTAAACTTATGAAAATGTGGGAAACCGTCAAACAATCATTGCAAACACTTTAATAATTGAATGTTATCCCC
>CM031606.1:67799215-67801715 GCA_018398815.1 Conus ventricosus
TAAATTAAAAAAAAAAAAGTTTTTAGTATAACGAACTCGACGTGCGTGTCTGGTGTGCTACTACAAATAGCCTACATCATTGAAATGCTTCCCCATCCCTTGCCCGAGTCAATGTAGTCTTCCTCTAGGAGGCCCCAGAACCCCCAGGCACAGGGCCAGCCACTGACTTGGTTCTCTGGTTGTTCAGGCTGCACAGGGTCTGGCGCTGCAGCTGTCTGTACACCTCGCGGATGTCGGAGGAGTCCAGCTTCTTCACGGCCTGCACGAGTTGCGCGAACACCCGGGGCACGTCGGGCTGCACGCCGTCCGTGGTCATCTGACACAGCTGGGCCAACAAGGTCTCGGTGCGTGCACGTGCCTCGCTGCTGTCTTTCATGCTGTAGCCGTGGTCAAAGGTCAAATCCGCGCGGGAGTCGATCCAGTCTGGGGATAGAATGCCAGAGAATGAGTGGGTGAGCCGGTGAATTAGCGAATTAGAGAAGGGAGAAGAGAAAAAAAAAAAGCGAGTAGACAATGAAGTAACTGCGTGAGAGAGAGAAAAAGGTTGGTTGTTGTTGGGTTGGTTAGTTGGTGATTTTTTTTATTTTTTTTTGCAGGCTGAGAGAGAGAGAGAAACAGACAGACAGACAGAGACAGAGGCAGAGACGGAGACACACAGCGAGAGAGAGAGAGAGAGAGAGAGAGAGAGAGAGAGAGAGAGAGAGAGAGAGAGAGAGAGAGAGAGAGAGAGAGACTCAAACCAGAAGGTACATTTTCTGGATCGTGTTTTCTTTCTATGGGCTGACAGCTTTGGCAGTTGAGCACAGTACTTTTTGGGGTCCCACCGGCATCTTCGGGTATATCTCTTCTTTTTTTTTTTGTCTGCCGTTTGGTCGACTCTGAAAGGTTCTATCAGCGAAACAGCAACGAATGGGGCTACAGGATGTGCTAATCAGTTTGCTCGGTGGTGGCGTCTTTCGCCGAAGGGTTCTGCCGTTTTGAAACATGGGCTTGTGTGTGATTATGGGGGCGCTTTCACGGAGGTTGTGTTTTGTCGCCTCTGGTGGTCACGGAACGGCAACTGCCGAGGAGCAGTTATGTCCCCTGATATCGGAATGCAATGCTATGCACCTGCACCTTGTATGAACGCAGCGCAGGCGTCCAAGGGTGGTGCGGGCCTGCTGCAGGCTGATTGGTTCGGCAGCTGAGTACAGTACTTCTCCGGGTCCCACTGGCACATTCCGGTGCATCTCTTTCTTTCTGCTTCGTTATCATTATACCATTACTATCATCATAACGCACGGTTCTAACCTTTACGAGAGGAGATGCCTCTCTGCTGGGATTTGAACGTGAGAGTCTGCACCACGGTGGTCTGGGCGCCGCCTTGTTGGGCGGAGAAAGGTCTGAACAGATGTTTCTCCGTGCACACGCTGTTCTGAACGATGCCCTCGCTCACTTCCTGGTTACACTCGTGCTCGCTCTGCATCAGGGGGAGGGACTGCAGACCCTGGAACAGCCATTCACACCACACACGCACACACACACACACACACACACACACACACACACACACACACATTGAATGAGCAGAGAGAGAGAGAGAGAGAGAGAGAGAGAGAGAGAGAGAGATTGATGACAATAGATTTTTCTCCCCCTCTTGAGCGAAAATCCACTCGGCAGAAGTCCACTCTGCAAAAATACACTCGGCGTCAGTGCATATCTTCCTTCATTCTCCTTCCCCTCCCCCCCCCTCCCCCCCCCCCCCCCCCCCCCCCCCCCCCCCCAACAAAAAGGGGGAAAAAGGCTCAAATTCTCTGAAGACTGAATGTGACAGCCTATGTGATCAGTTAATCAGAAGCAGCCAAATACATGAATCCGCCTTCTGTCACTTTCCATCAGCTCGTAAGGCACGAAGAGGTCTGTACCTGGGTAGAGCTGATATCGGTGATTGTTTGTAATACTCTACAATGAAAGATCTATATAGATATGTAACCGAATGGCAAGTCTTGAAACAGTCTCAGACTCAAGGAGGTTAGACAACAGTCTGAGGTTCACATCTGAAACACTAGCACCAGTAAACAGCCTGTGAAGTCTGGAGCCGTAGAGCTGTGGAGACTACTTGCCGAGGGGTCCGTTCGGAACCCAAACACAAATAAATAACAACAGTGTCTGAAATCTTAAGATTTAAGTTTCATGTCGCCTCGAGTGTGTGACGCGGTTCACCTTTGAACTACAGACACCAAAAAACAACAACAGTTTCTATATATATATAAAATTTTAAAAAATCAGGGAACTGAAAGCACATGTCGAGGTTGGGCCTTGAAACGCTAACAATACCACCATCAACAACAATCTCTGAACTCTTGGATTTAAAGTCCCGGAGATGTGGAGAGTACTTACCGAGCGGTCCGTTTGGAAGTGGGAGGTGTGCAGACCGCCCAAGAAGCCCTCTCGCTCTGTGCAGGCTTGCAGGTCTTTGTGGCGTCGGATGCTGGTCTTGCCCCAGTAACTCTTGTCTTTC
>CM031606.1:67806715-67809215 GCA_018398815.1 Conus ventricosus
GGCGCGGTCAGGTCTGGTCGGGGAGAAAACAACAGTAAACTTCGTAAGGCTTGAATTTTGCGAGTTGTTGTCCTGTAGCTGTGTGGGTAAGACGCCCATCGCAAGACGACTGGGCCTTCAGACCCAACCACCCAGAAGTTACAGGTTCGAATCCCGGCAGTGCCAAGGGAAAAAACAAAAACCGGTCTTTCTGCAGTCCAGCCATCCTTAGAGTTGTTTCTTTCTGCTCTATTTCATTCTACTCTACTCTACTCTACTCTACTCTACTCTACTGCACCGCACCACACAACACTGCACATCACCACATGACACCACGCTACACAACACCACACTATATCTACCATACTATACATTGCATAGTGTAGCATTGCGTAGCATAGTGATACTATGCAATACTCTACGATACATTATCATGACTATGCTATGCTACCCTATACTATACTAAACTATTCCATGTTTCAAAGTGGGCTGGTATCAGGCGGAAATTGAAACAAGAACAGAATTACTGAGCCGCCAAACGAAAGAACAAACAAAACACCAAACAAAAGCAACTCGTTTCGACCTACTGGGTCTTCTTCAGGCAGGACAAATAACAATCAAAGCATTAAAAGAAAGCACGAACAGTCATTTATCTCTACTATACTATACTATACTATACTATACTGTACTGTACTATACTATACTATACTATACTGTACTGTACTGTACTGTACTATACTATACTGGTTCAGCAGAACTAGAGTCAGTAGACTCATACGATGCCGGAATAGAAGCAGCCCTTTTTTTTTTTACATCGCCCCGTCCAAAATTCAAACATCTGCAACCAAGTCTCAATCCACAATCCTATCCAGCACAAATGTGCAACAAACTCTAAGTCCGCGATCCTATCCAGCATGACTAAAGTGCTCACCAGCTGCCGCACAAGCCAGCATGGCGGAGAGGGCCAGAAGCGTGGCCTTCATGGTGCGTGTCTTCGCCGATCCCACCTCGTCTTCGTGTCGACAGTCCGTCAGTGAAACGTTACATGAAGAAAATCCGGGAGCTGTGTCTTGGGTCTCCGTCCCCCGGGCCCTGGCTTTTATGCACCCTGGATTGCACCACGAAAATAACATATGTCAAAGGTTAGTAGGATGGGTAGATAATTTAAAACGATCTCCTACGATGTTCCACATAGCGAGGCGGTTATCAGTGTAATGCATCATCATTAGTAATTGTGAGGCATTATCAGAACTGGGGTAGCTACTGTTTTGGAGTGGTCCAGTGTGATATCAGCATGCCACGAGGACAGATAGAGGCAAGTTGGTCACTGGGCCATGTCAACCACCAGGGCATCAGCGGCACGTGGGGATAATTAAATCAGTCCTTTTGAAGGAAAGGAAACTTTTGTTGCCGGTTTATTTCTCCTTTATATTCTCTATGTTCCGTCTCGCAACTTACGTCCATCCACCGATTCTCGTCTGCTTCGATTTTCCATCCGCTCGCCTGAAAACTTCAGGCCAACGAACTTTCTCTTACCAGGCACCTGCTCTGTGGAATGGTCTCCCTTCTTCTCTGCGTAACACGGACTCTGACTTTTAAAACCTCCCTAAAGACACATCTCCCCCCCCCCACCCACCCACCCCCCACCCCCACCCCGGACTCGTGTGTCTGCGTGTTTGTGTGTGTGTGTGTGTGTGGTGTGTGTGCTTTGAGTTAGAATTAGTGTTTTATCATGTTTCTGTAATATGCGCTTTGGGCTCTTGCGAGGTAAAGCGCTCTATAAATATCCTTTTATATTACATTTATAACCTCCTTGAAACTCTAAAGGGAGATCACTAAGAATAGATTTTCTACAGTCACCTGATCTTCTTCTTTCATCCCCTTTATTTGTTTCTTCGTGAGGGTAACTCTTCTTTTTTTTCTCTCGAAGTTTGTTTCTTTGATTGATTGACTGTTTCATTTTGCTTTTGTTTCGTTCCTTACAACTTTGTAAGACCAAGAGGCAGATCACTTTGATCTGACCCTTCACAATCTCTTGATCTTCTCCTGGCGAAAACCCTGCCAACACCACCCATCCCTCCTTTTTTTTTTTCTTCTTTCATCGTAATCATGGCTTTGGTTTTGGTTTTGTTTTACTTCTCATAATTATTCCAACATTTTTCACCTGTGGACTTCAAATTAATCTGCTAGTGGCTGTCTTAAAATCTTTGAATTCAGTTGAGGATAACTGACACGAAGTTTACTATTAATCTTTGGATTCAGTTGAGAACAACTGAAACGAAGTTTACTGTACCTTGTTTGTCGTTGAAAGAGACCGGTTCTTTGTTTGTACAGGGAGCCCTTTCATTGTGTTTGTCCGAAAGGAGAGGGTTAGCTCCCTGTAAAGGAGCAGGCAGTGGTGTTGGGTCGGTTCAAGGTCGGTTCACATCTCGGTAAACTTCCATAGAGATAAGTCATAGATGCATGCATAAACATGCATATCTACATTCTCCCCCCTCCCCTTCCCCTCTTCCTTCCCATT
>CM031606.1:67816715-67829215 GCA_018398815.1 Conus ventricosus
GTTTTCGGCTTTTTCTCGCCGAAAAGAAATGAACACACGCACACACACACACACACACACACACACACACACACACACACACACACACGCACGCACGCACGCACGCACGCACACACACACACACATACACACACACACACACACACACACACACACACACACACACACACACACACACACAAACAAGCGCTGTAGAGAACGTCTTGCTCGTTGTCCGATCTCCCGTACGCGAAGAGAAAAGGTGATTTTCATGCAGTCACCAGTATCACGTTGAACTGGTTTGAAACGGCGACTTTTACCGTTAGACCAGTGTTAAGTGCTGTTCGCATGATGCGTAAATACACCCGGATAGGTTTGATTAAGAATACAAATTAAGATATAAAAGTGAAGTGAACACTGTGCATTAACTTTCTATGGAGTGTTAGCAATTACGAAGTCACCAAAAAAAATTCGGACCGACCTTTAAACCCTCCTTTTTGCCCTGTTACAGTGACCACAGCTATGCTGCTCAACGTTAATGCGGAAGCATAGTAACACAAAAGCCCATGAAAACACTGCGCGGACCTGGTCAAACTGCATGTTCCAAAAGCAAAAAGCAGCAGGAATGGAATAAGAATGGTTGGTATCGAGCTGCATCAATACCACACAAATCCTTTCCTTATGGGACGATGATGAGCTCACAAGTTTATCCATCACTAACCAGAGCCACAGTAGGGGCTACCAAAAATATCCAAGACGACTTGGGACATACCTGAACAACATTTCTTTGCCGCACAAGGGTTGTGATGATCGTGATACACAAGCTCGAGATGCCTTACCCATATAAACAGATCAGATCCTCTTTCGCTGACATCATTCACGGATTAAAACATGACATATCTGGTCTTCTTAAGGCAACATTTTTATTCTTGTTATACCAAAACTAAAAAATAAAAATTCGCACTTCACAGATTAACGTACTCAGACGATTCCCGTCATCATTCCCCATCCTGTTCAAGTGTTTCTATGTCAGTTCAAAGCATCAAGCCGTTGTGACGATTCCCGCACCATGTCGGTCCTATAGTTCATGTTTTATCATCTATAGAAAATGTATTCGACAATTCCTGTTTCAAGGCCAGTCGTATGCCAGACATATTCAACTAGCCTATTCCTGTTCCAACACATCAGTCAGATCTCTTTTAACATCGTATTCTTTCTTTTGCTACAGCAATCAACACTGTACACCACTATGTAGTTCCTTTTAACCTACGGCAACCAGATCTGTTCAGCGTCATGGCGGTTACTTTCTCTACCGCAGTCAGATCAGTTCAGCATTATGAATTCCCCTTTGCAGCACTCAGATCTGTCCACCATTATATAGATCTTTTTACAACGGCACTCAGATCTGTCCAGCCTTATACAGATCCTTTTTCAGGGGCAATCAGATCTGCAAAGTATTATATAGCTCCTTTCTCAATGGAAATCAGATCTGTTTCGCGCTATATAGTTCCTTTCTCAATGGAAATCAGATCTGTTTCGCGCTATATAGTTCCTTTCTCAATGGAAATCAGATCTGTTTCGCGCTGTATAGTTCCTTTCTCAATGGAAATCAGATCTGTTTCGCGCTATACAGTTCCTTTCTCAATGGAAATCAGATCTGTTCAGCATTTATAGAATTCCCTTTTCAACGGCAAATTTAGATAATTCCCTTTTCAATGGCAATCAAATCTATTTACCATAATATAGACCCTCTTCCAACGGCAATCAGAGCTTTCCAGCATTATTTATTTCCTTTTTCAAGGCTTCATGCCGATGTGACCACATGCCGATGTGACCACATGTCGTTGTGACCCAATTGGCGATGTGACCAAAATGATGAGTCGTTCTGGCCAAATCTTGTTGTGATCTTGTCCTTTTGATCTCATGCCGTTGTGACCACGATTTTCAATATTCTGCCAGAAGAGTGGCAGACCTCATACCTCTCCTTCCTTTTTATTTCGTGTTATGACTGTGTGGACGGCGGTGGATGCGTAGGTCTGCTCTGTGTTTTTGTATGGTAAAATATCCACATACAAATCTCTCTCTCTCTCTCTCTCTCTCTCTCTCTCTCTCTCTTTAATAGCTTCCTGCACATAATACAGACTGAAAACGTATATCATTGTTGCTTGTTCAAGACAGCTTCACGGAGCTCGGGCAGTTCCATATGTGCTCCACCCAAACCTTCCAGCCATGATCTGAAAGACCTCTGAAAAAAAAATCCTGTTTTCGTAACGTATAATTGTGGAAAATACAAAAGTACTGATCTGGGGAAAAGGTCATAATCGTGGATTAGAATCTTTAGTTAGTGGAATAACAGCTTCCTACACAGAATAGGGACCGAAAGTACATAATCTCTCTCTCTCTCTCTCTCTCTCTCTCTCTCTCTCTCCCCAGGGATGAGAACAGATTTTAAAAAAGCAGAGGAGATTTTTCTGTTGGGGGTCTGGGGGGCAGAGCCCCCAGTGGGGTCAAGGGGCAACGCCCCTGCGGGGGTCAGGGGGCAGCGCCCCTGAAGCTGAAGCATTTTTAATATATAAACAAGAAAAATCCACATTTAAAACCATCAAAATATGTTTCTAGCCCTTATCTAAATTGAACTAAATTTTGAAATAAAAGTGTAAAATACTTGTAGAATTAATGAATGGAAAAGCCTTCAATTCAAACCTCAAATTCTCAGAGTTTTTTGTTGTTGTTGTTGTTGTTTTTTTGTTGTTGTCAAACATGCAAATGGATTTAATACAGGGCTCTCTGCGTTTGTCTCTCGTCGATTTACATAAGAAATGGGTTTTTCCGAAAATTACCTGCCCTTGGCTCTGGTTCTATTATTAGTAACTAGACGTCTAGGTTTTGTTTCACAACTGAAAGTCAAAAGACGAATGTTTCAGCTAACTGAGATAGTTTGACCATTGCAAATGAATGATAAAATATAACAAAGAAGAGAGCAAAATCACCAACAGCTTACCTTCCAAAGTTGAATTGTTCTTCAATGCAGCGACACGCTGCCTGTGAACCGGGCGTTTCATGTGGTCAGTAATCGTAATGAAGCCACGACTTCCGAAGCTGATTTTCTTGTTGCAAGCAACACATAACGCCTGCTCTTCACTGCTTCTGCATATGCTATCTCTAACTCTACTCCCACACACCTCTTCCTCGAGCCAGTTTTCTTTCCAATGGTTGGGATATTTTTTCCTTTTTTTTGCGATTTCGTTCGACGCCATGACTCACAAATGACACTCGGTCGATCGGCGCTGTAAGCGGATGTGCAGTGGTTGGCCGAGTCAACCGAGTAAAAACCAGCCCATTTGGGAATCTCGCCGGAGGCGTCTCGCCGAGATTGGGAGCAAAAAAATCGCGATAGCTTTTTTTTTTTTTTCGGCGGAGATTTTTTCGAACGGCGGAGATTTTTTTTAAAGACGGCGGAACGGCGGAGAACGGCGGAGCTGTTCTCATCCCTGCTCTCTCTCTCTCTCACACACACACACACACACACACACACACACATTGACTGACTGAAACCATTTACTGTCAGATTAACATAGTGTTGTACTGACATTTTAAAAAGAAAAACCTTAATAAATTAATGAGATAACGAAAATAATACAAAATAACATCCGAAAGACATAAAAATCATAAAGGAAAATTAACAGGGAAACATTTAACATTTGTAAGTAACATAATAAAAATCAGAAATTGTAACAATAAAGCAAATTACATCTTAACTGTACTGAAAATAAAAAATCTCTCTCTCTCTCTCTCTCTCTCTCTCTCTCTCCTCTCTCTCTCACTCATAAACACCATAAAAAAAATTTAAAAACCCACAACACACACACACACACACACACACACACACACACACACACACACACACACAAGCATGCACACACGTACGCACTCACACGTTGTAAGAGATGCATAAACGCGCAGGCATGTTCCTTGGGAACCACACCCTCCCTACACTCCCAGCGTCTGCTTCCGTGTACCTGCCTTCACTTCAAGCGCCTACCATTGCCGACCGTTTCTTTTCGCAGTGGAAGAGAGCGGCCTGATCGTGGTCATCCTGAGATCGACAGCCTGACCTAATTTGTTAAATGAATCGTTCCATAGAATGCAAGGTTTCTGGGTGTTCCTGGTGAGATTGTTGCGCGTAGCTATTCAAGTTGATCACAATTTGTAATATGCAAAAGTTATCAGCGCAACATTTAATTTTCCTTAATATGCACCCGCACTGTCTATCCATGACACCGAAAATGCGTTTTATTTGGAAAGAAGGCTAAAGTCTATGTGCAGGATGCTATTATTACAATGACTGAAATTCCAACTCTTCCTGTACAACAATATTTGGGGAGGGGGGGTGGGGGGGTTGGGGAGAGAGAGAGAGAGAGAGAGAGAGAGAGAGAGAGAGATGTTTGTGAATACTTTATGTACCAGTTAAAAATCACAGAGCAGACCTATGCATCCAGACCAATAAACCCTAGAAAAAAGTTCCGCCGTCCACACACAGTCATCACACGAAATTAAAAAAAAGGAAGAAGAGGTATGAGAACTACTGCAGTATCAGGTCTGCCACTCTTCTGGCAAAATATTGAAAATCATGGTCACAACGGCACTTGGTCACGACAAGTGGTCACATCGCCATTGGGTCACAACGACATTTGGTCACAACGACATTTGGTCACAACGACTCTTGGTCACGTCGACATGACCCCCTGTTTCAACGGCACTCAGATCTGTTTAGCACAATATATAGATCCTTTTTCAACGGCACTCAGATCTGTTTAGCATTATATAGATCCTTTTTCAACGGCACTCAGATCTGTTTAGCATTATATAGATCCTTTTTCAACGGCACTCAGATCTGTTTAGCATTATAGATCCTTTTTCAACGGCATTCAGATCCGTTTAGCATTATATAGATCCTTTTTCAACGGCATTCAGATCTGTTTAGCATTATATAGATCCTTTTTCAACGGTATTCAGATCTGTTTAGCATTACATAGTTCCTTTTTCAACGGCAATCAGATCTGTTTAGCATTACATCGATCATTTTTGAACGGCAATCAGATCTCTTTAGCGTTACATAGTTCCTTTTTCAACGGCAGTCAGATCTCTTTAGCGTTACATAGTTCCTTTTTCAACGGCAGTCAGATCTCTTTTGCGTTACATAGTTCCTTTTTCAACGGCAGTCAGATCTCTTTAGCGTTACATAGTTCCTTTTTCAACGGCAGTCAGATCTCTTTAGTGTTACATAGTTCCTTTTTCAACGGCAGTCAGATCTCTTTAGCGTTACATAGTTCCTTTTTCAACGGCAGTCAGATCTCTTTAGTGTTACATAGTTCCTTTTTCAACGGCAGTCAGATCTCTTTAGCGTTACATAGTTCCTTTTTCAACGGCAGTCAGATCTCTTTAGCGTTACATAGTTCCTTTTTCAACGGCAGTCAGACCTGTTTAGCGTTACACACATCCTTTTTCAACGGCAAGAGATCTGTCTAGCATTACATAGTTCGTTTTGTAAAGACAATCAGATCTGTTTAGCATTACAGAGTTCGTTTTGTAAAGACAATCAGATCTGTTCAGCATTACATAGTCCGTTTTGTAAAGACAATCAGATCTGTTCAGCATTACAGAGTCCGTTTTGTAAAGACAATCAGATCTGTTCAGCATTACATAGTCCGTTTTGTAAAGACAATCAGATCTGTTCAGCATTGTATAGTCCGTTTTCCAACAGCGATCAGATCTGCTCAGCATTGTATTGTCCATTTTTCAAGGGCATTCAGACTTCTTTAGCATTGTATAGTTCCTTTTTCTGCGGCAATAAGATCTCTTTAGCATTATTTAGTACCCTCTTTCTACGGCAATCAAATCTGTCCAACATATGAAATTCCTTCTTTTACTACAGTACTCAGACCTTTTTCTGCATTTTGTAATTCCTTTTCCTGCGACGAGTAGATCTGTTCACCATCACGTAGATTGTTTTTCCACAGCAAGAAGTTTCTGTTCAACTGTGTCCGTCTCTGCTCTCACCGACGTGAGACATCTTCAATGCAGTGTCCCATTCCCACTTCTACACTTATCACATAGCTAAGATCAGATGTGTACTACTTCTGCGCCAAATATCTATTTAACGAAGAGCAAAAAGAAATGTTTAGGATACATGTTACTCGTGACCCAACACGTAAACCGTCTTTCCATGTATGAATTACTTCCAAACCACATGCTGAAACATTAACTTTAGGTTCAGTCTAAAAACGATGTCAACATTGAATATCGAATTCGTTCTTTGGGGAAAAAGACATAAGTATTCGGTTTGGGATGATTACAGAAAAACAAAATATGTTGGTAAGCATATGAGTCAGTTTTCACTTCACAGTTTTTCCAACAATGTTCCCTGGCGGTCAAGGGACAAGTCATGAACAGAATTTCTTCCCGTATCTGGTTGACAAAATTAGCAATACGCCGTTTCAGTATGCCAAGCTTAAGCATTATGAAGTGCTGATTGCCCAACACATGTTAATGCAGAATGTATTCGATGGAGACTTTCCAACAAAACTATCACCTACGCTCTGAATGGCACAGAGAGCCAATGAAAAACTTTGGTGCTGGCCGCTGTGATTTGACTGATTTGTCTGTGACTCCCTCGCCGCCACTCTGCAAGTAAGATTGCGATGCAGTTTCTTTTTGACTGTGAGGATGTTCAGTACTGGCCGTCGACACAGTTCTAACTCTTGTAACTGAAACTAAACTGCAAACAAGAACCGTGCATGTTCAGGAATTAGACACTATGGCGTTCGTTGGCCCTTGCATTTTTTGTCTGTCTTTTCGTTTATCCAGCACACTTCCAAGCTTCTTCTGAAGCCACAGGTCGACCTTGACGAACATGAGATGCTCCATTCATAAAGTTCCAATGGCCTCTGACTACGGCACACAACATTATTCCATGTTTTATTTCCCGTCAGCAAGCAACTGTCACTGGGGAGAATCACATCAGACAATGCCCATTGGAAAGATTCCTTTGGCTTCCAGGAAAAGCAACGCTGGCACTCAGTACGTATCTGGAGGGACGCACCCAGTTGTGTTACGTCCGTGGGTCTGCCCTATCAATAAGCATTGAACAGCAATATCATGCCAGTAAGTTCCGAATGAAATGTCTTGCCATGTGTTTTAGTGACAAGTCAACTGTGCTGCGACACAACGAGTAATGTACCAGGTGAACAATGTCCTTTCAGGGTGTAAGAGGACGACCGTGACGTCACATCCATCGTATCTGTCGTCATCGTACAGTTGAGGCACCCAGCGATAAAAGACAGTATAGGAGAACGGTGTGGAAGGGTGGGAAGAACAATGCATACCGACAATGACGGTGGCCGCGAAAAACACGGGTAGGCAGACAGACAGCAAGAGACCAGACAGGGTGGGTGTTTTGGAAGTCTGTGCAGGCAGACGGGACAGACAGCGGGGTGTGGGTGCTGGAGAGGCCGTCATCAAGACTCCTTGTCCTGTTTGAGGGGCTTCTTCTTCACCTTCTTGCTCCTCTCCCAGCGCACGGTCTCCGCCTCCAGAGCGGCCAGCTCCATCAGACGCTGCTGGAAGGGGGGCGGCGCGCCGGGCACCGGGTCACTGTACTTGGGATCTGAGCAACACACAACCTGCTGAGTCATGTTTCAACGATTGACATAGCTCAGTTATCTTCAACAGTACTGATTTATACTTACATTAGCTCACATTCTGAAGACCACGGTACGCTTTGCAAACTAACGGGAAAACAAAGAGGTGGTACAGACAGCAGCACATGAAATGATAATAAGATCCTGAAAATAATTGCTGGTCAAAAGCTGTGAAGCTGTGAAGAGACAAGCCCATATAAGATGTCTTTATGCATATCCAAGACACCTAGCACTAGGTGCCCCACAGCATATCGAAGGCAACACACAGATGGACAGACTACAGCTCACACTATGTCAAGGTCAGCTAGGTTTCTTGCGCCTGCCCCAAACGTAAACTGTAAAGAAAACAAACAATTTATCGCCTATGATCAATTGTTAGTTTTTGCGACGAATGGAAATGTACACTGTGTTTAACTAGAAATTTTGCAACAGTTTTTCACTGAGAGAAAACAAAACACAAGTCAAGTTATACATCTGTGAGGATCACTTTCTCTCATGAAAGCAAATATTCCTATGAATTTGGACAGGGGACTCGTTTTACACACATTCAAAATAACTCATGATAATTATGTATATCTCCAAATCTGTTTTGTTATTGTGTTGCACTGTGCTGCGCTTGTGTTCGCGGTGCTGGTTTGTGTCACTTTATACCCATTTATTGTCATGAATTATTTGCAAATGTGGATTTACATTTGTTTCCCATACTAGTGATCCCCACTAACAACTAAGAAGCTGATGCTGACAAAGCGTTCCGGATACTGGCTCCACTGAAAGCACACTCGTTCTGATCGCATTCAGTCACAAGCGGCCATTGTTCAATGCGTTCCTTTATCTGTCACAGCCCTTTCACTCCATCGGAAATACAACTGATTCGGGTATTTTACTAACAGTAGTGTAATGGACAACGCAAAACGGAAAGAACCCAAATAGTGAATAATCGTATATACATGTATATGATTTGTTGTTCTCATTCTCGCTGTTGATATAATTTTAGTGCACGTTTGTCTTCTGAATACAGCATTATGCTATACCAGCTTGCTGCTACCTCACAAAAATAAATCATCATTTGTGCTGATGAGAAAAATGAGGAAAACGGAAATAGAAGTTTGTTTAAATCAAAGAGAACAAACACATTCATGAATGGAATGGACAAAAGTTTGTTTTGATCAAGGAACAAACAGTTATAAATCGAATCAGCCAAAGAAATAAAATGGTATCCTTCTCGGTCTAGCTGCACTTTAAACAGAATGTGGAATTAGTCCTCATCGATCCAATGTGTGATTCTACATGAATATGTGTAAACTGGCTTCTCAGACTAAATGACGATCCGCTACACAGTTTCCCAGTTATCCTGCACGCGAACAGGACCAAAAATCGTACCCTGCTCGGCAGTCCTTCCCTGCCTTCATTGTCAATTCAAGGAGGATGTCTCTCCACTGTCATCACATGACACACAGAACAGAATCTTAAACTGTCTGTAACTCACTTTGAATAAGTTTATCACAGGCGGAATGATACAGACAATGTCACATTGTTATCCTATGTGACTTGAATTATTCAGAAATCAAAATTTGACTGAAACTTGCAAGAAACTTATATCAACGAATAACAAGTTTTAATGATAATGCAAATCTCTTTACGCCCAACAAAAGCATACTTTTGATCTCCGTCCATCTTTTTTTTTTTATAAATATAACTTTACTGTGATCTTATTTTCAACTAGGATGGAAGCTGGTTTCAAATTAGGGTACTAGCCGCCAGTTTTACTTGATGTATAACTATCATCAGCTTTTTTTGTATTATGCTGACACATTAAATATTTCAATATGTGATACATTACCGTTCTTTTTAATTAGCTCATCGTGTTTATCACGACCTGAAGCCGTTTATAACCTTCTAAAGTAAACAATTGTTTAATTTTTGTTTTAAACAGACACACTTCTTCAAATATTGGTGTGATGTGTCTGTTCTTTTGTGAACGTTGACGCAAGTCGAGTAGTTTTCTTTCCCATTCTTAATTTCTCGAGACAGACAGTAAAGCGTTCTGGATTTGTCTTTTTAAAAAGCGACATTCAACCATTCTTTAACCGTCACTCTCTGGGTACGAAAGCTGCTGTGAAGTTCCTGGCTCGGCTTCAGCCAGGACTGACAACAGTCCCTAGTTTGACGTGGCTGCTGTGTGGCAAGAACGATAACCAATCAACAACAACAACAACACAATCCCACTGACCGTCCTTGTTGGACTTGACGATGTTGCCCATGGTGGGGACGGCGGCAGAAGGGAGTGGTGCAGAGCTTGCCACGGGGCGGCGGTGATCCCCCGACGGGGCGGCGCGCGGGCAGCGTACTGGAATGGGAACCGAAGACGCCTCCGCCACCGCTTCCGCTTCCGTTGCCAAGGGACAGGGACTTGGAGGAGGCGGCTGAGGAGGCGATGGAGGTGGTGGCAGTGCTGGTGACGGTGCTAGAGCCGCGGGCTGGGAGCTGGTGGCTGGGACTCCATAGCGTGCCCATTGCTACCAGGTCGTCCTCTGGACCTGGCAAACACCAGACCACTTCTGTTTCTCCAGTTTGTGTTGTGCCGAGTCGCAGTGCTGTGTTATGTGCCGCGTTGCGCTTCTGAACTGTTTTGTTTCTTGCTTCGGAGTGTTCTGTTGCCCAGACTGCATTGTATGTCTCTGTACCATTCTGCACGCGTTCAATTTGTTCTGTATAGACTTACTGTTCTGTGTTCTACAGCACTGTACTGCGCTGCGATCCGTTGTTCTCTACTGTGTTGTATTTCAGTGCAGTGTAGAGGGGGGTGTTGCATGGTACAGTTGTGCACCAAGGAGCAGCGCACTACATCGGGTCATGTAGTTTGATGCTGTGAGTAGAAGTGCACTTCGGTGCATAATATATAGACTCATCAAACAAAGTATTTCATTTACACACACACACACACACACACACATATATATATATATATATATATATATATATATATATATATATATATATATATATATATATATATATATATATATATATGTGTGTGTGTGTGTGTGTGTGTGTGTGTGTGTGTGTACACGCATGCACAAACACTTTCGTATACTGCACACTCTCAAAATCTGTAGGTGCACGTATACACACTCAAAGAATGCAAGAGAAACACACGCACGCACGCACGCACGCACGCACGCGCACACACGCACGCACGCACGCGCACGCACAGAGAGAGAGAGAGAGAGAGAGAGAGAGAGAGAGAGAGAGAGGGGTGGCAAGAGAAAGAAATATCCGAAGCATCTGTGCGTCACCTGTGGCTCCATGAGAAGGAATGGAGTCTGCCTTCAGTAAGTTGGTCTTGAGGCCATTGGCACGGAGCAGTTTGCTGCCGGTGAAAGAGGTGCCCAGAGTCCTCAACTCCTCCTGACTGCGGTTGGCAGGAGCTGAAGACCACGGACACCATCCATTGAACCACCCAGTCATGCGGTAAACATGCACTTCACTCATCTCCTCTACTACGTAAGAGACACAGAGCAGAAAACTGCATCAGAAACATCATTGCTCTCTGTCCAGTTGCCAAAGATGGACATTGTAGTTGTTGTATTGTTCTTGTTTTTGTTTTTCTCTTGAAAAAGGCCCCGTGACCGAAAATTTGAAGAGTAGAATTGTGATCTTATGTACTGTTTTCTTCCCTTTGGAGGACTATTACTTTTGTTTCTGGTTCTATCAGAAACACTTACAAAGTAAGCAAATAAGCACGCAGACAAGTATGAAACTGGTTGAAGTGAGGGTGAACAGGAAAAAAGGATGCAAAGAAAGAAAGAGCTAAAAAAAAGAAGCATTGCCGTTTATTACTATAAGCATTTCTGTTGTTGACGTAGTACTAGTTGTTTATATTCAAACAATTACATCTTCATTACTTTCACACTGCGCATGTGTGCATGTGTCAAAAAAAGTCATTGTTTACTGCATTTTGTCCATTCATTTTCTATGTCCATTTGTGTGTTGTTTACAAACACCTACTGGTTCTCAGGACGGAAATTTTTGAGTCGAGTAAACAAGACAGTCATTTTGTGAACTCTATGCACATAAAAAATAAAGCTTTTAACAACACTAAAACCTACAGATTACCTACGGTTTTTTTTCGCTTTCGTCTTCCGTTATCGTTCACCGATTATTTCAGTTCGCGTTTAAGTTAGGTATCGAGTTCCTGAAAGTAGGTGAGCCATTGTTGTTGAAGTATCACGTTGCAGTATCAGATATTCAAGCGCGCGCGCACGCACACGCACACACACACACACACACACACACACACACACACGTACCCCCTCCACACACACACACACATATATATATACACGTACACACACACACACATGCAAGAGCAAGCGCGAGCTCACACACACACACACACACACACACACACACACACACACACACACACACACACACACACACACATACATACACACAAACAAGCACGGGCACGTTCATGAATGCATGCACGTGTGCGCACTTGAAGTCTGGCACACATCATGCATACGATTATGCCTCTTAATGACATGCACGCCAGACGAAGATGATGAAGGAGGCGGCATTAATAGAGGATCGACTCTCTTCCTTGCCTTTCACGGAGGCCATCTTGCCTCGTTTTGAAGTGGCAAGTCTCTTTTTTCTTTAAAAGATTCACATCATAACTTTGTCATGGTCTTTTCTTCTTTTCTCACTGTAACGGCTCGCCTACTTTCATGAGATGCTTAACAGCACTCAACCAAGAAAATATTAGAGGTTTGTGCGTCAGTTTTTAATTGCAAAAAAAATGAATGTTCACACAAA
>CM031606.1:67834215-67844215 GCA_018398815.1 Conus ventricosus
AATCAATCAGTACTAAACAATGCTTACATTACTAGACACTTATATAAATCTATATGAACGTATAACAAACGTTTCTTGATTCTCCATTAAGACCATGACGCAAGGGAAAGAGACTGAAAAAATAACATGGAAAAATTAGTGAAAAAACAAACAAACAGGAAACAAAATGTGTCATTCATATAAATGATTTGACCAAGATTTGGGAAAAAGGACAGTACTGAAGAGGACGCTAAATAGAAAGATATCATGGTTCCTCCATCAGAGCTTTTCTTAAGATCTTACTGAATGCCGTTCTGAGAATGTTAAGTGAAAATATCAACTTTCAGTGACAGCGTTATTACGGATTCCGTTGAAAGCTGTCTAGAACACGGGTAGCATTAACCCCCTAAATGACAACCACACACACACACACACACACACACACACACACACACACACATGCGCGCGCGCGCAAAAAGAGAGAGAGAGAGACGTGGGGCGGGGGGAGGAAGAGACAGAGAGATTCACAGACATTCAATTCTTACTTATTTCTTACCGGGTGTCTCCTTGCCCACATTTTACTATTCGAGTGGTTTAATATTACTTAGTATATTAGAGGAAACAGGAGACAAAACCGAAGACGAATACATGTCGAACTCTCTAATACATGTATTAGAGAGTTCGACATGTATTCGTCTTCGTTTTGTATTAGAGAGTTCGACATGTATTCGTCTTCGGTTTTGTCTCCTGTTTCCTCTAATATACTAAGTAATATTAAACCACTCGAATAGTAAAATGTGGGCAAGGAGACAGCCGGTAAGAAATAAGTAAGAATTGAATGTCTCTGAATCTCTCTGTCTCTTCCTTCCCCCGCCCCACGTCTCTCTCTCTCTCTTTTTGCGCGTGCGCGCATGTGTGTGTGTGTGTGTGTGTGTGTGTGTGTGTGTGTGTGTGTGTGTGTGTGTTGTCATTTAGGGGTTAATGCTACCCCGTGTTCTAGACAGCTTTCAACGGACTCCGTAATAACGCTGTCACTGAAAGTTGATATTTTCACTTAACATTCTGTACTTTCTTTGAATAATCACGCTTTTGCTTGTGAAATGTCAAATGTCTCAAAAGTTAAACTGTTTAGTTTGGGCTTGATTTTCAGTCTAAATAGTGTTCTGTGTCTTTAAACGTCCTGCTTTGACATCCTGCATGGTTTTTGTTTTGGTCCTTTGTTGAGTAATTCTTAGAACTAAACAAAAGTAAAATAAAAAGTTAAATCTTTGAATATTGTTTGTCTCCTCACATGTGCATTTGTGCGAGAGTGGGGATGGAGATGAGGGGCACCTACTTCCTTTACCGCCTGCCCCCCCCCCCCCCCCCCTCTCTCTCCTCTCTCCTCTCTCTCCCCGACAGATTAGAAGAACAGATTCTGCTAAAGTCCCAATCTTTGATCTAATAAAGGTTTACTGAGATCTGAGCTCTCTCTCTCTCTCTCTCTCTCTCTCTCTCTCTCCGCTGTCTTTTCACAGGTTATCTCTCTAACAAATCTAGCATACACACTTCTCTTACAGCCGCACGCACAGGGTTCTATTCGAATGACCACGCATGCAACATCCGAGTCACAAAACCATACTGATGTCAGGGAACAAAAACCATGCTAGGCCATTTCCCAGCCACAGACTATTGCAACACTGAGAACTGACTAACCTCGGCGTCTTCAGACGATAGTAGTTCCAATTCCGATCGAACTTGTGCACAGACGCTTCACCCACTACTGTCACAGACGCTGTTTCCTACCGTGTGCTCGTGTCGGCCTCGAACCTTGAGATACAGCAGAAAAAGCCTCCTTTCATGGGCTTGGAGGAGACCGCACGCAGACAATTTGGAAGCTCCTGACAACGGACACAGGATATACCCACATCGATCCCTCCTCTCTCCCCTCCCCTCCCATCCCCCCCTCCCCCCCCCCCCCCCCCCCCCCCGCTCCCTCGCCCTACTACCCTAAGCCCTCTTCCCCCATCCCTACCCCTCCGCCCTCACTGCAGCACACTCACTCCCACTTCAAGCCATGGCGCCTTTTGAATAGGAAAGGTCGGACGCCTCTGGAACCGATCCAGCATGTCTAGGGATATAAGAAATCAATCTTCTTCGTGCCGCGCCATTCTTTCGCCATGGGTACTGTCACGACTGAAACCGTTTTCTTCTATCACTGCTTTTTTCCAACACAACGATTTGACATGCAAAGGTAAGAGTTGCGGGGAGTGCGTACGGGTACAAACCAGCATAATGTTTTACACACAACTACGGAGAATCACCAACACCACACTCACTCTCGCAGTGCCGAGAGAGCTAAGTAGGTTGGCTGAGTCTGTGCGAGTCAAGTCGTCAGCTCCAGGCTTTGTGACAAGTGTTTTTAAGATTTCAGCGGTTTCCACCATTCAACAATTCGCACCCAGGAACGGTGCCAGAAGGGGAGGGAGGATAAGAGGGGGAAACGTGAAAGGGAGGACAGACAAATGACCCGAACATTGGTGGGGGTGGGGGTGGGGAGTTAATGGCGAGTAGGCTTCGAACAACGACTTTGAACTCGATCGGGGCTTTATTTAGAATTCAGAATCGAGGCACTGCTCTCCCCTACAGCCAGTCGTTCCCAGACGAGCATGGTTAGAGGGATCCATTGTGCGCTAAAAGCCAGTTGCATGGTGTGCCTTGCAAAGCTCAGACACCGAACTAAATATCGATCGGAGTTTCTGGCGGCGTTGTGCTGTTTTCGGGATTTTTTTTTTTTTTTTTTTTTTTTTTGGCGCCGCTGCTCCATCAATCGATTTTATGATTATGTTGATGTGCCTGCTTGCAAGTGTGTGTGGTGTGTGTGTGTGTGTGTGTGTGTGTGTGTGTGTGTGTGTGTGTGTGTGTATGTCTGTGCGCGCGCACGCATACGTGAATGTGCTCGTACCCGCGCGCATGCTAGTGTGCGCAGGCATATAAAAAGGGAAGAGATGATAACCAGAAAACGGCAGAGGAGGAGACGAACAAGAATAATTCTTTTACATTATAAGTTGTCGCACAGACGATCACAAGAGGCCACATTACAGCTGAGATACTCCCAAACACCCAGTCTGTGCGTGTGAGGATGCGCATCGCAAAATCATCATAAACATGAGCAAGCATGGATCACAGTAGCGTCAAAAGCCAATGACACTGTTTTCCTTGAGGAATAAGGCGACACAAGAAAATCGATTATCACTGGCATTGTCCCAAAGGATGTTAACTGTTTTCTATTCGATAGTGACTGCTGTCCCCCCCCCCCCCCCCCCCCCCCCCCCCCCCCCCCCCCTCCCTTTTTTTTTTTTTTAAAGATTCACAACTGTTTTCCCTATTATACTTTGGATGATAACTGGTTTCCCTATTATACTTAGGATGATAACTGGTTTCCCTATTATACTTAGGACGATAACTGGTTTCCCTATTATACTTGGATGATAACTGGTTTCCCTATTATACAGGATGATAACTGGTTTCCCTATTATACTTTGGACGATAACTGGTTTCCTTATTTTCTGTAAGGATCCTAACTGTTTTCCCTCCTTTCCTTGGGATTTAAACTATTGTCTTTTCTCAGGATCATGACTGATTTTCCCCGTTTACCCCAGTAAAACATGCATTACTCTGAAAAAACATCGATAACTGAAATCAGATCTTACAGTTGTTGTTGTTGTTTGTTTTTTTAATAATCCGTAATATGTGCATGCATATGGGTATCAATGTCATTACTGCACCGGAACCCGGAAATAGGAGTCTGAAAAACTACTGTAGTCCATAGGATAGCAGCCATGATAGCTTTTTTTCCCCCATATTGCTGCTGTTTTTCCTTTAGGATACTGTTTTCCTGGGCAACAAAGGGACAACAACTGTGACCGTTATGTAGACAGGATTAATAGCTGCTTTCCCCATATTTCCTAAAACATAATGACCGTTTTCCACGGAAGAACAGAAGGAAATAGTTGTCATATATAGGATAACAGCTATACTAAATTGTTCTCATATTATCGTTGTTTATCTAACGGCTACCCGTTTTTCCTCGGGAGAAGAGGAAACCATTGGCATGTGAAGTTACTGTGCTCCCATAAACGAGTTCAAACCTTTTCCATCTAAGTCAGACTTCTTCCTTTTCGTACCCAAATGCCTGCTATTCTTTTCTTCTTCTTAATTAACTGTTAACAGTCTAATTCATTAAGACCGCTGAAAAACTGTGCCATTAGTATTCAAAAGTAAGTGATCCCCGAACGATTCTATGGGCAAGTGAAGCAAAACCTTTCTATCCCAGTGATGATGGGCGACATCACAGGCCGAGCTGCCGCAAACCATTATGTCCACATTCCTGCCGTGCATCCGAGTATGACAGAATTATGAGATCATCTTAATTCAGTACCGAGTGATAGGCTAACCATACGACTGTCGCGATGGAATATCTTTTCCACCTACATCTTTTCCCATCTATATCTGCTTCCAACACTAACTTAAAAGAAAGGTTAATGTGCCACCGAACGAAGCAAAAAATTACAAGGTGTATTTCTCGTAATTTGTTTATTTTTTTCTTTCGTTCGGCGGCATACTCACTTTTCTTTCGTTCGGCGGCATACTCACTTTTCTTTCGTTCGGCGGCACACTCACTTTTCTTTCGTTCGGCGGCATACTCACTTTTCTTTCGTTGGGCGGCACACTCACTTTTCTTTCGTTGGGCGGCACACTCACTTTTCTTTCGTTGGGCGGCATACTCACTTTTCTTTCGTTGGGCGGCATACTCACTTTTCTTTCGTTCGGCGGCATACTCACTTTTCTTTCGTTGGGCGGCACACTCACTTTTCTTTCAAGTTTGTTTCGGTTTCAGCCTGCAGTCAACGCACTCTCAAACCCACTTCCGGGAATTTACAGGAAGTTGGTATTTGCCCTCAGGAATGTCCAGGTGTGTTCTTCTTTCAAGACCCTTTAATCTCCACACACACACACACACACACACAGTGTGTGTGTGTGTGTGTGTGTGTGTGTGTGTGTGTGTGTGTGTGTGTGTGTGTGGAGAGAGAGAGAGAGAGAGAGAGAGAGAGAGAGAGAGAGAGAGAGAGCGAGCGAGCGATTGATTGATTAATAGACAGACATAGATTGATAGATGTTCTCTCTCTCTCTCTCTCTCTCTCTCTCTCTCTCTCTCTCTCTCTGTGAATATACGTAGTCTGCGTGGGACTGCGCGTGCGCTCGCGTGGACGTGTGCACGCTTGTGTGTGGACGTGAGCGAGTCGGTGTGTGTGTATGTGCGCTCGCACGTGTTTGTGTGCATGGGTGCGAGAGTGTTTATATCCGTGTGTGTGTGTGTGTGTGTGTGTGTGTGTGTGTGTGTGTGTGTGTGTGCACCCGTGTGCAAACCATTCCTTGCTTAGTCCTCAACTCTTCCCTTCACTCTACCCACTTGTTTCAACATTTCACTCTTACCTCCCTTCACTCTACCCACTTATTTCAACATTTCACTCTTACCTCCCCTTCACTCTATCCACTTATGTCAACATTTCACTCTTACCTCCCCTTCATTCTTCCCACTTATTTCAACATTTCACTCTTACCTCCCCTTCACTCTTCCCACTTATTTCAACATTTCGCTCTGACCTCCCCTTCACTCTACCCACTTCTTTCAACATTTCACTCTGACCTCCCCTTCACTCTACCCACATATTTCAACATTTCACTCTTACCTCCCCGCGGCACCACCTGTCGACTTGCTGTCACACTTCCCCGCTCCCCTTTACCTATCCGATCCGATTTACAAATGAGAAAAGAAAGCCAGCAAGAAAGCTAGCATCCCCCCCCCCCCCCCCCCCCCCCCACCACCACACACACACACTGACTGACTGACTGAAAACCATTTACTATCAGATTAACATATTGTTGTACTGACAACACACACACACACACACACACACACACACACACACACACACACACACACGCACGCACGCACGCACGCACGCACGCACGCACGCACGCACACGCACGCTCGAACGCGTGCACGTACGCACACACGCGCACGCGGAAAGGGGCGCTGTTCACTTGCTCATTCCCTTACAACAGGCTGTGCTGCCCATAAGTAATAGAATGCTATGGACCGTGGTGTTCGGGACCATTTCAAAGAAAATGATGGGCGCTATGGGGTCACTCAGATGAATGCTGACATGGGGAGGACTCGACCAGAACGATTCCTGGCACCACAGGGGGGACGCATTATCAATGGCTGAAAGATTCCTGGGGACGTTTCTGTCGATGACGATGACTTCAAGGGATGTTTTTAAGTGAGGGACAGTGTGGCATGATAAACCAGCTGCATCCCCTTCAGATATCTCCAGCGGTAACACGCCTCTTGTTGTAATTGATTATGTTACTGCTATTGCGCATATTTTGTTCGCCTGTATCATACAGTTTCGTTTTCCTTCACATGACATTGAAACCGTAGTGGTTCATGGGTGACTGCTCTCTCAGCTAACTACTAAAAAACACCTCTCTCTCTCTCTCTCTCTTCTCTCTCTCTCTCTCTCTCTCTCTCTCTCTCTTTCTCTCCCTCTCATTCGTGGTGTAGATATGTATAATTTTTATGCACTGAGGCACAGGGAAGAACATATTATTGCTACAAATTTAAGTGGATTCCTATTATCCATCTTTTTGGATAGCCACTACATTGTTTATGTGTACTTATGTTTACAGGCTGGAGGCCTAACATTAAAACATTGTCACTCCCCCCCCCCCTCTCTCTCTCTCTCTCTCTCTCTCTTTCATAAACATCCTGATCACATGAACCTGTTACCTTCATTGCATTTAATGATGCCGCCATAATTAGCCATCAACCACTATCTGTCGCCATTACGGGGTCTGGGTGGTTGCTCTCTGAATGTGCCAGTTCCTCGGTCGTGTGATAAGCCTGAGTCGGATAAGCCTGAGTTTTGAGTTATCGCTGCTTGTGCTGAATGTTTAATCATCCTCCAGATATTGTTAGCAAAAATTGGGCGTAAACGACAGGGCTGTCTTTAAAGAAACTTGGTGGACAGATCAAATGTGGTCCAAGGACGATCCCAGTGAGTTTTGGGCGGTCCGAATCAAAAGGCGGATCGAAGATCCGTTTGAGTTTGGCGAGGTCTGTTACAAAATAACACAAAACTGAACCGAGCTTTACGAAACTTGGTGCAAAAATGGAATTGGGGCCGGATATGCATCTGTGGTGCGGATTCGGGTCAGACGGTGGATCCAGGTTATGTTCGACCTCAGCGGAGGTCTGCGTTTTCCCAAGTGTCCCTCTAGTTATTAACGTTTCTTTCTAGTGCACATCTACAATTAATCTCTATCCTAAAATTTCCGTGGTATCTTTACCTGTAAATCCCCACTCAGCATCACCTCTCCGCTATATCAGTTATTCCCTTATACTAGTTTTCTTTTTTTCGGTGTAGACTACAGGTTTATCTTTTCTGTTGCCTTTGAGAGAGAGTGATTCATACATACACTACTTCAACCTTTCCTCTACCACCTTATGCCGCACTCAAGCGATGGGCAATGTCTGTAAACTTGTTCATAACTTTTTTCAAAACACACAGAAAACAAGTACTGGGGTAATAATGAGGGTGGGGAGGGAAAAACCGATCGCCGTTGTCCAAAACTTCTCAAGAATGAAATGCAGGAGTGATTTCCCTCCTCCCGTGCAATCGATCGAAGAGTCTGACCTCCAATGAATAACCAGTCACGTATTGTCCCTGTAACATTACACCATCAATCGTTTCTAAATTAATGCGTGTTACTTTCTCAGTTTGCTTCAATCTTAGGGAACTTTCGTAACTAAAAACCTTTCCAAATACCAAAACACACACACACACACACACACACACGCACACGCACACACACACACACACACACACATCACGCGCGCGCGCGCGCGCAGAGAAAGAGAAAGAAAGCGAGACAGACAGACACAGAGACAGAGAGACAAAGATAGACGGAGAAAGAGAGAGAGAGAGAGAGAGAGAGAGAGAGAGAGAGAGAGAGAGAGAGAGAGACAGAGAGAGAGAGAGAGACAGACAGACAGACAGACAGACAGAAACAGAGACAGAGAGAGACAGAGACAGAGAGAAAGAGAGTACCTGTCGGAATCTGTGTCAGCAGCAGTGCTGAACGGAACACAGATGGTCTCCGGCTTGGTGATGCCCATGAACATAGACCGAACAGGGCCATGAGAAGGTTCTGGGGCAATGTCTGATCCAGAAGTGACGATAACTGTTCTAGCAGTCGTCAGATCATCGTAACGTGTGGCTTCCTGACCAAAGAGTCGCGGCGGAAAACCAAGCTTTACCGACATATTTTCAGATGAAGTCACGTGATGCTCCGAAACCGAATTTTTCGGGTCTTCTTGGCCTGTTTTAGCACTTTTAAAAAATCTTTTGTTAGAGGTGTTGAACAGATATGAGAGGCTCTGAGAGCTCGTAGCGTTCCCATCCGGTGGTTGGTCTTCATTGGAAGCCTTTGCCGGGTCTTTTCTGGACGTTGCACAGGCTGTGTGGGAGTCCAGAGCATCTTCGTTGCTTGTGGAGCAGTTCCCACCGGATGACGTTACTGTTCTGGGCGCAGCACTCAGATCCGTGCCTGCTGGAGGTTTTGACACGGGCCATGGTGCACGGGTGGCGTCCCGTTCAGCTTCTTGCACGGTGTGACCGCTGGCGGGACAAGGTGAAGTGTGACAGGCGGATTTCCCCCTGGAATCTCCTTTGTCCCGGGCTTTGTTCTTGGCCTCGTTTTCCAAAGTGGGCGTTGACATTCTGTTGATGGTGATAATCCTCGGTGAGGTCATTTCTCTCTTCGGCATTCTGGTTTCCTTTTTTGAATTTTTCAGAACGGAGGGGTCAGTTCTGTTAGACCTGAGCACCCTGCTAGCTGCACTCTGCCATCGTTTTGGACCTGCTCTACGTTTGTTTACGGAACTGGACTCCTTTACTGAAACGTTTGACTCTGACCTATGACTAAGTTCTCCTGAGTCTTTCACGGAACTACTCAGGCTGCCTTTCATATCCAGATCCTTGACAAATGAATTTCCAGACTGTTTGTCAGTGACGTCATTCAACAGCGATGGTGCCCTACAATTTTCGACCTTTGATGCTCTACTACTGTTGCATCTAGAATTGTTGCTGAGAAATGTGGAGGAACTTTCTCTGTCAATTTCAAACGAATAAGAAGACATCGCCGGAGACCATGCTGGATCATCCGCTGGTGTTTCAGTGCGCACACCGTTATCCTTGCCGATTCGAAGCCATCTTTCCCTAAGACTGTCTCTTAAAGGTGAACCAGGTCCCACTTTGGAAGACAATGAATTCGTCAACCGTCTGAGCAGTAGGGCAGATCTCTGACGAGTTTCAGACGCCGTTAAGGAGTCCATTTCACGAACCCCTGTGGATGATTTGACGCGGAGGTTGGTCATAGGAGACAGAGGCTCACAGGCAGGGTCCAGAGACTTCACCTCGTGAGGTTTATACCCCGACAGTGGTGTTTCCTCACTCTGCATGATCCCACGGTAGCTGGACCGGTCGTTGCTCCACAGTCCGACTTTCTCCTTGTCGCGACCGTGCGCCAGAGAGGTCTTGGGGCGATCATACTGTTTAGGCTGTGGGTAGGATGAGGACAGTATTTTCTCCTCTGGAATCTGAGAAGAATATTTGGATGTGTTGATGTACCTCAGACTAGCCTGACGCTGCACACCCGAGGTTTTGGGTCTCGTTTTTATGGCACTAGTTTGTCCTGTCGCAGCCACGTTGGAATTGCAATGTGGAACCATCTTAATAACACGGTAAATTACGTTCAAACGATATAAAGCGTATACACGTAAAACATGTCTGCTTTTTTTTTTCAATCAGCAAATATCGGTAGAATCTTGCAGGTTGATTTGGCACAGGCGTTTTTGCCTTCTCATGTCCCACAGAACTGTTTCGAGTTCAACAAAATATAAGCACAATACACT
>CM031606.1:67849215-67854215 GCA_018398815.1 Conus ventricosus
GGCTCTTCCACATATCAAAATAAATGACCGAGTGAGGGGATGAAAGACACACGTTTGAATGAGCGAATCAAATGACACTGACGAATCAGAACGCACGACAGATTTGCGATCTATCCAGACCATACACCGATCAATAAGTTAATCAATCAACTGACTGACTGATTACTCGATCGACTGACCAGCTGAATGACTGATCGTTGACTTGATCGTTGATCATTATGCAAAGCAAACTCTTCCAGTCTGCTGACTCTTTGCAAAAATGTGACGATCAACAATGACAGGTACTCGGTGAGTATCAATACGGGTGGAACAGCAGAGAGGGAAGCACTACACAGATTTAGGTATTCGGGCATCCATTGCAATTCCTTGGTTCTTGCAATACCGTAGGCCTGCTAGTTACTCTCTCTCTCTCCCTCTCTCTCTTTCACTCTCTCTCTCTCGCTCACACACACACACACACGCGCGCGCGCGCGCGCGCGCGCGCACGCGTACGAACACACACACAAATGCGCACAGACACACACACACACACACACACACGCACGCACGCACGCACGCACACACACACACACGCACGCAGGCACACACACACGCACACACACACGCACCCACGCATGCACGCACATGCGCATGCATTCGCACAGAGTTCGTGAGAGACAGAGGAACAGAGAGAGACAGAAAAAGAGAGGTCGGTCGGGGAGGGAAGGATTAACGAAAACGCAGAGAACATCAAAACATTTTTTGAAGATCACATTCTGCAAGAAAGCGCATTCTTACACAGACAAACAGGCCAATACATAATAAAAAGATGTGAGTCAGTCTCGAGAGAGCGTGGTCAGTCGAATGACCTATTAAACATTACGAACATGTTCTCTGCTAGCAACACACACACACACACACACACACACACACACACCACACACACACACACACACACACACACACATATCTGCAGATATAAACAAGCGCACGTATCAAGAGGGGTGAAGTACTGTTAATACATACCTGAGCTAAGTTAGCGAGCCTTTTTACAAGTATTCACACATAAACATATTCATTCGTGCGCATGCTGATCTATGAACCTAACAGGAGAGAGAGAGAGAGGAGAGAGAGAGAGAGAGAGAGAGAAGAGAGAGAGAGAGAGAGAGAGAGAGAGAGAGAGAGAGGAGAGAGAGAGAAGAGGAGAGAGAGGAGAGAGAGAGAAAGAGAGAGACTTTGACACTTTGATGGTTTACTGTCATTAGCTATAAAGCCCTTGTGACAGGGGGGGGGGGGGGTACAAAAAGGGTTTGAAACAGCGGCAAAGACATGGAAACCAACGCACAGTAACACCATAGAGAGAGAGAGAGAGAGAGAGGAGAGAGAGAGAGAGAAGAGAGAGAGAGAGAGAGAGAGAGAGAGAGAGAGAGGAGAGAGACACACAGAGAGAGGGCTGAGGAGGAGGAGGAGGAGGAGAGAGAGAGAGAGAGAGAGAGAGAGAGAGAGAGAGAGAGAGAGAGAGAGAGAGAGAGGCGGAGGAGGAGGAGAGGAGAGAGAGAGAGAGCAGAGAGAGAGAGAGAGAGAGAGAGGAGGAGAGAGAGAGAGAGAGAGAGGAGAGAGAGAGGAGAGAGAGAGAGCGGAGGAGTAGTGGTGGTGGTGGTGGTGTGAGGCACTGAGTCATTAAAAAAAAACAACATCAATCAATCGAAGTCCTCTCCCACCCAACAGCCCCGGCGCCCTCTTATACCGTTATCCTGACTTGCAATAATGCTATTAATAATCTTATGATCCCTCTTCCGAAGCAGACCCTGTTTCATTTGGGAAAAGCATTGAAACCACAACTCAACATCATATCTGAATCACAGTGCAGGACAGCATCCGACTTGCGACACAGATGGTTGAAACTTGGTGTATCAATGGATGGAAAGTACATCCCGAATCAATGGAAAAAACTTTTAATTTGAATACTGGATATTTTCAAGCCTCTCACGGTCTTGGACGAAGGCGCTCTTTCTCTTTCTGTTACCAAAGATCGGATAATCTAAATTCATGTTAATTTCAATAACTGCTTAAATTCAAGTAATTGTTTGTCTTCGTTGACGCGGGATTCGCTTAATTTATTGCAAGCTGACCGCTTAATTTGAAAGGGAACGCTGTATTTTCAATCTACCTGCGACGTTAGTTTTACAGATGACGTATACATGCAGCTGGCATGATAGTTTCAGAAGTCTTTTCACCAAAAAAAAAAAAATACGGGCCTAACATCTCGATCAGCTGTAGGCTAAATCAGAGAGCAAGCAGTAAAGATGTTGAAGCTTCACACTGTCTTCCGACTCGAACGAATCGAGAAAGAAACACTACCTGAAGATAATCTTTTTTCCATTTTACTCTCCATTTTTGCATCTAGCCTACGCAGGCATTTGTACAGAATTTTATGCTTTGATATATTAAAGAGTGATGTGTTTGCGTGTGTGTCATCTATTCTAGGCTCGCTTTTTGAACAGATCTTTATGCTTTGATCTATTACCGAGCAGTGTGTTTGCGCGCGGTGTGTGTGTGTGCGCGCGCGCGCGCGTGTATGCGTGCGTGTGTGTGTGTGTGTGCGCGCGCGCAGTGTGTGGGTATGTGTGTGTGTGTGATAGATTTAGAAAGAAAAAAAACGAGAAAAAAAAACAACAGAGGGACCGAAATGACAATGCAATCACAATCAGCCGCCGTGGCGAAGTGATTTGCGTCGCAGGATCCCGGCTGGGAAGTCGTGGGTTCGATTACCATCACGGCCATTTATTTGTGAGAGTCTTCTGCCCCAACCAGCTCTTACCCACAGTTGAGTTTGCTACGGGTTTAGTTAGGAACACTGGGACCACGCAATCGAGTTTCATCCCTGCGTTTCTGAGAACGTTGCCCAATTAACCTGATCAGATGCCTGTAGCCTATCTCTCGAACCTGCCTGGTTGACCCGGGATATACTACGAAAGTGATCGTCATGCAGTCTCAGACCTGAAAAGAAATCCGTAGAATCACCTTCATCATCCTCATCCTCACCGATCAGAATAAAAAAACGCCTCAAATTCTGTGGCTCTTCATGCCCTGCTCTCAGTTCCGATTACTTCTCTACGTTGACGCCCTTGGTTTGGTTCTGTCGGGGTCAGCGGTAACGGCAAATTGATGGGGATTCTCGCTGGACTGAGTGGTGGTGTCCTCCGGAGGGGAGGGGAGGGGGTGGGGGAGGACGGCTCACGCATGCTGGCGCTGCGTTTAAGCAAATCTTGTCATCAGTATGGAGCTTAGCAGGTGGCGTCATGTGTGTGTTGGATCGCGTACGCGCGCGCGCGCACACACACACAACACACACACACACACACACACACACACACACACACACACACACACACACACACAGAGAGAGATCTACAGGCTGTTGTAAGTACCCATTTGAACCACGTGGTCTGCAGTAAACCACTGTTTACATCCCTCATTTTGCCTGTTGGGACGTGCCAAAGATGTGAATCGGGATGCTGCTTGTGCATTTTCTTACTGAATGTTGCTCACAAGTCATAACCAGAAATTGTATTGCGCAGAAGGATATTTTGATGCATATGTAGTAAGTTCCTGGCCGTATTCACTGACAATTGAGCAACAATTTCAATATGATTTTTGAAGAAGAAAAAAAAAACATAAATACAAATTTTCCCTTGAGTCATTCATGATTTATTGTAGGAGTAACAGCAAAATGCCGTTGCATGATAATAATTCTATATGCAAGGTTAAAACAGTCTGCTGCGGACCAAAATGTAACTGTCCGTATTCTGGCAGTTTTTAGGAAGTGTTCTTTTCTAAACATGGTCCATGTGTTTGTTTGTTTTTATAACGCTGCCATTATGTCACTTGTGAAAAACTAAAAGATATACACATAAAATGTATCTTATTGCGCTGGATTTCTCTAAAACGTCTCAAATAATAACACAACCGTATACTTGAAAAAAAAAAACTACGATGACTGATAAACATATAACATATTGAGAACGTATATTCATTATTTTAAGCGCCAATCTTTTCTTTAATGAGTAGCAGATGTGTATACAGTCCCACAGTATTATGTGCGCATTCATTATCAATATCAGAATTTTTCAAAGTAAGATGTATGGATTATACGTACAGATAAATTGGTCTGTGTGTGTGTGTGTGTGTGTGTGTGTGTGTGTGTGTGTGTGTGTGTGTGTGTGCGTGCGTGCGTGCGTGCGTGCGTGCGTGCGTGCGTGCGTGCGTGCGTGCGTGCGTGTGTGTGCAAATTTGTCGATATTTGGACTAGCCTTGAGAACGGCCAATGCTTATAAGCAGAATGCCGAACAACAGAAGAAACGCGTTGCTGGTTTCATGTTTTCTTTCACCTTCTAATATTTGGGACAGAGAAATTTTTTTTGACGGCCAAGAATAACTAATCATAAAATTTGAGTCAACTTTTTCTGGTGACGATAAAAGCAGATTGTACTGATGATAAGTTCGCTTTCTGTTGTTGTTCGGAACGCATGTTACATCATGGTGTACATTTACAAATTCATGCCGGTCGAGTAAACACACACACGCACGCACGCACGCACGCACGCACGCACGCACGCACGCACGCACGCACACACACACACACACACACACACACAATTTATATGAACGGACTTGCTAACTAACGCAAACTGTGATAGACGTACACTCGCACACCCACGACACAGTGAGATTTATGTCATTTTTCCCATTCATTCAAATATAGCTATTGCTGAGTGTGCAAATCAGTTTATATTCCTAGGATTTACGCAGCAAATGTCTAAAACATTTTTTTTCTTTTATCATTTTTCCTCCCATACAACCCAATATGAAAAAAAATGCTTAACTGAAATTATCTCACTATAGACTGATCACTTAATTTCAGTGTTATGCCTGAGCAAGTAAAGAAATTAAAATTAAGCGTTGATCCGATAATTTAAAGCTCGGATAGTTTCAATTAAATCGGATGCCATACGGCATTT
>CM031606.1:67859215-67884215 GCA_018398815.1 Conus ventricosus
AGAGAGAGAGAGAGAGAGAGAGAGAAGAGAGAGAGAGAGAGAGAGAGAGACACTTTGACACTTTGATTTTTATTGTCATTACCAAAAGGTCTTCTGACAAGGGGGGTAACAGGGCAATAACTCATTCCTCTTCCTTACACTACAAGCAATATTACACAGTTATTCCCAATGGTCAGTCAAATCAAAACAAGCAAAACATTAAGACACGAATCTTCGAATATCCTCTCAGACACGAGTACCATTCTAACATTACAATAGCAACAACAATAACAACCACAACGACAAAGACAACAAAAATGACGACAACAACAACAACAACACACGCACGCACGTACGCACGCACACACACATACACACGCACGAGGAGAATGTAATATTACGGATTGATCCGACCATCCACTCTTTTAGGCGATGACTATGTTACTAAACTATTCCACATGCTTTTAGTCTTATTTTTTAGTTTAAGTCCTTTTTTCATACAATATTACAAATGCTTTTGTCTTATTTTCATTGCTTCTGTAATGAACTTAGCGACTGACTTAATTATACAGTCGTCATCAGACGATAACAAAGAAGCAACATTTTGCCTTTCACAAGCATCCATAGTAAAAAAGGAATATTTTACACGCACATCACTGTATGCAGTACATTGAAACAAGAAATGCTTTTCATTATCAATAGTATATCCACATGAAGGGCATGGTGATTCTGTGGATGTTCCACACTCGAACCATCTTTTGTTTGCATTGAAACCTACGGTTCGTAACCTGAATCTTGCGTAACAACTTCTTTGCCATTTATCCTTAATAACCTTAAGAAAGTTTTCCGAATGGAATATGTTTTTAAAGGAGAAGAACCAATGATACTTTTCTTTGGTTTCCATATCAGAATGCCAGTCCTGTTTAAAAGAACAAATGAGTCTATCCCTAAATTCCGCAATAAACTGCTGTTCGTTTCCTACTCCTTGAGACATCCACACTACTCCAAAGCCCTGTTCTGATAGCACTTTCTTTATATTATAAGCCCAATTTTCTTTACCTCGTTCCATTTGTATCAGCATCATATCATAAGCTTGTCTGCATAAACGTGACTGTGGGAGCTTCAACATTTTTAACCAGTACCTAACACATTTCACATAAGATCTTATAGAAAGAGGGTATCTGCCCATCTCTCCGTATAAAAGAGTGTTAGATGCATGAATTGGTACCTGAAGAAAACGCTTCATAGCATACGTGTGTACTTTTTCTATCCGTGTATTTTTTTGCAACCCCCAAATTTCAGCTCCATAAGTAAGTAAAGGTTCTATCTGTGAATCAAACATTCTCCAAAATATACTACAATCAATACATTTCAGCTTCCTTAAGGATCTCATAATTTCAATGACACCTTTTTTACCCTTCCTTAAAGATTCTTCCCACGCATAACTTAACGTCAATTTTGTTGAAAATATCATTCCTAAGTATTTGTATGAATTGACTACTTGAACTTTTGTATTTCCATAAAACCATCTTTCGTGTAAAGAAAGATGTCCACCATTTCTGAAGACCACAATGTTTGTCTTATCCAGGTTAACTGTTAGACATAAGCGATCTGCTTCCCCTTTCAAGATATTTAACTGGTTTTGTAAACCTACAACTGTGCCAGACAAAAGAATAACATCGTCAGCAAACAGTAACAAAAATATCTCAACTGCGCCAGGTATTATTTGAATACCATGTCTACCTTTACTAGATAACTCCACTGCTAGCTCATTTATGAAAAAAGAAAACAGCAGCGGACTCAACAGACACCCTTGTTTAACTCCATTTGGGCAATCAAAATAATCCGAATACTCACGAGAGAGAGAGAGAGAGAAGAGAGAGAGAGAGAGAGAGAGAGAGAGAGAGAGAGAGAGGGGGGGGGGAGACAGAGACTGAGAGACAGAGACAGAGAGTGATACAGAGTGTATAGCTATTTCTTGGGGAAGAGCTCTGCAAGGGTCAGTCTTTCAAAGTTTATAGACAGAGACAGAGAGTATAGCTATCTCATGTAGAAGACCTATACAAGAATCAGTATTTCAACGTTAATCTAAGTATACCTTCCACATATGCAGTTAGAAGCATGGCACAGTTGAATTCTTTTCATCTTTGATCCACATAAAGCCTCACAAAGAAGCTGATCATCACTGTGCACTCATCACCTTTCTAGGCATTCATACCTCAGAAACAGAACAACATTCTGTTCTATATTGAGCATTCCCTGGAGTGTGTGCACACTTTACAAATAAAATGTCAGTTCTACCTGATCGATCAAATTGATACAAGTCCACATTCAGTTTGATCTATGGCCCTGGTTAGCTAATGTAAATATAAAACCCTGGTCAGATCGTTTAAATTCACAATCTTTCAATGTAAATACCTCGTAGGTATTGAACATGATTATGATGGTTTCATGACGGGAAGGGAAGGCAAAGAAGCATAGTTACGTCGAGTCAGCTCGGCGAGGCCAGTCCCGGTGTAAACTGGAACGTGCGGACTCCAATCCGTTCCCATAATATTTCTGCTGGTAAATCCTTTGTTAGCGCCGATAGCAATGCATTATGCAGTCAGGGAGCTATTGCCCCATCGACGAACTGTAAACAAAGACTGCAAGCTGGAGGAGCTGGCCTGCTATGATGTGTTTTATCGATAGGGGCAGTCTCCAGCTCTCCCACGTCGATTAGGGATGATACGACGTAAAATGTAACAATGCTACAAACTCCAGGAAATGTGTAATGATACAGCAGTTAGGGTGAAAAACGTAACACCTGTCACTTTTCGTGCGTGCATGCGTGTGTCGGGAGTGGACGTACATTGCCACAGCAATGCAATTTTTTGTCAAGACTACAACTACTGTACCCGATGGAACATTTGCAATTTAAACCCTTTGCTGTAGATGGGCAAAACATCATTATTTTCATCAATTTGAATTTTCAGCAGCACTCACATGTACTTTTGGTAACTTTCCTTTATATTTTGCTGTCCGCTTGGACAACAGAGACCTTGTCGCCGGATGTCGTAAATCTACGAGTCTCTTGAGATGATTCTCGGTGATTATTTTTTCCCCGTGGCTACTGACCAGTGTGTTGATTTTTTTTTTTCAAAAGTACACTGTTATACAGGCTTACTGATTTTTTTTTTCAAAACCGTACTGCTGTTGTTGTTGTTGTTTTTTTTTTTCCTTTTTTCTTCAAAGTTACTACACTAAAGAAAATTGATGCAGCATTCTCCACGGAAAATGTGTTACATTTTTCGCGCTTGATGCTTGTTACAGTTTGATAGATTACGCACCTGAAAATTACAACACTGATTTACTTTAGTAGAGGTTACCGCATTGTTATATATTACGTCAAAGCAGGTCGTCTAACATCTGTCATCACAGACGTTGTCATGAAGCGGACTAAAGCGCGCCAAGCACCAGTCAATAGCTTCAAATTTCGGTCAGCGTACCTCTGTATTAAAGCTCCAACACACACTGACCACTCTCTAACAAATGAACCCACTCTACCCTTATTTGTCATTCACTGCGGACATCTAATCTTCACCTCTAGATATTTAAAAAAAAATGAACAGAAGGAGAAGGCAGGAGGGATGTCGGTTTACCTCTATGCCTAAAATTTAGAATACTTCTGCACTCCGGATCAGTTGAACCTGGCAGATACCATGGTCAAACTAAAAGTGGAATCCTACCTACAACGAATTAACCGTTATAATCCACGCACGTCTTCAATCTAAAAAAAAGAAATGGTCGCGGTCTTTTATATCTGCTGATCCGCATGATGCCCGTGATTCACCTGAAGATTGACCTGGTCCAGCTTTAGCGTCAATTTTAATATTACGCATAAGAGGGCCTGAAATGTGGACAAGACAAAGCCCGAATTTTAGACACAAAAACTGTTGAAACAAAAGAGTAATTCAGTGGAAAACATTTTTGTAAAAACAATTGTACAGCAGATTACCATATTATGACAAAGGAGATCCATGTAGTTAGGTTAACGCGACGCCATTGCTAATCCTACACCTACATCTACCAGTCAGACAAAGGCGAATGTTTCTTAATAACAAAATATCCGATTCGAAAAAAAAAGACCAAACAATTGGGCAAAAATAAATCAAAAGGGATGGAGAATGAAATGATGACGATGATGATGATGATGATGATGATGATGATGATGATGATGATGATGATGATGATGATGATGATGAGCCTGCAGGTTACAAAACATAAACATGTGTACTTTAGGTAGTCTGGCGAACCTGATTTCAACCTCTAAAAGAAAATTAACTGATGTACATGGTACTGCCACACGTTGTGGTGATTAATTTTTCAATAACCCCCACACCCATCCCGAACCCCACTCCTCCCTCTCCCTCTCTCCTCTCTCTCTCTCTCTCTCTCTCTCTCTCTCTCTCTCTCTCTCTCTCGTGTGCGTGTGCTTCGGACAATGCCTTGAATGTAAGATTTTTTTTTTGAGAAGTCACACCTCGGTCAGTTCTAAACGCAAAGCATAGCACAAACAGCATTTATGGTTGCCAATATGGGTAAATAAACCGGTGGGTAAGGAAGCAAGTACAACTTCAAAACGGCTGGCAGACGGGATGGCAGGTTGACAGATTCATAGACAGGTAGGTCTCAAGGCAGTAAGTGGCCAAGTATGTAGGCCTATACATAGACAACCATGCATGTAAGTATGCCAGGTGCTCAAGAAATGAGAGGAAACGGCGTGCAGATAGGTGGGTAAGTAGCTAGGAGATAGTGGGTGTAAGATGGCAGCCAGATTCGTAGGTCGACGAGTAGGTAGTAATGTAGGTAGGTAAGTCGGTAAACAGATAAGTAAGTACGACGACAGTTAGGCATACAAGTACCGGTAACTACTGAGCTAGCTAACCTCGTTGCTGTTGACGAGAAATGCAATCCCCCCTTCCTCCCATCTCCCCCATTCCCTCCAAAATTGTTGACAGTCATGCATAAAAGTATCGGTAACTACCAAGTTAACTAACCTCGTCGCTAATGATAATAAATGCATACAGTCCCCCACCCCATCTCACCCCACACCAACCTACCATCCGCACTCGCATCAAAATCGATGACACTTATCCATAAAAGTACCAGGTAACTACCAAGCTGACCAACCTGTTGCTACTGACGGTAAATGCAGATAGTTTCTCCTCTCCCCCCCCCCCCCCCCCCCCCCCCCCCGGCCGAAACCCTTCCCCCGACTCCACTCCCTCCAAAATCGACGACGGTTAATGTATAAAAGAACCAGGTAACTACCAAGCTACCTGACCTCGTTGCTACTGACAGTAACTGCAAATAGTCCCCCTCCCCTCCCCCCCCCCCCCCCCCCGCCCCTACCACACACACACACTTCCCAAATTCGTCACATGGTAGAACTCCCAAGCTAGGCACAGTCCAGGGTCATGGCTCTCGCTCAGGACTCAGAGGACGTTACGACCAACCACGATAACATCTGAGGTCGGTCAGCTCGCTGAACAGCTATCATTAGTTTCCTTGCTCGACCGGAGATAACTGATGTGACATATCCCCGTGAATGGTGGCAGGAGTGTAAGTACGATTCTTGAAAGGGCCATGGAAGGATTGACTGAGTTCCCAACGTCACACTGATTCGAGTGATGTCAGCAAGAATGCTACCATGATGGAATTTCCCAATTTGAACAGTAATGAAAGAAACAGTGATTGGGAGAGAAAGAATGGGAAAGAGAACGCGCCACCACCACCACCACCACCACCACCACGACCACTCTCTCTCTCTCTCTCTCTCTCTCTCTCTCTCTCTCTCTCACACACACACACACACACACACACACACACACACACACACACCCTCTCTCTCTCTCTCTCTCTCTCTCTCTCTCTTCTCTCTCTCCTCTCTCTCTCTCCCATACAAGAGAAAGAATAGAATGTTTTTTCCTAAAATGCAACGATTTTTCTTTTAAGCGTGTGGACGAGAAGGAAGGCAAAGATAACATATCAGACTTCAAAGCTCACGGATCGTTCAACGCATAAAGCGGTCAGTACTCTCCAGTCCATCTTCTGCTCATCCTTTGGAGATCTCGCTAAATGGCTGGTGCCAGATCGTCTTCTAATGGCCTCTCTTTTCACCATTACACTTCGCTGACGAGTCCGGACGATGGCAGAACCGAACAGGACCCAGCGCCGGTTGTCAATCGTACTTGTCCTGGCCGTCCTTTGACTTGACTCGTTGGAATTAAAGTCACCCCACGTCGTGGTTGAGGCATTTTAGAGTTAAGGGCGCCTAACTTCTTCTCTTGGTTTGAATCAAGTTGCCAAGATTAACGGTAGGAGGCCTACAGTAGTGGAAACAAAGACATGGAAACGAAGCGTGATTTTTATGGAGAAGTTCATACTGATTCTTATTTTGTCCAGTACACACGCTGTTTGCTCTGATTCCCGTTTTTGTAGTGCTAATCACTTCGGAATATAACCATCAAAAACGGAATTTTCACTGTTCATTTTTTTTTTTTGAGAAACAAAGAACCGCTGATCTAGGTAAATTGAACAATTCGTAACGACCACGGTCAACAGATTTTTTTTTCAGATTAACTCTTTTGGAAACAGAGGCTGGAGTTGGTTACTTCAAAGATTAGTCATGCAACAACAAAAATTACGTCAGCTCTGTACCATCTGCAACACTATAGGTGGGGTGACTTTTCCACACACAAAAAAGATTAAATCATGACGCTCCGATCGAGGGCCGGCTGTTGCTGTCTCTGACACCGTATGTCCACCAGATTCCACACTAGAAACCAACATCTATTATGCTCATGCGCTGCATCTCCAGTGACGGCAGGGTACATTCTGCAAGACTACCGCCGCTTCTGTAATCACAGACTATCGCACTGAGCTGCAAAGACAAGATGGGAGATCATCGACAGTTCATGGAGAGTCTGCGTCGAGCTGCCGACTTAATCAGTCATATAAACATACCTACAAATTTTCAGAAAGATCGGCCAAGTACTTTCTGAGAAGGAAAACCGTTACAGGCCGTTACAGCCGTTAGGAACGGCTATAACGGGGTAAACTAAAACATCGGGCATCATCCGTCACCCATAATGAAAATACCTGCTCATTTTCACAAAGATCGGCCAAGTACTTTCGGAGATATTCCATAAAGAAGAAAAACCGTTACTGGCCGTTACAGCCGTAAGTAACAGTTATAACGGTAAACTAAAACATCCGGCATCATCCTTGACCCATAATGAATATGCCTACAAATTTTCAGAAAGATCGGCCCAGTAGTTTTGTCTGGAGCGAGTGGAACACATTTTGACCACGGACGGACGGACAGACAGACAGCATTTCTTCGTTCCCATTCTAAAGTAGTATAGAACAGGGAGTACAAAAAGCAGTAATAGCTACTTTAATCTCCACGCAATGTACTGTGGCACTTTAACTTAACAAAAACTTGGGATCACCGTTATCAAAGCGTTTTCCTCTCTAGACTACTAGGTGTCGGACTCTCAACGACCAACTCCTTTTCTCTTGATCGTGTTCAGGTTTACCATTCACATCTAACTCGGATGATGAATCAAAGAGGGATAACCGTCCCAGGAAAGCGTGGGAAGGGGACATGATTAACAATACATTCATTATCCCAGAGGAGTTTGGGAAGGGGACATGATTAACAATACATTCATTATCCCAGAGGAGTGTGGGAAGGGGACATGATTAACAATACATTCATTATCCCAGAGGAGTGTGGGAAGGGGACATGATTAACACTACACTAACCATCCTAGAAGACTGCGGGAAGGGGAACTAATTAACACTACACTGACCATCCCAGAAGACTGCGGGAATGGGAACTAATTAACACTACACTAACCATCCTAGAAGACTGCGGGAAGGGGAACTAATTAACACTACACTGACCATCCTAGAAGACTGCAGGAAGGGGAACTAATTAACACTACACTAACCATCCTAGAAGACTGCGGGAAGGGGAACTAATTAACACTACACTAACCATCCTAGAAGACTGCGGGAAGGGGAACTAATTAACACCACACTAACCATCCTAGAAGACTGCGGGAAGGGGAACTAATTAACACCACACTAACCATCCTAGAAGACTGCGGGAAGGGGAACTAATTAACACCACACTAACCATCCTAGAAGACTGCGGGAAGGGGAACTAATTAACACTACACCTACCATCCTAGAAGACTGCAGGAAGGGGAACTAATTAACACTACACCTACCATCCTAGAAGACTGCGGGAAGGGGAACTAATTAACACTACACCTACCAGCCTAGAAGACTGCAGGAAGGGGAACTAATTAACACTACACTAACCATCCTAGAAGACTGCGGGAAGGGGAACTAATTAACACTACACTGACCATCCTAGAAGACTGCGGGAAGGGGAACTAATTAACACTACTCTGGCCATCCCAGAAGACTGCGGGAAGGGGAACTAATTAACACTACATTGACCATCCTAGAAGACTACTGGAAGGGGAACTAATGAACACTACGCTGACCATCCCATAAGACTGCGGGAAGGGGAACTAATTAACACTACACTCACCATGCCAAAGAGTGCGGGAGGGGGACCTAACTAACACTACACTCACCATGCCAAAAGAGTGCGGGAAGGGGACCTAACTAACACCACACTCACCACCCAAAAGAGTGCAAGAAGGGGACTTAATTAACAACGTAACCACAATCCCAGAAGAGTGTGGGAAGGGGACATAATTAACAAAACAATCACTATCCCAGAAGAGTGTGGGAAGGGGACCTAATTAGCAATACAATCACTATCCCAGAAGAGTGTGGGAAGGGGACCTAATTAGCAATACAATCACTATCCAGAAGAGTGTGGGAAGGGGACCTAATTAGCAATACAATCACTATCCCAGAAGAGTGTGGGAAGGGGACCTAATTAGCAATACAATCACTATCCCAGAAGAGTTACATTCACCTTCCCAGAAGACTGCAGGAAGGCGACCTAATGAACACTACATTCACCATCCTAGAAGACTGCAGGAAGGGGACCAATGAACACCACATTCACAATCCTAGAAGACTGCGGGAAGGGGACCTAATGAACACTACATTCACCATCCTAGAAGACTGCGGGAAGGGGACCTAATGAACACTACATTCACCATCCTAGAAGACTGCGGGAAGGGAACCTAATGAACACTACATTCACAATCCTAAACGACTGCGGGAAGGGGACCAAATGAACACTACATTCACCATCCCAGAAGACTGCGGGAAGGGGACCTAATGAACAACACATTCACAATCCTAGAAGACTGCGGGAAGGGATTTTAATGAACACTACATTCACAATCCTAAACGACTGCGGGAAGGGGACCTAATGAACACTACATTCACAATCCTAGAAGACTGCGGGAAGGGGACCTAATGAACACCACATTCACAATCCTAGAAGACTGCGGGAAGGGATTTTAATGAACACTACATTCACAATCCTAAACGACTGCGGGAAGGGGACCTAATGAACACCACATTCACAATCCTAGAAGACTGCGGGAAGGGATTTTAATGAACACTACATTCACAATCCCAGAAGACTGCGGTAAGGGATTTTAATGAACACTACATTCACCTTCCCAGAAGACTGCGGGAAGGGGACCTAATGAACACTACATTCACAATCCTAGAAGACTGCGGGAAGGGATTTTAATGAACACTACATTCACAATCCTAAACGACTGCGGGAAGGGGACCTAATGAACACTACATTCACAATCCTAGAAGACTGCGGGAAGGGATTTTAATGAACACTACATTCACAATCCTAGAAGACTGCGGGAAGGGATTTTAATGAACACTACATTCACCATCCAGAAGACTGCGGGAAGGGGACCTAATGAACACCACATTCACCATCCTAGAAGACTGCGGGAAGGGGACCTAATGAACACCACATTCACAATCCTAGAAGACTGCCGGAAGGGGACCAAATGAACACCACATTCACCATCCCAGAAGACTGCGGGAAGGAATTTTAATGAACACCACATTCACAATCCTAGAAGACTGCGGGAAGGGGACCTAATGAACACTACATTCACAATCCTAGAAGACTGCGGGAAGGGGACCTAATGAACACCACATTCACAATCCTAGAAGACTGCGGGAAGGGATTTTAATGAACACCACATTCACAATCCTAAACGACTGCGGGAAGGGGACCAAATGAACACTACATTCACCATCCTAGAAGACTGCGGGAAGGGGACCAAATGAAACTACATTCACCATCCTAGAAGACTGCGGGAAGGGGACCAAATGAACACTACATTCACAATCCTAGAAGACTGCGGGAAGGGGACCTAATGAACACCACATTCACAATCCTAGAAGACTGCGGGAAGGGGACCTAATGAACACCACATTCACAATCCTAGAAGACTGCGGGAAGGGGACCAAATGAACACTACATTCACAATCCTAGAAGACTGCGGGAAGGGGACCAAATGAACACCACATTCACAATCCTAGAAGACTGCGGGAAGGGATTTTAATGAACACCACATTCACAATCCTAGAAGACTGCGGGAAGGGGACCAAATGAACACTACATTCACAATCCTAGAAGACTGCGGGAAGGGATTTTAATGAACACCACATTCACAATCCTAGAAGACTGCGGGAAGGGGACCAAATGAACACTACATTCACAATCCTAGAAGACTGCGGGAAGGGGACCTAATGAACACCACATTCACCATCCTAGAAGACTGCGGGAAGGGATTTTAATGAACACCACATTCACAATCCTAGAAGACTGCGGGAAGGGATTTTAATGAACACCACATTCACAATCCTAGAAGACTGCGGGAAGGGGACCAATGAACACTACATTCACAATCCTAGAAGACTGCGGGAAGGGATTTTAATGAACACCACATTCACAATCCTAGAAGACTGCGGGAAGGGGACCAATGAACACCACATTCACAATCCTAGAAGACTGCGGGAAGGGGACCAATGAACACCACATTCACCATCCTAAAGACTGCGGGAAGGGGACCAATGAACAAAACCACATTCACCATCCTAGAAAACGCGGGGAAGGGGACCAAAAACACCACAAAAACACAAACCAGAAGACGCGGGAAGGGGGCCAATGAACACCACTTCCAATCCTAAGACGCGGGAAGGGGACCTAAAGAACAAACCCCTTCACAAAACCAGAAATGCGGGAAGGGACCCAAACAACCCACATTGCCATTCCGGGGAGTTAGGAAGGAGATGTAATTAAATTAACAATACATTCAAAAATCCCACGCGAGGGGGGAAGGGGGACCAATTTTTTACTACATTTAAACCATAAAAACACGCACTTACCAACAAAACCCAAAAACATTAAAATAGGCCCGCGAAAAGCCTATCAGGCCCGCAAAATTGGAGCACTACCGATTCCAGCTAGTTGCTCTGGGCCCAAAAAGATAATCTGTCGGGCTTTGCAAAAAAAAAAAAAAAAAAAAAAAACCAGTGGTCGCATATTTGCGGGGGAGGGGACTCGACTGGCATTCCATCATTGGGGTAAACGTAAATCGCGTCTGAAACTTTTTATTTCTGAGACTTTCGGCTATACTCTATTCTCTCTCTCTCTTTTTGGGGTCTCTCTCCCCTCTCTCTCTCTCCCTCTTCTCCTCTCTCTCTCCCCCCTCTCCCTCTTTTGTAGGGGGGTTCGTAAGAAAGAAGAGAGAGAAAAGAAGGAGAAGAGAGAGAGCGAGAGGAACGGGTGACAGAAAAGAGAGAGCTCCCGCGGACAGCGTTTGGAAGGCCGCACAGCTATGTGGTTATGAAGTCTTTGTGCAACAAATGACTTGCAAAAAATAACCACCCCGCGTACATTTATGTGGGTTTCAGATCTTGACGTCAAATGAATGAAAGCCAACCCCAAAAAAAAAAAACTTTTAAAAAAAGGACAAAGGGTGAAACGGATGAACTGGAAAAAGAACCAAAGACGGGGGTAACAAACCGCTATTTTCTGAAAAAAACAATAGCAAAAGACAGAAAAAAAAACCGAAAAAAAGGACGGCATTAACAATAAAAAACTAGACTGAGTCCAAAAGGAAAACTGGAAAAAAGCCTTGGCTTGAAAACTTTAAAGTTGCGGGGAATTTTAAACGCGCCAACAAAAACGAACGGCGAAAAAAAAACACAACCCGTCTGTTGTCTGCGCAAAGAAATTTCGCGACTTAACAGTGAGATTCTATGTTCGGGAAAACATGGACTGCTGCATGAGAAACCTTTTCAAGTGAACTGAAAATAGGCCCGATTCACTTGCTAGATTTCTGTGAATTCATCGTTCATCACCAGTTTGTTCGTTTGTTTTCCGAAAAAAAAAAAAAATTGTGTGCATCGTATTGTTCTTAACTTGTTTTTCTTTTGTTTTATATTGATCTGCTCCTTAATTTTCACTTCGTAAGACAAATTAGCGACAAAATATTGTGAAAACATTCAAACCAATATTTTAGATGAAAGTTTTTCAATAACTTGTCAGCATATAGCATACCCACAAAGGCTCTTTCCTTAGAATGGTGGAATTGGGAAAAGTGGGGCAGAAGGAGGGAAGGGGAAAGGGCGAGGGAGGAGGGGGGTTGGGGGAGTTTGGAGAGGGGGAGGGGTTTATCGTATGGGGTAGGAGCCTTCGTTTATTGCATACATTTATCAAATAACGTAACTGTGTATAATGTGAAAAATTGTACCGAGAGAAGACGCAATCCTCCGCACAACCGACAACCACTTCACAAATGAAGATAGATTGCGTCCCACTTTAGAGCTAGCCTTTTATAATGCTTGTGAACGACATTTAGTCATTTCTGAAACAAGTAACCCCAAATTGTAAACACACCTAGAAACTGACCTTACAACGAAAGTGTCCACTTTGATATCCACTCAACTGCTATTTGGGATATCTTGAAGACAGACTGACAAGGAGGCCGAAAACAATATTCTGTTTCAAAGAACTACGCTTTCACGTTGGGTAACCATGTAATACAATCCCCAGGAATGACCTACCTGATCCTTATCAGCGGCAGTGTCTGACGGCGATGGTTGTGCATCAGCTGCAAGCGGATCCGACGATTGTTGATGAGCTGTTGCAGTTTATGGGTTTCCGCCTTCTCCACTGCCTCCTCGTAGCGATTCTCATGAGAGTAGCGGAGAGGGGGGAGGGAATGGGTGAAGTGGCGCTTCAGAACCACAACTGACTTAGTCTGGTCTTTGTCAGGCATCTTCTCAGGGTACACTTTGACGGTACAAAGAAAAACCGAAAATGACAGTCGTTTTCATCGTTGATCGTATTCTCATGTCGGGTTCTTGTTTGCCAGCACAATCTACACGTAAATTCATCATAGTATTGCTTTTTTAAGATGAATTCTCTTTTTGCATGAGCTAGTTTCAAATCTGTGTTTGTTTTTGCACGTACTGGTTGCCAGGTTTGTTTTCAGTCTCTTTTCAAAGAAGTTTTTGAAAATATGGAATACATCTATTTCAAATGTTCAAGACTTTCATCAAACATAATTATATAAAACACCTAACCTCCGTGACGTTCGTTACAATGGCCGCCAGCGTTACCAAACAAACCGTTAAATAAACATTTCAATAATTCTATTTCCAACTCTTTTTTCGTTCAGTCACAAATTCTTTGAACCTAAGTGCGAACGTTTTGTCGCCCAAGCCAAACAACAAACAAACTGATCAAACTGACAAAGACACTGTTATGTTCGCGCTGGACCACTCGCGTTCTTCCTTCAACCCCACTGAGAAGCAGACACACACTCAGTTTTCTACGACATCATGAACAGGCACAATCGCAGTTCGTGATCTACCGCATAAAAAACTACCTGCACTGCCAACTGCACTGATTAGTCCGCCTAGCTGACCTCCTGACTGATTCCACTTCCAGATAGGATCGGTGCGGCGTGGCTACGAACTCGGGTTACTTCCACCCCGCCAAGTTCTGGACCAGCGCTCTGCTCGACACGCCATGGGTCAACACATACTGAATCGTAAACAAAACCTCTCGGTGAATCGGTGTTAAATCACCAGCTTGTTGGAGCCCTGGGAAGGCTGTTGTCACCGCCGGCCACGGAAAGCAACAGGCACAGACTTGAACCCGTGTTTGGTCCTAAGCTCACCGGTGGGTTAGATATATGGCTTGCTTACTTTTATTGTCAGCCAACACTGTGCGTGGACAGTCACGATACCCGTTGCCCTGTTCACCCGTCTGGACCCTCTCTATCAGCTGCGTGTAATTCTCAACAACGGCGGAAAGTGCTACTCGCCCCTCAGAAATGTGAGGTTTTGCCCGACGCTGAAGTGTTCTATTCACCACTGCAGGAACAAGTGGAAACCGAGCTATGTGGTCTGCAGTTGTGAATCCTCCTCCCATAGAAATTCCAGTGTGCTTTTCCTACTCTGCGGGGGTTTCCTTTCTACTGGTTCCGAATCAAACTCCTTGGCTGGATCTCCATGCTTCACTGACTTTGTATTAAGTCTTTGAAAGGACTGTTCCTGTCCCTGCTTACAGACAAAAGTCAGCAAAAAAAGAGAGAGAAGGGAGGAAGAGAGAGGGGAAACGAGACAGACAGCAGGCAGACAGACAGACAGAGACATAGAGAGCCACACACACACACACACACACACACACACACACACACACACACACACACACACACACGTACAGAGAGAGGGGGGGGGGGGGCCGGGGGAGAGACAGAGACAAAGATAGAACGAATAGTGGATGGAAAAAGGGGGGGGGGAGAGACAAAAATATGTCTGTCTGTCTGTCTGTCTGTCTGTATGTATGTGTGTGTGTGTGTGTGTGTGTGTGTGTGTGTGTGTGTGTGTGTGTGTGTGTGTGTGTGTGTCTGTCTGTCTGTCTGTCTGTATGTGTGTGTGTGTGTGTGTGTGTGTGTGTGTGTGTGTGCGCGCGCACGTGCGTGCGTGCGTGCGAGTGTGTGTGTGTGTGTGTGTGTGTGTGTGTGTGTGTGTGTGTGTGTGTGTGTGTGTGTGTGTGTGTGTATGTGTGTGTGTCTCCTCGTGTAGGAGCTTGCGTTAGTGTGTGCTTAAGCTTAAGCTATGCTCAGACTGCAAATATCGCTCGCTTTCCCCACACGTTCTGTCATTATTAAACATCTCAAAGCCTTTCATTCCAAAACGCCTTTTCTTCAATTGACAGGATTATGACTGAACACCGATCAATAAGGGGAATGTTTCAATACCTCGGCTGGAACCCACCGCGGATCTGGTAACGCTGCATAGTATTTGTGGACTGTTGATTCCGCTTCCAGAAAAGGACTAAAAGCCCGGCTGACAAGAGGGAGCTGAGGATTACGAAACCGACAATCCACCAGAACAACAAAGCCGCGGTTGAAGAGAGAGTGGATAGTGCCATTTAACACCATCGAGACCACATTAGTTCTCAAAGCTGATGGGAGTGAGTGAGTGAGTGAGTGAGTGAGTGAGTGAGTGAGTGTGTGTGTATGTGTGTGTGTGTATGTGTGCGTGCGTGCGTGCATGCATGTGTGCGTGCGTACATGCATATGCGTGTGTGACTGCGTGCGCTGGCGCGTGTGTATGTGTGTGTGCCCGCGTGTCAGAATGTAAAAATGTAGTTTTAAGGTGATTGTGAGTGTCTCCATGGGTCACCAGCGCATTTGCACGTGTGTGTGTGTGTGTGTGTGTGTGTGTGTGTGTGTGTGGTGTGTGTGTGTGTGTGTGTGTGTGAGGAGAGAGAGAGAGAGAGAGAGAGAGAGAGAGAGAGAGAGAGAGAGAGAGAGAGAGAGAGAGAGAGAGAGAGAGAGCTTTACTGCAGATAAACATTGATTAGTATATTGTGAATAGGAGGAAGTGTAGAGAGAAGCCAGGATATCTCTCTCTCTCTCTCTCTCTTCTCTCTCTCTCTCTCTCTCTCTCTCTCTCTCTCGTCCGTGTCTGTACAATGCAGAAAAGAGCACGATAAACATGTCTGTGTTAAGAGCTGTCTTCCGAGTTTGAGTGAATTTGTCTCCAAATGCATGCTTTAAAACTTGAATCTTACAACAGATAATAACAAAGTAGTCTTTGTGAAAGAATGGATCGATTTGCCGTGATACTCCACGAAAGAATTGATGACGATGCGAATCTTTTATCTCAGGATAAACTTACAGCAACTGTAAAAAAAAATATTTAAAAAAATAAAATTTCAGTTGCGTGCAGGAATGATTGAAGCCATGGGGAAATATTAGGAAAAGCTTAACCCAACGGTAACGTGTGCATAATCTTGAACACCAGCAAGCAAAGAATGACAGTCAGGTCAATTATGGACAAATCTAATATAAATCTAACTGATGTGCGGGAAAACGCAATTTAATCCAAACTCGATTTCGGTAAAATGTTAATTTTTCCAAGCTGAGCAAAACAACTCGTGGCACTCGAGAGGGCACCAGACCGCAACCATACACCGCATCTTACAACTCAAAAATATTTTCCTCTGCGTGAACACACTGATTTTCTAGTATTTAGTTATTTAGCCAACAACCACAAGTCCTTCTACATCGTTTTCAACTTTGTGTGTAACAGTTTTGCCGCATTTATTTCATACTGAATGTTCGAAAAGTGCATGGCTGGTATCTGAACAGCAGCTTATCTTATTAGGATGTAAATGCTTGAAGGATGAAAAGAGCTGAAGACCAAGACTATAGATTTTGGAATAATTTCGTCAAAAATGCAAACTGCACTTCCAGTAAAAAATAGGCAGGTTTTCGACAAGACAGATCATGCAAAAACTAGATAGCAAACCTGCGAACTACAATCGACAGTCATTACGATCGTACACGGCAAAATTGGTGGACTTCAGTAAGTATTGTAGTGCTGACAGGGACGTCATTTGGAAGTTAATACACAACTATGGCTGTCCATCAATATTCATTACCATCATCCAGCAACTGTACGACAAATTCACCTGTCGAGTCATACACAACAATATTCCAGGTGCAGACTGGTGTAATACAGAGCTGCCTTCTATTACCACCATCTTCTTGTCGTTGGTCTACTGGATGATAAAGAATCCCGCAGATGGCAGAGACAGTGGACTTTTACCAAAGACATGTAAGACTTGAACTTCACTGATGATGTCAGTCTCCTCTTGTACACGCATCTGGATGCTCAGGCAAAACAATCCCGCCTAGCTGAGAAAGCAAAGAAAACAGGCCTCCCAGTTAAGATAAAGAAAACTGAAGTTATGCAGGTAAACAGCAAATAGCAGGATTCCAGTCAGTTAAGAGACGAAGATGTCGAAGAATTTGATAAATTCATCTACCAAGGCAATGTCGTCAGCAAAGATGGTGAGCCAGACCAAGACATCCGCAGTCGCGTCAACAAGGCAAGGAACGCTTTTAACACTATGCGACATGTACGGGATTCTACGAACCTTTCGCTCCAGATCAGGATCAGAATTTGGAACACGAATGTGAAGTTTGTTCTGTTACATGGTTCAGAGAACAACAAAATGTAACAATCTTCACGCAATCATCAACAAGCGCCTTAGGTTCATCCTCAACATCGGATGGCCAGAAATCATTTCTTACAAAACCCCGTGGGACAGAACCACACAAATTTATGTACACTTACAGATACAGAAAAGGAAATCCGGCTGGATTGGCCCACACGCTACGAAAGCCTCCTACCATCATCACAGGGCAGACACTTGAGTACAATCCATGCAATCCGCAGGGGGAAGAAAGACAGGGCGCTCTTGACAGACTGGGCGTCAGTGCATGCAATTTGAAGGGAAGGCAACCGAAGTGAAGCAAGGAACCGAGTCTGCTGGAAGGGTTTAGCCGCAGTCTTAAGTTCCCCCGGGAATTTAAAGCGCCAAGTCTGGCAAGTCCAGTTAAAGGCAACCCACCGGACTCAAACCTAGCGGTAAACAGCTTTATTGACCTTTCAAACACTTGGTGTGGAAGAAATATTTTTCAGATACCAGCGGAACGCTGAACTGATTGAACAATTTATGACAACCATACATGCGTCTGATCGCCTCAAATGAATTATGTTAACAAAAAAGTGAAACAGACTGATCAAAAGAAAGAAAAAGATCATCATAATTTCTTGGAGGTCTTTACTTAATAGTTTATAAAACGTTGTGTATGTCAAATGTCCTGCTCTTCGCAAGGTTACACCGAACGAACAGCACTGAACCTGTGTAGCTTTCGAAGTGGCGGGAGAACTGTGCTAACAAGCTGCATCGTTCTTCTCTACTCTCTCATCATAGAGTATATAATAACACTATCACATTTTGTTTCTTTGATAAATGTTGCTCTGATACAGACAGACAGAAAGAGAGAGAGAGAGGTGTGTGTGTGTGTGTGTGTGTGTGTGTGTGTGTGTGTGTGTGTGTGTGTGCGTGCGTGCGTGCGTGCGTGCGTGCGTGCGTGCGTGCGTGCGTGCGTGCGTGCGTGCGTGTGTGTGTGTGTGTGTGTTATGTGTGTTTTTTTATTTGTACATTACAAAATATGCATAAAAAAAACTTTAGTTACGTGTGCCATAGACTGATTAACATTCCCTCCCCTTCTTTCTACCACAGAGAGAGAGAGAGAAGAGAGAGAGAGAGAGAGAGAGAGAGAGAGAGAGGGGGGGGGGGAGTCAGCGGCAAGAGAGAGAGGAGTGAGAGAGAGAGGATGAAAGAGGAGGGCGGGGAGGGAGAGACAAAAGAGAGACAAAGGAACAGAGACAGAGACAAAGTGAGCATATGTGTCGAAACCAAACTTCCCAGAACAAGTGCAACGGTGGAAGAAAGTGTGTGCATGTTTTGATAAGCGAGCGCACAGAGATTCCTCCCGTGATATCCTGGTCCACAGCATTCCCCCTCAGGACGTGGGAAATCTGAGCTGGTCGGTTCTGTTGCATGCTGTGTCTCGTGTCCTTCCTGTGGTTACTGCAAAATCGAGGAGATGGCGGGAAACAGATCCTTTTAAAGGACTAGCTCAATCGACGTATGTTGATCGGAGATGTCCGATAGCCCCCTGCTGCAAAATCAGTACGATTCTTGGCAAGGCGAGCCTTGCTGAAACTTATGCTCGTGTGTGCGTGCGTGCGTGCGTGCGCGCGTGTGTGTGTATGGGTGTGTGGGTGGGTGTTTTTTTGTTTGTTTTGTTTTTACTCAGCCTGCATTATCGATTAGGATTAGTTCTGAATTAAGATATAAGAAGAAAAGGAAGGAGAAAAAGCAGAAGAAAAGAAAAAGAGCATGAAATAAGATGAGGAGATAAGCCAAGAGGAAAGAGAGAGCGGTAAGAAAATAAGACAACGATGAAGACACCTTGAAGTAGAGCTGTCCCGGAAAAACGTTGCCGACATTTTGTGAAACCCACCACCACCACCCCACTGTTACACACACACACACACACACACACACACACACACACACACACACACACACACACACACACACACACAAAGTGTACACACGTCTGTATGACAAGAAACTAGCTAAAACGCACATGTGCACACGTGTGTATGGTAAGGAACTAACAAAAAGAAAGGAACATTGTTATTTTCTGTGTTTTGTTTTAACTCTCCACTTTGCACGAATGTGTATTGAAGGAAAATTTAAAACAAAATAAAGAAATGCAAAGAACATGTTCTGAAGGCGTGGAGACACTGGTACGTAAACCTTTTGGGGAGATGGAAACGCGAGTACATGATGAAACAAGATTTTACTTTCAAATCATCTGTCCAGCAGACATGTACATCATTTCGTCAGGTAGTTGGTCATGTTCCTATTAGAACACACGCACGCACTTTGAAGACAGTGTCCAGGAGGGAGGGGCCTCACTTCTTATCGGAGGTCGACATTGCCCAAACAAAAGGATGATTAACGGATGGGTGAAGATTTTTCTGTTTGAACGGATATAGCTTTCTCCACACACAAAATTGTTAAGTGAGAAAAGGAGAGTGAAAGGATAACGGTAGGACGGGTAAGACGGAAATGGACGCAGTACAGAATCAGTGGCACACTGTCTGTCTTTTCCTGGTTGCGCTTTTTTATGACAGTTTAAGCAAAAAATAGTGCCATATGGGCCTCTCTCTCTCTCTCTCTCTCTCTCTCTCTCTCTCTCTCTCTCTCTCTCTCTCTCTCTCTCTCTCTTTTCTCTCTCTCTCTCTTACCATTTACCATGAAGTCTACAGTTTTTCTCCAGTTTGCGTACTGACTAGCGTGCTTAGGTGTCGACACGCTGCGTAAAAAAAGGCGTAAAAAAAAAGAAGAAAAAAAGCATTTCACTGAGTTCCTACAATTTTTGTATGCTATGCAGTGATCACTATTTGTTTTGGGGGTTTTTTCTGTGTGGACCAATGTTTCTTTGTTTGTATACTATACCATTTCTCTACTGTGATGAACGCAAACTTTCTCTACTAGGGACGACAGATGTTACTACATTCCGTATGAACTGCCTCATATCTGTGATGGTATTGGCACTTTGTTCTTCTCATTCGTATCAAATATCATTGCTCTGACAGTACAAGATACGGCTTATCTTGTATACCAGGCTTCACCCCTTCTCCCCTCCCAGTAAAAAAATAAATACCAAAAACAAGTGTCAGAGATGTAATAATTTTCCAAAATAAGCACAGTTCATCATTTTCCAACATTACAATACTCAGTATCACCAACACCACCATATTCTGCCGTATTCTACGCACAGATTTTACCATATTGCTGTGAGACATAGGCACACAATTTCTCCACCGGCATGACGCGGTGTCTCCAACCGTTCCAACCGTTCCTACGCCAGCAGGTCTGGGCTCTCTGCCACCCAGAAGTACTGTCTCTCTGACGGGGACAGCGTGAAGAGGGGGGTCACTCACCTTTTGGAAGCCAGGTCCGACTCCGTGGACAAGAGCTGCTGCTGTTTCTTGGTCAGGTGGTCTATCAGCTGCCTGACGGTGGGGATCTTTTCTTTCTTTGGAGTCGGTCGTCGCACTAAGCGGACCCGAACTCCGTGGTTGGCGTACAGGTGGGTCAGCAGCTCGCATCCAGCGGGCAGGTGCAAAGTGCCGTCTGGATCCACCCGTACCCGTCTGTCTGCCCCCTCCACTGGCATGCACAGCACGTCACCCAATGTAACCCAGTTTATTCTTAAGGAAACATTGTTTGGTACTCATCGTTTTGTGTCCACCCATTCAATGACTAGGGCAGCACAATGGACCGCTCAACAACGATCTCATGCGACTCTTTTTCCTTTAATCAGGATTTGTCATGATCTTGTGACTAAGAAAAATCGGTTCTGTTTAGATTAGGTCAGTGCACGCATGCCCACTTTTTTTTTTCATATTCACGAAATACGCAAAACAAACTGCTCATTCTATATACAAAACAACGAGATAAACACTGGAATGTTAGTCGCGTATAATTTCAAGTGCAAATTTCAGAAAAATGATGAACAGCCTTAGCACTGAAGCAGTAAATACAGAGAATTTAAGGACTGTCTTTTATTAATCAAACACTTACTTGTTTAATATAGCACTTGCCTAATCTGTTCCCATCTCAATTAATATCACCAACATTTACCCATTACGTGTGGTTGTTTTGACAACTCATAGCCCAGTGAATGTATTGTTCATTTCGCTACCATTCGAATACACACAGATGAACTGAAGTAGAGACTATGTTGTATAATATTGTAACATTAAAAGCGAAATGAAGAATCCTCTGTCCACGTATTCAGAAACTGACATTATCATCCAGCTAACATTGTTGACAATGAGTCTTTTCTTTTCATCTATACTAAAACACACACACACACACACACACACACACACACACACACACACACACACACACGCACAGACACACACACACACACAGGCACGCACAGACACACAGACACACACACACACACACACACACACACACACACACACACACACACACACACACACAAAAAGAGACATGAGCTTTAAACACCAAGTCAAACACCAACCAAGACGACACTGATTCTCTGACTGAGGACAGGAATGGAGAGCGAAGGTGGGAAAGACGGGCGAGCTTCATTCTTCTTTCTGGCATTTTCTTTTTTCACAGTTTAATGTCACTCACACGGGCAAAGAATGAACAGGCGTTTGGCTTGCAAACAACTGTTTGATAAATTTCCAGACGCATTGAATTGCCAGCAGCATTTAACTCGACCCACCAAACAAAACAACAAACAAACCAAACACCAACTGCGCCTGTGTTCCCTGTGAACGGTGTGTGTGTGTGTGTGTGTGTGTGTGTGTGTGTGTGTGTGTGTGTGTGCGTGTGTGTGTGTGTGTGTGTGTGTGTGTGTGTGTGTGTGTGTGTGTGTGTGTGTGTGTGTGTGTGTGTGTGATCTAGCCCCAATCAAGTCCTGTCGGATCCTTGACATAGCGAATGCAGTTGTCTACATGAGTGCTTCAATCTTCAGATCACTGTGACCAAAAACTGACACTCAAAATTCTTTGTTCTGTTTTTATTTGTGTTTTTCAATATTGTTCAGCCAGCACCCCCCTCCCCTCTCACACACACATACACTCAACACACACCGTATGTACAGTAGTACACCCACAAAACAATCATTAACGAAAGTTTGTGTGTGGATAATACTCCATAGGAACCTATGACACGACAATTTTTTTTCTTTTAAGTATACATACATGCATGCTTACATACACATATACATACATGTATAGGTATAGATATATGTATGTGTGTGTGTATATTATATACACATGTGTGTGTATATATATACACATGTGTGTGTGTGTGTGTGTGTGTGTGCGTGTGTGTGTGTGTGTGTGTGTGTGTGTGTGTGTGTTGTGTGTGTGTGTGTGTGTGTGTGTGTGTGTGTGTGTGTGTGTGTGTGTGTGTGTGTGCCCCCCTTACGGCTTTACCTATCCCTTGCTCCTTTTCCTGTTATAAACATATCTACCATGTCTTCTTCTTCTTCTTCTTCTTTTTCCTAAAATACTGGTTCACTCAAAAACGAGTAGGTCACCAGCGCGCATGTTAAAAAGTAAAATAAAATAACATAAAATAGTGCGACTCAGACTGTTGGCCCCTGGAGCAAATTTGGCAACAAGGGGTCGCACTCGATATTCAAGAAGTTAAAGGCAATGGCCAAATTCAGGCCCAGGTAATAGTAAAATATCTGGGGAAGTAAAAATAGAAAATCGTCAATATGCAGATCTCAAAACTGTCGAAGCAATTTGTTTTTTTAAATGAGATTGCATTTGTGGCAACCTTGATGGCACCCGGCAGTGAGTTCCACAGCCGTACAGAACTGGGATAAAAAGAATGTAAGTGGCTGTCAATATTTGATGCAGGTATGGTATAACATTGACCGCCACTCCTGGTGCTACTTTTATTCAATACTAGTTGTTCCATTGGAATATCAATTACTTTAGCTCTGCCTTTGAAGAAGATGTTAAGTTTGATAAAAGCTCTTCTCTCTTCTAAGGGTTTCCATTCTAATTTCCTCATGTTCTTCCTAGTATTCCCCTTTTCTCTGATGTGGTTCCCTGTTACGAACCGTGCTGCTCTCTTCTGAATCTTTTCGAGGTTATCAATGTCCTTTAGATGGTAAGGATCCCAAACTGAGCAACCATATTCCAGTACTGGTCTAACCAGTGTTTTGTAGCAGTCGTCTTTAACCTTTTGGGGGCAGTCATTGATATTCCTGTATAAGAAAGCTAAGATGTTATTTGCTTTCTTACATACTAAATTGTAATGTTCTTTCCATTTGAGACGACTATCTATAATCACGCCTAAATATTTTGCAGCATTAGTTTCTTTGAGAATAGTATTATGGATAGAATAATCTGATCTAATTGGTGAGCGTTTGTTACATATACGCAACACTTGGCACTTTTGGGGATGAAATTCCATTTTCCAAGTTCTTTCCCACTCTTGTAAAGCGTTTAGATCTTCTTGTAGAATGCGTGTATCATTCTTGCTTCTGATTGTTCTATATACTAAGCTGTCATCTGCAAAAAGCCTTATAGTAGTTCCAGGAGAGAGATTTCTACTTATGTCATTTATATAAATTAAGAAAAACAAGGGCCCCAGAATAGTTCCCTGTGGTACACCTGACAAGACTGGTTTACAATGGGATGACGACCCTTCCACAACAACTTTCTGCGTTCTCCCAACGAGGAATGATCTAGCCCATTTTAGCAAAGAACCGCCAATGCCGATGTGTTCTAATTTAAGCAGCAGGCCCTCATGGTCAACCTTATCAAAGGCTTTAGAAAAGTCTAATAAAATTGCATCTATTTGCTGTCTGTTGTTAAGACAGTTATTAAAATCATTGAGAGTTGTTATAAGTTGAGTCTCACAACTCCTTCGCTGTCTAAAACCATGCTGGGCGTTATTTAAGAAGTCATATTTGTCAAGATGGTCCATTATGCTACTATATATTATGTGTTCAAGTAGTTTAGCTGATATAGATGTGTACTGTTAATAACTGCAGACCTGGTTAATTTCTTCAACCTGGGCCCAGGCACTACGGAAACTGGAAAGTCAGTCACAAATCACGCTAATCGTTTCAAGACTGGCCGATACTGATAGGGTAAACTTGTTTATTTGGCCTTTAATATTTAAATCTATATCTTCTTCTTATTCCGAAACGGAGAGAGAGAGAGAGAGAAAAAAAAGGAATTGACGGGTTTAAACTTCTACCAAAGTTTATTTCGAACACAAAAAGGGGTTCGTAAAGATTATAGAAAAGGCACCAGGAACAGTTATCGGGTTCTTGATGGCTGTAATCCGGGTAAACAGGGAGGGTCGGAGAGAGGTCAAAGACCGAAGGAAACGATATCACCTCATGTGAAGAATGTGTCTGGGAACCAGATACTTGATCATAAATCAAATTTAAAATCAGCACAAATAAATCATACAGCAGCTGCGTTTCATACACTTTCCACAAGACTATCAGTAACGGCA
>CM031606.1:67891715-68030650 GCA_018398815.1 Conus ventricosus
CGTGCTGTTTGTAAACTTGTTTTTGATTACTATGTTCTTGTGGGGTACGTAAAGAATTTTGCCAAGTTTGCAAAACAATATCACACACACACACACACACACACACACACACACACACACACACACACACACACACACACTCATACTCACACACACACTCACACTCACACACGCACTGACACTGAACCCAGGAACTCTTCCAATGAGGACTATTAACAGGAGTGCACATGCTCAAAAAGCCAAGGCTGAGAAAGCCCCATTACCTACTTTGCCGTCGGGGCAGTAAACTGTCAAAGGTTCACTGCAGCCGGGATACAGCGCGATGGAAGGCGGAGCCCATCCCTCCGCTTCTGTCGCCTTTCACTTTCCCTGAACCGAATCACGCACCTATTTAATTCTGGACAGACAGAGAGGGTTTTAAAGCGGAAAGTACCCAACGCTGCAAGTGGCTTTGAACTCACGACTGTCAGCTTTCGCAGGCAAAACATTCCAAGCATTTTACGACGTGCATGCTTCATTTCAAAACTGAATTTAACTGTAAGACAGAAATGTCACAGCGACCTTTGCTCTGTCTTTGATAGGATCGTATCATTGAAATGCACTCATACTTCTGTTGTGAAGCTTCAAGAAGTACTCTAAGCGACTTTTGAGGAGTATACGTCAGCAAAATTCAAATACTGACCATAGATCAAGTTTACGGTGACTAACAATTCGCAATAGCATTAGCGTTAATTGCGTGTTTGGACAATTTTTCCCCCCAAGTAATCGTTGATTTTGCAAGTCATACGTATGCCAATTTCCATGTGTATCAAATTCCATCGGTTGCATAGATAAATATATGTAAAAAGCAACGTTAGAACAGTTCCAGTAACGTTGGAACACATTGAAAATCGAACTGATGCATGGGTTCAAATCAAATCTCACCTCTACAAGTGTCAGGCTGGCTTCTGGATTTATAACAAGTCGCTGTTCACGCAGGCACGCTTAGCCTCTTCATGAAAAGCTTATGTGCTCGGAGAACTTGCATAAAAAGAAACAAACAAACAAAGATTAAAATCCCGTAGCCTAATAACCAGAGGGCGGTGAGCCGTCAGAAGTTCACCGTCCTTGTATACAGTATGATAGAAGGCGGTGACCATCCCTCTCTTTCCGCTGACTTTAATCGTCCCTGGACTGAATCAGGTACTCATTTACCGGCAGAGGTTTTCAAGAAAAAAAGAAAAAGAAAGGAAAAAGAAAAAGAACAAAGGGAACTTCAACTCCACTAGTGATTCGGACCGAAGACCGTCTCATACAGACGCAAACGCTCTAACAATTTGATTACAGGCTCCTCTTAGAGAACGCTCCGTGCTTGGTCAGCATGCTGTACTTCATCAACATCAATCCTACTGCTTTGAAGAAAGTGTCTCGAAAGAATGAAAATACTTTTAGAAAGAACAACTCTTCTTCCTGCCATCCTACACTTGGCTGTCATCAGAATTCCTGGAGGTTTTTAAGTCATGTTGCACCGAGACAGAAACAGAAACAGAAAGAGACAGAAAGACAGACACTGAGACAGAGAAATACAGAGACACACACGTACACAAACACAGAGAGAGAGAGAGAGAGAGAGAGAGAGAGAGAGAGAGAGAGAGAGAGAGAGAGGAGAGAGAGAGAGAGAGAGGGAAGAGAGAGAGAGAGAGGAGAGAGAGAGAGAGAGAGAGAGACAGACAGACAGACAGACAGGACAGACAGACAGACAGAGACAGAGAGAGACAGAGAGAGACTGGGAGAGAGGAGTGAGAGCAACACAGGTACCATGCGCACAGTGTGTTCCACGATGGTCTAACATATCAAACACTGCAGAAACAACTGCAGAAACAGATGAAATTTTAAAAATAAAAAAGACCAGTTCAACTTTGTACAGACAATAACTAGTCTTTGAACTTCTGATTTAAACAAAATAATAGACAAAGCAACAGAAAAGGATACATGCAAAAAGTAACGCAGTATAAACCACGAAGCACTCGGCTCACACACACAAAAAACAACAACAACAAAAAAACAGGCATGGCTCTGCACAAGTGGAGGAGGCAGCAAGAACTGTGCTGACTACTCACTGGTTGTGCAGAGGACGCTGCGTTGGAAGAAGACCGACGCCTTGAATCTCCTGTCGGAGGCCCCAACTGCTCTGCGAGGACACTGCAAATGATCACCACCACGGCATGCGCTCACCACCAGCAACTGTTCCACCCGATAGCACTATTTAAGTAGGATGCAGCTCGACGGATATAAACACAAAACCACCGCCATTCACTTGCTACTACAGCCTGAACTTCTGTTCCTCGACAAAAACTTGAACGTCCAGCAATGGTGAAATTTTTTTTGCGTATGAGCGGTTTTAACTCCACCATTCAGGCAACCATATTTCGTCTTTGGTGATGATGTCTGACCAAGACGCTGCTATGCCTTTCTGTGTTGTTGTTTTTTTCTCGTGTCTTCCATCCAGTAACACACGATGGCTTACTTTTCTTGAAAGATAGAATGAGCGCGTACGCACGTGCATTTGTGTGTGTGCATATGCGCGCGTGAGTGGTGTGTGTGTGTGTGTGTGTGTGTGTGTGTGTGTGTGTGTGTGTGTGTGTGTGTGTGTGTGTATGTGTGTGTGTGTGTGTGCAAAGGAGGGGAGAGGGTAGGCGGGTGATAAGGGGTGGTGGTGGTGCGCGCCCCCGTTTTATTGCATACGTCTGCACACACAGGATTTTGTTTCAAAATCTGACCTGGGGGGCTTGGCGAGGTATGGAATCTGCTCAAATATGGTTGCAGTCCTCAGCTAAATTTAATCCCAGGACCCTCGATCAAAAAAACAATGCTTTATCCACGAGGCCAACTGGACCCCTGGGCCCTGTATGATCACAGGTGACACTAACAACCACCACCATTATATAAAGGAACTTCATATATCACTATATATTGCAATTATTATTATTATGTATTATTGAGTAGTGTGTGTGCAGCTATTGATGATTTTGTCAACCGCTATTGCTAACTTCTGAATACTGCGCAATTTCAACAAAAGACCCCCGACTAACTACCACCACCGTTCATCAGCTACGGAGACCTGTAAGGTTGAAAGAAAGAGCAGTCTATCGCTGTAAATCAACGGCATTCATCACTACTGAAATACTGTGCGTTTACAACAAGTAACATCGTTAACAGCCACTGTGCTGGGGTATTATAAATCCCCATCGTCATTCACCACAGTATAACAAATGGCACCGTTCATAACCACCACCATTCGCTAACCACAGAGCGTCATCCACTCCGAATTAACACTGTTACTAACCATCACCATTCATCAGCCATGAATCATCATCAGTATCATCATCATCATCATCATCATCATCATCATCATTATCATCATCGTCGTCGTCGTTATCGTCGTCGTCGTCGTCGTCATCATCACTATCATACACATCTGCACGCGTTTTATCTAAATGAAGGCTTAAGAGCCTCTAATCGTTGAAGAAGAGGGTACAATACATATTGACTCGAACAAAACAAACAAACAAAACAACCCCACTCTCCTAAAAAAAAAAGAAAAGGACAAATCTTGAAAAAGAACGAGTACTTAATAACACGTCACGCTAGTTTTTGCTAGCATGCACCACAAATACAGCACCAACAGAAACAAAAGTAGGCCAAGCACTCGCATACATGAAGACGTCACATGCCCGACCTACCCCCATTCCCCCACCCGCTCCCTGTTACAACCACTGCCATGCCATGCACACACACCCCTGCACAAAATGTTGTTCAATTTCTTTCATCACAGCTGCAGGTGTCTCCATCGAACTCCATCTCCTGGTTTGTTTATAGTTAGGATAATAATTTCAAAATGAGCCTACACTACTGTTTTGTCATGCAGCCTCAAGAAACAACAGATTCCCAAAACAAGAATAAAACGATGATAATAACTGTCACAAATAAATTTTACATTACGCTATTCTCCAGCAAAGAGAAAAACTCAACACGCTTTACACGAGAAAAAAACAACAACCATATCTTAACTCACACAAAGACACGCGCATACGCTTGCTATTGTATAACAACAATGGATCTAAGCAACCTATCTTCCAACTCAGCCTTAACATTACTGCTCCAACATTACTGTTACTAACTTTTTTCCCCATAATAACAGGATGAATGTCGAAATATGCCATTTCCACATAAGTGTTAAGTATCCATGGAAATGGCACATATGATTATAATGTATTTAAAACCGTTCAATCAATAGATGGTGATAACACGCTCAGTCCAATAACGATCATACACACACAGACACATGCACGCACGCACGCACGCACGCACGCGCGCGCGCGCACACACACACACACACACACACACACACACACACACACACACACACACACACACCTCGCGCGACTGATTGTCACAGTGACTTACGAAGACACATGAGGAGATCTTCTTCTTCTTCCTAAAATACTGGTTCACTCAAAAACGAGTAGGTCACCAGCGCGCATGTTAAAAAGTAAAATAAAATAACATAAAATAGTGCGACTCAGACTGTTGGCCCCTGGAGCAAATATGGCAACAAGGGGTCGCACTCAATATTCAAGAAGTTAAAAGCAATGGCCAAATTCAGGCCCAGGTAACAGTAAAATATCTGGGGAAGTTAAAATAGAAAATCGTCAATATGCAGATCTCAAAACTGTCGTATCAATTTGTTTTTTTAAATGAGATTGCATTTGTGGCAATCTTGATGGCACCCGGCAGTGAGTTCCACAGCCGTACAGAACTAGGATAAAATGAATGTAAGTGGCTGTCAATATTTGATGCAGGTATGGTATAACATTGACCGCCACTCCTGGTGCTACTTTTATTCAATACTAGTTGTTCCATTGGAATATCAATTACTTTAGCTCTGCCTTTGAAGATGTTAAGTTTGATAAAAGCTCTTCTCTCTTCTAAGGGTTTCCATTCTAATTTCCTCATGTTCTTCCTAGTATTCCCCTTTTCTCTGATGTGGTAATACACTGCTCTTGTTGATATTGACAGAAATTTCCGTTTTCTACCAACGAGAAAAATATATAATCTATAATCCCCCCCCCCCCCCCCCCCCCCCCCTCCCCCTCTTGTTTTTATGATGTCACGTCAATCCTAGTAAGACAAAGCGAGATAGTTCTGCCCGATCCCGTGCAGTTTTCTGAACACTCCACAGGTTGCTTCCCTTTGATTGAAACCAGCTTTGATTCGAAGACAAAAGAAAAAAAAAAAAAACTGTAAAGGCATACTTCGTTCCTTGTCTCCTATTATTTTGAGCTAAATGTCCGTGAAGATTTTCCGGACGACGTATGATAGTTCTTTCATTTATGTTTACTTTTTATATGTAATAAAGAAAAAATACATTATTTGGTTGAACGGGTAGGGAAGGGGAGGGCGAGGGCGAGGGCGAGGTTTGGGGAGGAGGCGAGGAGAGCGGGAGGGGGCAGATGAAAAAAAATTCTTTTTACGTATTGTAGTTTCATCAATTTTCGACACACACACACACACAGGCGCGCGCGCGCGCACACTCACACGCACGCCGCACGCGCGCACACACACACACACACACACACATACAGGCACGCGCGCGCGCACGCGCGCATACACACACACGCACGCACGCACCAGTGTTACAGAAGCGCGCGTGCGCGTGCGCACACACACACACACACACACACACGCTTGCGCGCGTGCGTGCGCGTATGCGCGCGTGGGTACAGACATAGGTCTACACCAATACCGTCCACTCACCCTAACACGCGAACGGAATGTTTCAGAAGGGTTTGAGTGAATGCTATATACGCACAAAACACCAGCTTAACGCTCAAGACGATCGTAATGGCAAGACAAGTGGCACGCACTTACAGGGGCAAGAAAACATTGACACGAAGCCTGTGCATGGACCAGCTACAGTCGCGATCTGTGCACACGCCTCACCAGGTAAAACAACAGTAAGACCTCCGCAGACACATAACACACTAACAACTTTGCAGTTATGATAAACATATACAGACTGCCCACCCTTTAAATATTGTTGAAATACTACCGTTGTAAGACATCATACCAGCTACATCAAAACTGACAGCCACGGTTTAAAATGTACAGATGAGTCATCAGCAAAAGCGTCACGAGGCAAGTGTACAGTAAGGTGAATGAACGTTCTCTCGCGGCTATGCCCGAACCTTCTTTCGTCTCCACCTCTAATATACCATAATCTTTTAATACCTTAGTTAATATAATGGGGAATAACAAGAAGACGCTTAATTACTTTACATATACTCAACCTCATGGCCTAATATTCTTGGTGCATTGTACACAAATATACGGACTAACACTGAAGATACACGTTGTCCATATTGTTAACAAATGTCCCTCGTTACATACATGCATACATGTATGTACATATGGATTCCATAATACAACACGCACACAAGCATGTAGGAAAACACATGGGTTTAAAAACAAATGAAAGAGTTGAGAGAGGTCATTACTGCTATTGTAAACATGGAGCGGGGGACAGAGATCATAAATATTGCTTGTAGCACTGTAGGAAGTTCAAACAAGTGGATTTTTAAGAGTGGATGGTGGGTCTTCATGCCCCCTGTGCTCATTGCGTCCTCATTTTCCCTGCGAGCACATTCATATCCCCCCCCCCCCCCCCCCCCCCACTCTCCACCCCACCCTCTATTGTGGTGATCTCTACTCCAAAGGAGAACGTTCATTCCCTACCACTGACCAGCTGCTGTGGTGACAGAGCTCTGCGGGTGGTGTCCTAGATTATAATTATTAACTTGGAACAGGCGCTGCTGAACACCATCAGTGCAGGTGTTCCTTGGGGGACGCTCTCTGCAGGATACCCTCGTGGCGACCTAACATTAATCAGGCCTTGAGGAACATTGGTATTCAGAGTGCGAAAGAGCACAAGAGGATATTGCCACACATGAGAAAGTCGGAATGAGCAGCGGCATGTAAGTAACACCAATGAGATGCCGAAAGAAATAAGAACAACAAATACTTAAAGAGTGTGTAGTTTCCTCAACAGCTGAAACGTTTCGATGACAATGACAAAGAGTACCAGAGCAACACAACTTACAAGCGAAAGAGCCGTGGGGTCTCTGACCGTAACTCCTGCGCAGGCGAACAGACCGCTGGCGGGCGGGGCTCATGGGCAGCTGAGGCCGGCCAGCTTGGTGTGCCGACATTAGAGGCCGGCGCTTTCCCCAGACCAGCCTCGGGGGCACTCTGCACGTCCTGGGCGCTCCCGGTCCGGAGCACCAGCTGTAATCCGCGGATACCACGGGCACATAGGTCACGGCCGGCTCTGACAAAGCATTGGTGGTGCCCCCCACAGTGGCCGGGATCGACAAGAGACACGACGACTTGGCTTCGAGAGGCGCTAGCATAGTAGTGAGGGGATGATTTCTAGTGAAGTCATCTGTGCCGTGTCGATCTTCAGTCTACCAGTCATGCTGTTCTCGTATCGGCTGTCCGTTCTGTCACATCAATAAAAATCATTGTATGCAATTTACTCATTAGCATGTACGCGAAAGTTTCCCCCCCCCCCCCCCCTTTTTTTTTTTTTGTTTTTGAAAACCAACCAACCACGGACATGTGTACGAAAATTATGGTTATTGTCTAATACTGAAAGCGATTAGCCAGAACTTTTTTTTTTCTTTGTCTGTGATCAACATGGTACAGATCCTTATTATACTATAATATTATAGTGGTAGTTAACGAGCATCAGCATTACTGTAAATCATTTGGGACCCAGTAGTCTGACTTTAAATAATCACAGCGTAATTTTCATAACCCCGTATTTCCGATCCGGAGCTATATGACTGGAAGCATCTTTTTCAGTGTTTCTAATATTTACCTCAAGTAGTAGATTCCTTGCCGTACACAGCAATGAAAACACACATCGATTTTTGTGTTCGATCATATATGGCTGTTTCCACATTAAGAAAAAAAAAGTGTCAATCTCGTGGTATATTATACTAAAAACTGTGCACGTTTTAAAAGCTTCTAGAATAGTATTTCCTATACCCATTCTCTTTGATTTTACGACCATGAACACCAAGGCTTCTACTTTCTGTTTCCGACCGTATGCATACAGAGCGTCAAGTATTTCCGATATTCTGAAAGCAAAATTGTGTGATTAGCATACAGCATCAAAAGTCTAAGATGAGTCGACAAATCAGTTTCTTCAAACTCAAGAGAAAAGACAGACTGCTGAGCAGCTTTTTCCAAGCAAAAATTTGGATATACTGAAATTACACTGGCGACCTTCATGCGTCCATGAGTGTGCATTCATAGCGACCTAAATTTCGATTGCTTCTCCGCGCATATGCCCTTTTATGTCGGGATCACCGGTATGTTGGTAAATTCATGAAGACTCGTTGTTCAAACGGACGTGGTGAAGCCCTCTTGAAGGGAGCTCACCCGAGCTGGCTCCGTGACTTAGCGTATTATTATCGTCTGTGAGGGGCTTAATGAGTGGTGTCTTCTGTATGTTGGATCAGAACAGGCACCACTGAACACCACCGAAGTGACTCGGCAGATGTGCAGTGTCTCTTCTGCTGGGCTTCCTCTTGAGAACTTGACACTGACTGCTCCATGTGGATTGCAGGTGCCGAAGCTGTGGCGAGACGGGCCAAGCAGTAGCTATGGACTTGCGATAAATCACACACACACACACACACACACACACACACACACACACGCACACGCACGCACACACGGACGCACGCACGCACACACACACACACACACACACACACACACAACACACACACACACACACACACACACACGCCATGCACTTTCTTATACTGTAGAATGTGTTATGTGTTCATGTTGAACGTTATCTTTTCTCCACATTGTGTGTTACGTGGTGACCTTTTTTTTTAAATCAAAGAAAGAAATTTCCATTTAGTTGTACATGCTTTCCTGTACTGTATTTGAATTTACTAATGAATGCTTTCAAATTTGGTTTTACATTATTAACTCTACATTTGTAAATAAACAATTTTGCTCATAACAACATCGAATCAGAAGTTTTACCTGTTTTGGCTTTATCGTCCATCCCAAACAATACCAGTTCAACATCAAACAACAGCCTCACACAACTGACACATTTTTCTTTTAAATGGTCTTTTTTTCCCCCCAGAACTCTTGAGAACTGGGACAAAACCACAAGTAACGGTCTTTTGTGTCTCTTTCAACACCACAGAAATTGCAACGATTGTTCCCTGTTATTTCCATTCTCTTTAAGACAGAATTTGAAACTAGAATTCGATAACATATTTTAAGCTAAAACCGCTTACTTTTATTTCTTTATTATCCTTAAATTTTTAGACAGATTCCTAGTCGACTTGGATTCATAGCTTATTTCCGCAGTTGATGAATGGTTTGACACCGATATCGATTATTTCAATGTTGTCCAGTAGTTTTTCATAGTAAATATTTGGTTACGCATTTACACTCGTTATGGCTTGTAATGCATTACTATTTTCATTCTTCACATTGTTTTCAAAGTTTGTTTCTTTTTCTGGTACAGTCTTTCACAGTATGTATATAGCTTAGATAACTCAGATAATTCATCCAAATTCCGAACACTTCTTGGCTTAAAAACTCACAGCTTTTACCAAACGTATCCCCGTTTGAAACACATGCTTTTCTGCCCACGTTTTAAAGCAAAAATAAACATTGCTAATTTATAATTTGTCAATATAAAAGAGTAGTTCAGCTGCCACTTGTCTACTGTTGTCGTAATCGATATAAGCATCCTTTCAAAGCTGGTTGCATTTGCCTGTATATGTCTTTATATGTTTGCTTATCTGTGCGCTTATGTTTGCTCGTATTAATCCGCGTATGTCCTCTCTCTCTCTCTCTCTCTCTCTCTCTCTCTCTCTCTCTCTCTCTCTCTCTCTCTCTCTCAAAGTCAAACACACATATCCTTTTAACTCCGGTGCTATCTGAACAGTAATGTTGCAGTCCATCACAAGAAACCCGATGGCATTATTAACGTGCTATTAGTATTACAGAGAGTGAGAGAGATAGAGAGAGAGAGAGAGGGAGGGAGCGAGGGAGCAAGGGAGAGGAAGATTGTCATAAGTACGTATATTTTACTTTCAACTGCCTTCTTAGTGTTTTACTATTCAGGCAATATCTTCCGGCCTTCCAATATTTGAAAGCCCCACCCCAACCCGCATTTTACAGGAATATTGGTGAGAGAATACCCCCTCTTAACATTTGCAAAACAACCCACCCACGCACTTCCCCTCCCCCCACCCTCCTCCCCAAAAAGCATTTGGAAGACTGCAGTGATTTTTGTCAGTTCAACCTGACCCCCAGTGCAAAATGACATCCAACGCCACTGCAAAGGGGCACAAATGCTAGTGCTGCGGGAAAAGAAACCGAGGAGGGGGGGCGGGGGGGGGGGGGGGTCCCGTTGACTGCTCGGTCCCATAATCATGGAATTGAACAGCACAGAATACGCGAATCATCGCGAACTCGATAATTTGATCTTGATTCAGATACCTTCCAACATTAAATGAGAAGCAGCCTACGTCACCGTACCAACTACTGCCCTCACATCTCTGAATTGATCAAAGCTGACGATTCACAATTATCCATGGAAAACAAAATATTTTGTAAATGATTTTAGCTAAAAAGTCTGTATAGAATCTATTTTTTTACCGATAATCATGACACAATACTGAGAATCAAGTACAGTCTTCTAGTAGGCTATATAATCTTAATCTACATGACAACATAATCCGTGGTTAAACCATAGATCTGGTTTTCAATCAATCTTTACTTATGCATACTCCGCATGTTGAGCGTTTAAGCGTTCTCCAAAGGAAAATGCATCATATATGTTACACTTCATTAATTTGATTACTCACCGCTGAAGCAAAAGCTCGTAATGCAAAACCAGATTTTGCAATTATGCGTTCAACAAAACTGGAGTTTGAAACATCGAGTTGAACAACACACTATCAGTGATAGTCAGTCGATGTCCCAGCCTAAACGTCTGGTGAATGGGAAGAAAAGCCAGAGTGACCTCCCTTCTCGAATCTTCTTTCTTGATTATATGCTTGCGCTACAGGTACGTTTCTCTTTTAAGTTATACTGCTTGTGCTATACGTACATATCTCTTTAAGCTATGTATTAATCGGTGTGTGTGTGTGTGTGTGTTGTGTGTGTGTGTGTGTGTGTAGGGCCGGAGAGAGCAGTAGATAGAAGATTAACGTCCAGTTAGCCCTTCGCTCTTTAGAACACAATTTTATATTTACTTTCATTTCAATCAAATCGAGGCTACCTGTATTTGTTTCTGTGCGTCCGTGTACTTGTCTGACTACATTCAAGACCGAAGAGGCTGTGCCAGTCTTGAATAAATGTTAATTTGTATTTGTTCATTTCTCTTGTTGCTGTGTAGATGTGTTCAGTACAGGGTATATAGGCAAGCTTGGGGCATCCTTTTTGGGGGATGTTTCCTTGTTTATTCTGTGTGCTCTGTGCTGTCATATCTGCTAGGCGATTCGGTGTCGAAAGCAACATTCCTTTGGAGTTTTTGGCGTCTGTTTATTTTCTCATGGGAGCAAGAGTTACCCTACTTGTTTGTTCTTCGTCGAGCGTAGTCTGCTACAATACAGTCGCCTAGCCTTGATCGGAGGGTACGTACTTCTACAGACTGGGGTAGGTCCATCTCGTAAATCTTCGTCCTCCTAGACTGATCTACAGGATTTCGGTCTGCTTTCTCGGCTTGATGTCCAGGACTGTTTTTTCTTTGGTGTCGCCTGCCGACGGGAGACGATCGGATCACCGGGCGATCTGTCTTCATGCTCGAGTGGCGGTAGCCTCAGCCGGCGACGGGGGAGAAGGGTGGGGGTGGGAAGGGGGGACTCAAGGACGGAGCAGGAGGGCTGTTGACGAGCCGCAGCACTCTTCCCGAGGGCTTACTCCCTACGAGGTGCCGATGCCATGCCTGCCATTAAGACTTGGACCCGCCTGGATCCCGTCCCCACTCCCTAGCAAAAAAAAAAAAAAGGAAAGAAAAAGCTGTGTTGTGCCCCCCCCCCCCCCCCTCCCACACACACACACACATTTTCATCGGGTAATGTAAGAGCTAAAAGTAGTATTTTTGGCATATTGCCTAATGTACCCTATTTAGGCAGTATCCCCAGACCCTGCTTCTGAACCAACCCACCCCATCACACACACACACACACACACACACACACACACACACACACACACACACACACACACACTCGTCATATACTGATACAAACCATAGTATTTCTTTTGATCTGAACAAATAGATACTAATGAAAATGTAAGTATATATTTTCCTAAACATAATCCCCACCTCCAACCCACGAAAAAAAAAGAACTTCCAACCGTATACGAATCAAATAGGAATAGTTGATTATTTTAAATATTTGGCTGAAAAATTAAGTTACTTGGAACCATGTTCAAAACAAAACAAACAAAAAAAAAGAAGAAGAAGAAAGAAAGAAAGAAGGAAAAAAGAAAGAAAAAGAAAAAAAATGTGTATGCTTTCAAGCATTGTTCTCGTTTTCGCAATAACACTACTTAACCGTAGTTGTCTGTTTGCAGTTGTTCGATTCGTATGCAGTTGGAATTTTTTTGTCGAGGGTTGGGGGTTGGGGGTAGCCTATATTTTGGAAATTTTGTACCTATATTTTCTTAAATATGTCTTAGTTCAGATTAAAAGAAATACTATGGCATTTGTTGGCAAAATATGAATCTAATATCAGTCATAGAAAAAGTACGAACTGCTTATCATTTCAGGGCTAACATAGAAACATTTGCGTCAGAGAAAAACATTTTAGCCAACTGCGTGTGTTCTGTATGAATTATTTAAGCAAGACTTTTCGTTTTAATGTGGTTTAAACCTTAACCGTGTCGAAAGCATTTAAGTTGACACAGAATTAAAATATTTCTGAGTGTTCTATATTATTTGCGGACCGAGATGCATTATATCAATGTGTTAAACAAGATATTTATACTCACAATTCGCAGGAGAGCAGCAAATAATGTTTATTTCGCCGAAAGAAAGAAAAAAAATTGGAAGAGAAAAGTACATTTCTAGCTTGCCACATTCTTATCCGTCATACGTTTACTTAGGCCTGTTCCAGTTCAGAGAGAGAGAGAGAGAGAGAGAGAGAGAGAGAGAGAGAGAGAGAGAGAGAGAGAGATCAGTCGAACGCTGGACAAATTCATGTTTCACAACATATTTGGATATGTTGTAATTGTGAAATGAGTGTGTCGCGGGACGAGTTTTCGTATATAATGGAACGTCAAATTATAATTACCTTCAACTTGAGTTTATTCGAGAAAAGTTTGTTTTAACAACGTAATTGTAACACAATTCCATATGTTTAATTTTTGTAACCAGTTCTGAGCAGGAAGAGGGGAGCCGGGGAAAGGAGGGGGATGGGGGGGGGGGCGAAGGGGGGGAGCTGGGGGGGTTGACTTAAGTAAACCTATGACAGTGGGAGAGGTAGTGTAGTATTCTTAATGCGGCCGCCAGGGTGTTTTCATTACATGAAAAAAATGAACTCTTGAAACAAAGTAACAGTCCTTCTTACCAAATGATCAGGCTGTTTTCCAATCGGAAAAAAAGTCAGTGCGCCCACACCAAAACAGACTCGCTTGATGCTGGTCCTTTATTGCCTTAGGATCCTCACCACAGGTCTCTGAGAACGACAAAACAACATTGACGCATGGCGAGTACCAATCGGTAAACTTCACGAAAAACAAAACTTTGCACCTACACCGTGCAGGTAATGTGGCACGACAAGATATTGAAAATCTGCTCTCCGCTGGACCTATAAAATGACCGGGACAAAAATCAGTCACTTTGGGATTAAAACCCATTTACATTTCGATCAATGGTTTCACGAAAAGACTCTTTTGTATCTGCCGTAATGTACGGAAAAGCGAAAGGCACGGCGACGTGTCTGCGTTCGCCAATGTAATACATTGAAAAACAGCTTAATTCTCTCCGCAGCCTTTTCTAGTCCCATGAAACTGTTGAATACTCCTGCACTTTTTATTCCGGAAGGGCCTGCAGTAAGCTTTTAACGAGGCCAGAACATACCACAAAATTACAGAATCAATAGAGCAATGCTTAGACTAATATATGGGCGTTATTAAACAGGCGAGCTTCTCACTTCGCTCAGAGAAAGGGTGAATGTGAGATTACGTGCAACCGCCCGAACTGTTTAGGGCCAGATTGTTCTAAGACCGAAGACTGTGCTGAGGTCGGTCCAGAGAAGTTCAATAACACATTGTTTATCCAAAATCCTAACACGGCTGTTCCAAGGCCTAAGGTCAGTTCAATCATGTGCAGTTTACCGAGACAGTCGGGGTTGTTGTTCCTGAACTGAAGTCTGTGTTGAAGTCCATTCCAGCACTGGTACACGGCTCTTCGTCCACTGAGTCAGAAGCGCTCTTCGCAGACAGAGGTCTGAATCGGATTAAACCTGCACATGTTGTCTTTTCGCTTGCAGAAAGTTTTCAACGATGGTCTCCTGCGTCAGTGCCTGATGGAAAGACAGTTCATGTCTGCAGGCTTCCCACGAACAGCTGTCTCTAGCGTCATCAGGCAGCCTATCGTTCGCACTCGACTGGCGGCCAGTTCGTCCCCCAGCTCTTTGACTGAAACGAATAACAGGAATGTCAAGCGGCAAATTATGAAGCCACAACAGCGTCCAATCATTTCCAAAGGCTGACCTAAGGTACTCATTTTGAGATACGCTATGCTATGCCTAAGGAGAAGCAACCGTCTAACCAAATGGGTGAGTCTGTGAAACAGAGAAAATACTAAATCTGCATCCCAGGTCTTCCACCCTAAGCAGCCACAAACCACCGATCCGAGAGGAAGGGAAGCTTTGACATGCTATGATGGCCAGTCGAACTCTCGTCACGACAATTTCTCACAGGCGATTTGCTGTCACTCATCTGGCCATGGATGGTGATGATTGCCCCTTAAAGAAAGAAATGTCAGTGGCTCAGATGAATGCTGCAGTCCTTCGGAGCCCCTCCACAGCCTTGAAATCCTCTTGCTCGATCAGTCCAGGTTCTCGTGGATGGAACAGTGGGGAGGAAGCTGCCTGACTATCCAACGGGAGCTGTCGAACAGGCATTCAGCAGAGTTAGCCTACCGAGGAGGAAGTTGGTGAACATTGTTGAATCTGAGATGAGAGTGTCAATGCCGTTTTCCGCCTTTTGGATTGGTTTGCGGAGCTGAACGCCAGGCCTGCAGACAGAAGACGATGTTAAAGACTAGCATTTTTTTTTTTTTTTTGGCCGGAGTTCGGCAAGGTTGAGCGGCCATTACAAATGGGGCTGTAGGTTTGATAATTAGTTATTGTCATGAAAAATGTAATATATCTGCACTATTGAGATGACTGAATTGGCGAATTCCCAACAATTCTTTTAATACCAAACTCGACTGGGTTTATTTTCTTGTAGATAACATAGATGCCGCATGAAAGCTTGTACGCAAGTGGTCAGGCAATATTAGAACAATGACAACAAACACAATATTGTGCAAAAATGACGTCATCACTTTCTGGGAAGTTAATTTTCCACAGTTAAGTAGTACACAAGTTTGATACATGCCTCTGCTCAGACTACAGCAACAAAAATATTGGATTACAAATGTGTAAAGCCTTGTTTGTTTGCCCTTTCACTAAGTGTCTCAATAAGGACAGAAATGTAAAGCTGTGGGAGTCTCCCTGGTGTTTTGCCACTGTCATCTGGCCACTTTCCACTTCCCTTAACGTCGACCCCTTTGCCTCCTGTTGGGACTTGTCTCACCTGAGGACAATGGATGCGAATGAGTGCCTGTGATTAGTGCGTGTGTGTCCTGGACGAGTGTGTAAGCCCGGGGCCAGCTGAGAAAGCCGAGTCAGCAGCACGTAAATGACCGTCTGTTTGTCTCTTCAGCCCGCTTTCTTTTCTCTCACTGTTCATCACCCAGGACATCTACCAAACGCGTATGTACTTTTGTTATATTCCCTTGCAGATCAGGATTTGCGGCGCTTGGACACCGTTAATCTGTTAGCACACACAGTCTTTGGCAACGCTGCCCTCTACTCCATTTCCAACATACTCCTCCCTCCCGCCCCTATCCCCACTCCACACTACTCAGCCGAATTCACTGTCATCTTAGTTTAAAGTATTGATCACTGACTCAGCCACAGGCACGTCTCTTTCTTTGCATCATGTAGTTTGAAACATCTTTGCCCGTGCGATGACTGTGATATTTCCCCCTCCCCTCCCTCTTCCTCCACATCCCTCCCCTCTCTCACTACCCCACATCCCTCCTCCCCTCCCTCACTTCCCCACATCATTCCTTTCTGTTCACGCTGTTCCATACATTCATAATAATGTCTGTCATCACGAATAGTAGTAACACACTATGTGACTGGATTCTCCAGACTGACACAAAAATAGACCAAGTAACTTACAGTAAAAGTCCCGCTACAGTTATTCCCAGTAACTGGACAGCTATCATACAAACGTAATGTTGGTGACATTAACAACAAACCTGAGTTCAATGCACAGTGGGCTGACTGCGCCAAATCAAAACTGGCCTCATGTCCTCTGCAACAATGCTGATCTGTCTTCTATCCCTACCAGTCTCACCAGTGACGAGCCGTGCCGGGCCAAGGTGCAGGTGAACTGTGGCACCTTGAAACTCATCACCATCACGGTGATTTATTCCTCAGGTACTGCTGCAGTGCAGGGAAACCTGTGCGAAAAAAATGGCTACGCCACGAATTCGAATCACTAATCCAACTGATTCGCGAAGTCTTTACAGCTGACCCGTCAAGATTTTTCAGCCAAACCTGGACGAGACTGAATGCGACAAGATGGCTGACTTTCCCCTGCTCTCCGCAAAGTGCCTTCCTCCTGGCGGCCTTTGCTCCCAGGACATCCTGTCTCCCCAGGGAACCCCTCGCCTTCCCAGACTGCACTAGCTAACCACTCCAACCACCACTCTCGACAGTCTCATCATTCCAATCATAACTAAGTGACAGGATTCAGTATGTGCTGCTTAATGGCAAAACCGCCTCAACAGAGTTTGTCACACATGGAGTCCCACACGGCTCAGTACTAGGTCTCCTCCGTTTAACATCTTCATAAATAATTTACCAATATCAATATATCATGAGAAGGCCACGACGGATTTATTTGCTGATGACTTGTCACTCAAAAAAAAGAAAAAAAAAGAAAGAAAAGCAGCAATCTACAAACAGAAACATTTCTCCACAAATGTCTAAACGAAGTGTCAGACTAGTGTACTTCAAGGTCAATGGTCATACACCCCGCCAAAACAAAACCTATTATTATAATCACTTGCCAAAAACACCAATTACCTCATCTTTACTTCAAACTTTATTTGAACGATACTTCTATCGAGCAAGTAGATAAGCATCGTGTTTTAGGTGTAACGATAGTTGAAGAATTAAATTGGCTGTCTCCACTAAATGATATGTACAACACACACACACACACACACACACACACACACACACACACACACACACACACACACACACACATACACACACGCACGCACGCGCGCGCGCACACACACACATACATACACACACACGCACACACACACACACACACACACACACACACACACACACACACACACACACACACACACACACACACACGCCTTTTTTGTTTATCTCAGCTAAAGCGCTATTTCAATATTACCGCACTTAAACTTTTCTTCAAAGCACACATAAATAATGTCACGTATCAATTGCGCTTCAACAGTATGAGAAAAGAGTAAGGACGTCCGCACACACACAAAAAAATTCTCTTCATAGACGCGCAGCAAAGCTACTATGATGAATAATTCAAGCTTTACCACGACTCAGTAACAGAATACAGTGACCGAGAGGAAGAAGTGGAAGGTGAGATGGTCAGTTGAGGTGAGGCATGGGGAGGGGGGGGGGGGAGGGCTGAGGGGAACCCCAGAACAATTGATCATCAGGAAAACCAGAAAACTGCACAAAAAATGGGGAGAGAGAATAGCAGGGATGGTAGTGCAGCGCTGGCCCGTGTGTCTCATGGGAGTTTGATGGCTAGCTTCTTGGACAGCGCTGGGTGAAGGGCCTTGTGTAAGCGCCAGTGTCGTCTGCGGTAGTAGCCTACTGCCGAAGATCACGCATACTTGTTATTTGGCCAACGTGCACAGTCATTTTGAAGTCATGCTTTTACACCCCCTCCCCCTTAAACAAACACGAGTGAAAGCGATGGTATTTGGATATGGTGTGTAAGCATACGTTATGTTCGATGTCTGTATGAGTGTACGTACTCTTATATATTTGCGTTTACGCATGAATGTACTAAATTATCATGTTGGTATGCAGACATGGGTATTGTATGCAGATATGTATGCAGATCTAAGTGCGTGTGTGGCATTTGTATGTATGATAGTGTTTGTAACCTTAAACTATCTATTCATATATCTGTGTGTGTGTGTGTGTGTGTGTGTGTGTGTGTGTGTGTGTGTGTGTGTGTGTGTGTGTGTGTGTGTGTGTGAAAAGGGTCTGTCTGCCATAAAGCAATGGCAGCTAAAGGTATTGAACAGCGCCATCTCTACCGATTGTATCACGCAGTTGTACTCAGTGTGACTGATTATGGATTGGGGCGTACAATACTGTCCAAAAGCAACCTTAAATTAGAAAGAATTCAAAATGAATCAATGAGATTGATCCTGGTAACCACGAAGGGTACACTATTTTGAAACTATGCGATACTTGCTAGACCTTCTTTCAATGCAGGCAAGACACAAGCTAGAACAGGTGAAGGCGTATTTCAGAGCACTTGAAAATCCCCAAACCCCACCACATGCGGCGGTCAAGGAAACAAAAGCCTAGGACGTGGAAAATCATGGATGGGCCAGGCAGAAGACAATATGCAGCTTGTGTGCCATTTAGCAGAACTCAAAGAAACGAAGGAAAGGGGAAAATATCCAGACCACCTCAAACACCTCTACCAAATTGCCATCGCTCCAAAACTGGAAAGACACCGTCGAGAATGGCCAGAACGCAAAACCAATGCAGAAATTCAGATGCACAAAAGAAGACATCGTTATGTACACTGACGGTTCCATCACCAAAGATAAGTCAGACCGGGGGTGCACAGTGAACCGAAATGGCCGAACTGTACAGGAAAACAATGGCATAGACAGTTTAACAACTTCACGTATAACAACAGTGACACAGGCACTCCATTGGCTCTCATCCAAAGACCAGTTTGAACTCAACAAGCCATGATACTGACTGAATCCATACTTCAAAGAGTGGAGAGTGGAATGGGTAGCACTGCTTGGCATGAAGCAATGAGCAACCTTCCATTGGAGAGACTTATGTGGATGTACATCCTTGGACATGCAGGAGTTAATGGAAAATGAGAGAACAGACACACTGGCAGGCAAGGCAATGCGGTGTACAGTTTGGCCGATCTGATGTGATACAATATCTAAAGAAATCACCTGAACAAACGAGAGCAAAGCCACTAAACAGACCATTTTTCAGATCTGAACATCAAGAGAGGAAATGGCCGCACATACAGACTTAAAGGAAAGGCAAGAAACATCCTCAGCCAAACAAACATTGAAATAATCTCAAGGCCAACACTGCGAAGACTCCTAGAGATTGGGACAAACTCGTACTGGGCCTTCCCAATAACAGATACAATTGATCAAATGCATGTCAACTGAGATAAGACTTTGAATCTATCAGGAACCGGTGTATACTGTAGACGTGTGTGCGCTGGTGGTTGTGCATCGGTGGGGCGATGCAGGTATGTAAATGGGAGAGTCCACAGATGTGAGTGTTTACGTTGGTGTGTGTGTGTGTGTGTGTGTGTGTGTGTGTGTGTGTGTGTGTGTGTGTGTGTGTGTGTGTTTTGTTGTTGTTGTGTGTGTATGTACACGCGTATGCACTCACACACCGCACACACACACACACACACGCACGCACGCACGCACGCACGCACGCACGCACACACACACACACACACACACACACACACACACACACACACATACATTGGCTTGTGCCCATACACTCATGCACACACATACGTGTACACTCACCACACACACTGATAATAATGGCACAGACAATGTTAGGTTGGTACTCCAGGTCTGACCAGCGCGTTGGGCCATTGCACAGGTCAGACATCTGGTAAGGCGTAGTCACGAGACCCTCGTCATAAATTATCTCATCTTGGTCATTAATTCACTTGTCCATCAGCTTTAAATCATTCGCAGTGTGATCTTGAAACTAAGCAGATGTAGTGTAGCGTAGCCTATATGGACTAGTCCGCACGCAATGACACCTTCCTGATGAACCTGAAACTGAAAGTGTGTGCGTGTGGTGGGGGATGGGGAGGGGTTGGGGGGTGGGTGTAAGAGGAAGGTTGTGGAATCATGTTTGAGATAATCGTATGTTTGTATGGTCTCGCTACCTTAACTCATCGGAAAGTCCTTTGGGTGCGCCACAACGAAGAACTGTTTTCCAGGTTCCTCCAGTTCTGCCGGAAAATGTTTCTTCTTCTTCTTCCTAAAATACTGGTACACTCAAAAACGAGTAGGTCACCAGCGCGCATGTTAAAAAGTAAAATAAAATAACATGAAATACTGCGACTCAGTCTGTTGGCCCCTGGAGCAAATTTGGCAACAAGGGGTCGCACTCGATATTCAAGAAGTTAAAAGCAATGGCCAGGTTCAGGCCCAGGTAACCATAAAATATCTGGGAAGTTAAAATAGAAAATCGTCAATATGCAGATCTCAAAACTGTCGTATCAATTAGCTTTTTAAATGAGACTGCATTTGTGGCAATCTTGATGGCACCCGGCAGTGAGTTCCACAGCCGTACAGAACTAGGATAAAATGAATGCAGGTGGCTGTCAATATTTGATGCAGGTATGGTATAAGATTGACCGCCACTCCTGGTGTTACTTTTATTCAGTACTAGTTGTTCCATTGGAATATCAATTAGATTAGCTCTGCCTTTGAAGAAGATGTTAAGTTTGATAAAAGCTCTTCTCTTTTCTAAGGGTTTCCATTCTAATTTCCTCATGTTCTTCCTAATATTCCCCTTTTCTCTGATGTGGTTCCCTGTTACGAACCGTGCTACTCTCTTCTGAATTTTTTCGAGGTTATCAATGTCCTTTAGATGGTAAGGATCCCAGACTGAGCAACCATATTCCAGTACTGGTCTAACCAGTGTTTTGCAGTAGCTTTCCGTGCCCAGTCTGCAATGTCGTCCGTCCATCCTTATTTCTGTCTTCCTCGATCCTTGCCTCCCTTTCTCAGCAGTTCCCTGGATTCAAGGTTCCTTCTGCTCGGGTTTATCTGACGAACTGAACATCACCTCTATCAGACAGGCTTTGACGGATTGAAGTTCAGTCGCGCGTATGGTCCGAACCGGGTTTGCGCGCGATTCCTCTGTGTGTGTGTGTGTGTGCGCGTGTGTGTGTGTGTATGTGTGTGTGTGCGCGCGCGCGCGCGAGAGTCGCGCAAACCTGCGCTGGACAACTGAATTCTGGCCGCTAATCGTGTGCGTAGCACTTGGTGTGCCCGGCATGCAGAATTAGGTAGTATGTTTTACTGCAACACCACAAATGGCCAAGTTATAACCTATCGCTAATATAACACGCCTGGTGCACATTGCATTTGTCCTGTTGTAGTTACATTTCAAATAGGTGTTTTGTATAATACAGCCAGAACTCCTGCGAGAAGCAGAGGACAGGCAGCAATATAGAAGATCGGTGGAGTCGTCCCTCATGTCCCCCTACGAGCACTTTGGTCATGGGAATGTGATAAGAGATACTACAGCAGATGCTGGCATTGTGATCATCGGGGTCGAGCACAACGTAGCTGCGTGCTATATGTAAACGTGCATATGTGGTGGTTGTGATCGGTGGGATGGAGGAAGGGGTTGGAAGTAACGAAGTAGGCTGGGGTTGGGGGAAACAGGGAGAGATTATATGCAATCTTGCATGTATGTGCTCGTTTTGATATAATGTGTTGAGAGCGAGCTGTGCAAATGGGGATGATGCGCACGTTTTGAGGCACAGTCGCGATACACCTGCTGACTAGAAAAGGTTGGTAAAGCGTTCTGCCATATATCGCCCTGGGTATATCCGTAAGCAGTCCATCTTTACTGAGTGACTAACTAAATGTTGTCTGAAACATCTCTAGAAACTCATCGGAAAGTAAAGGCTGAGATGCCAAAGAAAACATTTTACAACATTGCACATTTAGTGAAGAAATATGGGTAAAGTAAAGACTGGAACTAATAGGACTCCGTCGGACTATCAAGTAAACTGTGCATGAAAATCATGAGCAATTGCCGGAAAGCAAATACAGGAAGGTTGCATCGGCGGAAATGACCTCTGACACTCGAACATGCCATGTGACCCACATGTCTGCCAATCGAACCCAAGTTCTCTTGCCGCCATCTTTATCTCAGAAACCATCGAGATCGGGTGAAATGAAAATTGATGTTCATAGACAGAATATAGCGAAAGCCTCTTAGTTACAGCCATTGTCTTCAGTGCAGAATTGTACAATGGCATCCGAAGGAGGGGGCAAAATAAAAAATAAACGTGGACATTCTTCATCTAAACCATACGAAAGAGGAAAGGTGAGACGAAAGTTGTACACGTGAGTTTAATGTAACATGAAGATGAACATTTAACCGCGTAAAATTGGTCTTATAGTGTCAATTTCAAATTGTAGCACGTTCTTTCGTCGCTATTATCGTCGAACATTTATATAAACTGAGTCAAACAGATCCGAACATGCTCGATAAATCCGAGTGTATTTTCATTATGATTGTCTTTCTCCCTTAATTCTGTTCATTGGTGAATCTGCTTGTCTTGAGACTTCAAAATTTACATCATTTTTTTTAGTCCCCTCGGGCTCAGTATGAAATGAACACAAGACAGTGTAGTTGTACCTTTGCACGTTATGTCTTTTAAACGCAGGAATGCAGTTTCACATTTTACAGAGATGAAATTTGTATGGTCAAAAAGTAGCGTTGCGCCAGTTTTGAGTTATCACTGTGGTTAGTGATCGTTTTGACCGAGTCTGGCGGTCATGTGAGACTGAACTGTAAGTGAACATTTTTGCCAGTTTATTGTTCAGTGTAAATTGGGAAAAGTCCTTGCAAAGGATGAGTGATGTACACAAAAATCAGTATGCTTCAGGAAGTTTTCTTCCAGAGGAGGCAGTATCTGCATCCTCTGTAGAGTCATAAAACTACAAATCTTAAAGTGAAAACTTTACCTCCATCAGTCCATGGCAACATCTCTGCATGTAGAGCAGTAGTTGTCTTCACACACAATTGTGCGTGTGCGCGCGCACACACACACACACTTACACACACACATGTTTAGACCCTATTTCAAAACACGCATCATTTGGCGACAACTTGATTGATCATGAATCCTTTCAGTACAGAAATATAACTTCGATGTTGGACATTGATAAAAGAATTACTGATCCTACTAGATTATATGAAAATTGTAAGCACACTGCTGCAAGCATTGCAGGTAAATTGAAATATTAGTATTACAGATCATTTTTTTTCCATGTAAGAATAATAAAGGAAATAAGTGATACAATTGATCTCAAACGTCAGCAAGTTCTTTGTTTAGGCCTATGCATGGATGTATGGGTGTGTGTATGCTTGTTTTCCTAGAATGATGTAACAGATTAACCTATAGTCAGTTATGATAAATAATGGAATTTGTTTTGTTTCAGTCTTTCTTTGGTCGTATTGCGGATTCTCTAAAGGAGGTCCTCCGACCTTCATGGCTTGCAGCTGATAGTGGCCAGATATCATCTGTTGGGGACAGGCCTGGTGTATCATCTGTCTCTGAGGAAGAGGAGGACTTTTTTGTAAGTATACTCTCATTTTATGTGGCCTGAATGCTTTGATGGGGATGTTACATTTTTTGTGGTCTTGCATTAGGTTTGCTATTGTCCCACATGATGCTATGAAAAAAAAAGAAAAAAGAGCTAGAGTAGGACTAGAAAATGGAACAGGTAAAAAATTGTTGGGTGCGAATATATGTTTTGTCGTCTGGTGATTTGGGCATAATTGCTTATATTAGAGCCTGGAATTTGTCGCAGAAAGGAGGATTCTGGCATAAATCAAAATCGAAAGCCGCAGGAAAAAAGATTGACGACCATACTTTTTTTTTCCACAGCCCGTCGGTATAGCAGACGACTTCCGCAAACTCTTAGTCGCCGAAGGAAAGCTCAGTTTAGGCGTGATATGCCCAATGCATAGTGGGTTGACCTTGATCCGTTCATTACTTCAAGATGGAGGACAGGCAAATAGTCGAGCGTGGCGACGTGTTCAATGATTCAAAGGCAAAGAATAGTTTGAAATGGACGTGAATGGAGACAGAGGTCGGAGAGGAGCTGTTAGCTGAGCAAATCTGAAAGGTTAGTGTGGTAGGGACTGCCATCTGTGAATTGTGCCACTGTGACATCGTCTACAACCCGAGAGGCCGAATCGCCTTACAACTATTATAAGACCACAACAAAACTGCTATGCTTCGGAGATGGTGAGACTGAGAGGTGTATAGTGGCTGTGTAACGGTGTGTGTGTGAGAGATGGAGCATTGAAATTTTAAATGTTATAAATCCTGGTCTGTTACAACTTGACAAACCCACATTGATTAAATGTACACCCTTTTGGCTTGTCTGTTATGTTTTGTTTTGTTTACACCTTTTGTTTTGTTTTTTCAGTGTGTGTGTTCGGGGCTTGATTAAATTCTTTTTAGAATATCGTGTATTAGATGATGCAGTTAGAATAAAAAAACGAGAAACTTATGTTTGTGTTCCAGGCAATATGAACTACTGCTCATGTTTTACTTTACCTTGTACAATTTTATTAACCTTTTCAGTGTATATTTATTTGTGCCTGATTGAATTTTTTTCCTGAAAAATCTTGAGTCAAATAATAAAGTTAAGAAAAGATGAGGTATGTGTTTGTGCTCCAGGTAGCATGAGTTTCTGCCATGTTTTGCTGAGTTTTCCTTCTGTTGTACAATAAGCCTTTTCAGTGTATATTTTGGGCTTGACTGAAATGATGGGGTTCAGGAAGAAGAGAGAAAGTGTGTATTTGTGCTCCGGGCAGAATGACCTGCTGCCATTGTTTCGCGTTGTTTTCCATTTGTTAACTTGTACAATTAGCCTTTTTAGTGTGTGTTTTGAGATTGACATTCATTATGAATTTTAGTGTGCTAGATTCCTTCAAATTTGCCTCCAGAATACCTGAAATTGTACAGATTTTAGTCTTGATTTTAAAGATTTTCCGGGGGAGCATGCCCTGACTCCCCCATGGAAATTTCCCCCCCTTTTTTTTGGTGAGGCTCTGCTTATATTGATGTATATGTATAGATACTGCCTGTTGAAAACATGCCTATTTTTCACTCAGTTGAACTTCCCCGCAGGCTAAAAGAAGGGCTTCTGGTTAGTGGTACCTAGTAATATAAGCTTACTGTGCTAATTTGGTAGTTGCAAAGTGTTTGGGAGTCGCTTGTGATTGTCGGTTTTGAACTGTTAAACCATGGTAACTTTATCATGTGTGTTCTTGCGTAAAATAAGGATGTTAGTTATAATGATACTCTTCAGTTCATCATGAAAAATATATGTTGTCAAAATGGCATGTGAGTATCCCCTGAATAAGAGGCTTTCCTTTTTTTAGTAATATTTGCCAGTTGTTTTGATTGATTTTCTTTTTCGTGATCCAGCTGGACTATTGATGGTAACGTTTCTCACACAGATTCTGAATGTTATAAGTCAGATCTTTTTTCTGTTTTAGTTCCAGTCAGAACATTGATAATGCAAAATTTTGTGTGACTTCAAAAAACTATTTTCAGTCTCCAGCACAGTCTCCTTTACAGTTGCCGGCCCAGTCAGGACTTGAGTTGAGGAGAGGGAAGGTGTCTGCATCTGTAGCTGTTCAGTATCGAGATGCCAAGCACAACACGGGTGACGGTTCCTTTCAGCTGCTGCAGACGTCTGGGGGGTCATCGACTACCTGGGAAAACAGTCAAGCGACAAAGTCGACGTGGAGCAACAATGTCTTTGACAAGGCACAAATTACCAGATACTTGTTTCCACAAAGCTTAACTGGTGTGTTCTCAATGCTATTCATTACAGTTTTAGTTTGTCAGTTGTCATGTTCATAAATATATTGGCATCAGTGTGTGACATTCTTAGTTGATTGATGGAAATTGGCAGTTTTCTTTCTCTTTTTGGTGGAGTTTTCATCTTTATTAAGAGGGGGTACAGTGTTACTGCATGCTGTTCAATCTTTTACTGATCCACCCACCAGGCATTTTTGCATCACTCCTGATTTGCTTGTTGAGGGTTACTGAGCTGCAGGGTGATACACTTTCGGGTTAGCATGCTACGAGCTTGTTGACAGTTGCCGCACTTTGTGACCAAACGTTTCGCCATAAAAGAATAAATTTGCCCTCTTCTGTCTTCCCCCTCTCTATGAAAGGACTTGAACGGAACTGGGACTGAGTAGATGTTTAGACTGTTGACTTGTTTCTTGAAGAAGAAGGAAAAAAAAATTCCAAGTGAAGAAGGTGAAGAGGAAAAAGTGAAAGAAAATTCGCTAGACAGGGTTCGTAGGGTCCTTTGAAGTCCTTTGAAGTCCTTATAAATGGGATTTTTGTCAAAAGGCCTTTTAAGTCCTTTGATTCAGCAAGTTGGTCCTTTTAACTCACGAGGAGGTCCTTTTAATTTTTGAAGGGTACTGTTAAGTCCTGTTTTTTCAAGAGAAGGAGGCTTGAAAACGAAACCGATACATCTTCCACAACACAAACCGTACTTTTGCAAGTTGCAAAGAGTTGACAGATGCCGACGCGATTGTCTGAAACGCGGTAGGCAGGCCTATAACACTAGGCCTATCAGTGGGCTTTCTGTTTAGTAAGCTTAGCTAGCAGACGACGCAAGCTGCGGGCAGGCTGGTGCGTTGCTGCAATCCAGCTTTTTTGACGTCACCGGTTCCACAGTGCAGATGCGGTGCTAATGTTCGCGGCATATAGCTGACTTAACATTTTCGCTCATGCTATCTATGTTAAAATGTTCCCTTTATAGAAATTCATTAAAAGAGTGGGGCAATAATGATGAAAATATTATTACCCAAATAAATGTAGGTACATAACATGACGGAATGCGAACATAACAAACAGCTTGGGGAACAGCTATATGCTGAGTTCTCGAGTAACATTTACAGGATAGATTCCTTTTCCCGCCTTGTCTACCCCCCCCTCCCTCCATCCCTGACCTTTCTCTGCCCTAGCTATTTCTGCCGGAGGCCTAGTTTCTCTGTTTGGAAAGTTTTACAAAGTTTTTGTTGCAAGCTAAACGTTAAAAATGCCAGGAAGATGTTCCTTTCAGGATGACTGGTTTAGTGGTTATGAGAGGTAAGTGTCTGCTGTTCTGCATGCCAAAGGGTTTGGGGTGTACTGTAAACTTATGTTGGCAAAGGTCCTTTTAAACTGATTTGAGGTCCTTTTAAAGTCCTTTAAAGGTCCTTTTTTGGCCTCATGCCCATCACCTGGGAACCCTGCTAGATGTTCCCGGTTCTGCCACCATATTGATTGATTTCGCTGTTGACCTTTTTGATGTTCTGTAAGTCGAATCAAAACCAGACAGTAACTAACAAGACTTCAATGTTTTTAGTCAGCTCTCAATTTATGAGCAAAGCGAAGTGCGAGAATGCGCTTTTATGTCTGACTTGTGGCATTGCAAGTGAGTGCTTCGCTTTAATATGGAATGTCACACTTTTAATGTCAAAATGCATCATGATGCTTTTGAGGCCTGGACAGCTTTGGCGACTTTACAGTTTGTTTTCCATGCAAGTTATTTAGGAAGGTTTAAACATGTAGATACAGTGTTTTGAGCCATCTGCTCTAGCTCTTACAAGCACATAAACAGTGTGCTTCATATCAAACTACAAGTAATTATTATTTTAAGGTATATTTTATATCATCTTTTATTGAGTGTGACACGCAGACGGAATAATTGAGAGTGATTGATGACAGTTCATTGAAGAAAATTTATTATTGAGTGGCCCTGTTGAGAACTACATCTCTGATACCATAATAGACTTGACAAGTAGTTTAGACCTGAGTGGCCATAATTAGGTGACCAAGAAGTGGCGAGTTGGTGTTCAGATTAATTTTTGGATCTTTTCAGTGCAGGTCAGTGACCACAACAGTTAAACAGTAAACAAGTGGGGTATGTTTTGCTCCCATAAAGATACCTAACACAGAGTAACTTTTATTCAAGACTGGCACAGCCTTTTAAACTTGAATAAAGTCAGACAAATACATAGACGAACAATCTAATAGTGGGGGAAAAACAAGCGCAGGCCAACAACTGAACTGTCTGCATAGTAATGACCTGGCAAAGATTTGGACTTAAGGAGGGGAGGGGAGAGGGGAGTTTGAAGATGGAGAAACTGGGAACATGAAATTAAAAAAAAAAAAAATGTTACAGATATGAAAACTCTTCACTAGCTGCATAAGGGAACCATCGCAATCCCTTTTGAAGGCAGATATATTTGTATTGCCTGCTCCGAGGCCTTTCGCCCGCTGGGTCGGGACTCATCAGGGAGACACGGCTGGTTGTGTCTGCGCTCCCGGCGTCAAATAGAGCCACACCACAGTCCATAATACTGTGGTGTTCTCACCACCATGGGTGCAAATAAGAATCCAATAGCACCCCCAAAGCAGCAACAGTTAGTTAAAAACATCGGCAACACACAAACAGACCCATGTACTTCAGATTCCACCCATTACTAGGAGTTTTATCCTGAATTTTATGTCATTTGGACTTCAGGCATGTTTACCCATACAGTTTGGCTGTTTAGTACATGTTATTTGTTAGGCGAAAATGCAGCAAATAAGAGAAGCTTAATAAAAATATATTGGAAAAAAAAATCTAGAGAAGTTCTTGTGCTAAAACACTTGGCAGAATGTAACCGTGGTTCTATCTTGGTGAGCTGGTTTTTGAATGTTTTGACAATAAAGGGATTGCTAATGGTAAGTCTCAAAAGTGAAGTTGTATAAACCTGGCTGTGTCTGCTTATTCGACAACAGGCCGATATATAGGAACAGTAGCGGGGACTATATGCCTTGAAATCTCAGGGGAGGGAGGCAAGAGGCCATGAATTTGTGCTGAAGTGTGCTGATGGAAAGGGTATGAAAGGAATTTGTTAAAAAAATTTGAAAGATTTGTACACGCTGCAGGGAACCTGCTTGTTTTAGTTGAATAGTACACTAATGACAGTTACAGAATGACTAGGTGTGGGTCTTCCAAAGAATTTTGCAAAGCAGTACCCCAGTTTGATGAGTTCATCTCTGTGCTCAAAAAAGAAAAGAAAAAAAAGAGAGAGTTCATTATTTGGTACATGTTACGTAAGGAAAAAAGTACCTTGGAGGTTCAAGTTAGATTTACACTGTCTTTATTTCCTCTGCCCAATTCAGACACTGCATTGTCATTGAAAGTTCATATTGAAAACAGCTGTCGGATATCTGCGATTACTGAAATATGATTGTAGATACGTTATTGCTGCCTGAAAGGAAGGGAAATTTGATTTAAGTGTGAACATATTGTAACAGATGCTGCTCTCAGGTGCTAGCAGAATGAGCTGATTAATATAGCATGCAGACCTGCCAACCATTACGCATTTTGCGTAATTTATTACGCCCAAGTGGTAATTCTTACGCCCTTACGCATTTAACCAAAAAATTACGCATTGAAAATATTCAACAACAAAAAAAAAAACGGATGAAAAAATCAGCGTATGTACAGATACGCACTGCGCCGTGCGTATAACCAGTAATCTTCGAGAAGCGTTTCCGGTCATGCGGAGTTCGTTTCACCATCTTTACCATTCAGCGAAGTTGGCGTCTTTTTGAAGTTTTAGCTACGAAAATGTCGAAACGTGGAGTAGAAAGTTTTGGACAAGATGCGAAAAAGAAAAAACTTGGTCAAAAGTTCTGAAAAGAATACTCGGAAAAGTTCCCCTGCATACGACCTTCGGCTAAAGGTGTAAATTGTGCACGGTGTACCACTTGCGAGTCGGACTTCACAATTTCCCATGGCGGGATGGTGGATGTGAAGTCTCACCTTGAGTCACGCAAGCACATCGATTCCTCTAACGCGCCGAATTCTTCCAGCATCACACAGTTTTTTCAGACTGTAGACACCTCAAAAGAGGATGAAATTAGGAAAAGGGTAATTCGGGCTGAAGCATTGGTGGCCGGATTTTTCGTCAAGCACAACATCGCTCTTAGCGCAGCCGACCATGCGTCCCAGCTTTTTAAAGAAGCGTTCTCAGATTCGGAGATCACCAAACAGTTCAAGAGCGGTCGAATAAAGACAACACACATTGTAAGGACCCTTGTCATGGAAGCCTAAACTGCTGCTGCATCTCGACTGCAGAATGGACCATTTGTGTTGGGGACTGATGTAAGTTAGGAGGGGTGGGGGGGGGGGGGGGACAGATTCTTTCCTGGGGTGATGCGATTCTTAAAAAATGACACAATCGCCACTGAGCTGATAGCCAACCCCACATGCACAGAATCAGCAACAGGGGAGAACATTTTTTAGGTTATATGTTTTCTTACTTTCATGTTCCCAGTTTCTCCATCTTCGAACTCCCCCCTCCCCCCCTTAAGTCCAAATCTTTGCCAAGTCATTACTATCAAGACAGTTGAGTTGTTGGCCTGCGCTTGTTTTTTTACCCCCACTATTAGATTGTTCGTCTATGTATTTGTCTGACTTTATTCAAGTTTAAAAGGCTGTGCCAGTCTTGAATAAAAGTTACTTTGTGTTAGGTTTCCTTATGGGAGCAAACGTTACCCCACTTGTTTACTGTTTATTATTTACTGTTCCCTGCCTCATTTCATTTCCAATTTTTTTAGGTTGTTTCTGGCGCACTATCAAGCCTTGGTGTGCCATGCCATGATGGTTTAGGGATTTGTGTGTGTTTCCAGTGTATTCTACATTTTTATAGTTTGTAAAGATTTCTTGTGACACTTAAAAGAAAAGCTTGTTTTTGTAGAAAAGTAAAGTTCACAAAAATTGTGCGAACAATTTCATCGCATCATGTTTGTTTGAAAAAAGGTAAATGTCACGCTTGATTACTCTTAGCTCTCTGAAATGACACATTTCTGCCTCACTGAGCTTCAATTCTTACTCATTGGTCTCTTAGGGAGTTGGCAGGTCTGAGCATGTCTTCAGAGAAGGCCCCATCAGACAACTCTTTTTAGCCTGATTTGTGTGTGTATGTATGTGTATGTCTGTGTTCTTTTTTAGATTAAAGAAAACTAGGACTTCTGCAAGTTGTGTTAACATCAAAACTTCGTTCTGTCATCGTAAAAAGGATTTTGCATGCAGAACAGACAGCAGAACTAGCAAAAAGAACATTTTACTAAACGAGTAGTTCACAGGTTACTTACTGCTCTTCTATTTTTGGATCGAAAGTTTGCAACTATAGGAAACAATTCATATTGGAGGAAAAGAAAGGGGCTCTTCTAGTTCAGTTCTTGCTGCCTGTGGGAGTTGACATTTTTTCTCTTTACTGCCACATGTCATGTCAAAATTCATTGGTATACTGGATTGTCGTAGGAGACAAACCAGCAGTGAATGCCGTAGAGACATCCGCAAAGGGATTGGGAGGAGTGGCCCCAGCCAGAACAACTTCTGGCCACTCCACGTCGGTCCATGAAAGGTTTGGAAGATCAAAGGTGGGTGCGGACTCTTCAGCAACCGCTTCACACAGACAATCGGAGCAGACTCAGGAGATGACAGACAGTGTACTGGCATCGACTTCAACAGCTTCTTCCACCTCAGAGTCCGCTGCAGAGGAAAACCCATGTGAGTAATCTTTTTCTGCTTTGTGGTGTAAGTTAGATTATGAGTCACAGTGTGTTGTTTCCAATGAGCATCAGCTGTCATGTCATGTACTTTAAAAAGTTATTAACCCTCTTCAGTATGCACTTACCTGAGCTCAGTTACGCCGAAAACCATCGGCAAGATAAGTAACTCCGTAATTTGAACATGGTTACCCATCTAAAAATTAATTTAAAAGAGAGAAAAGGAAATAATGAAATGAAAATCATTTTAAAAATTCCTACGAATATATATGTTGCTATATCATAAGTTTGAAGAATATCACATGAGCCATTTACTCAGGCGGGGGGGAGGGGGGGGGGGGGGGAATCTTCTTCAAAACTTTCTTCCGATTCGTTGTTTATCATATCTGGAACCTCATCCCAGCCGAAATTTAGGTCACTGTAAGCTTCATCACCCAGCACTTTCACAAAGTCTTATGCCATAAATCGCACAAATCATACATGGGTCGTAGGGTCCTTTGAAGTCCTTTAAAGTCCTTATATTTAGAATTTTTCAGAAAAGGCCTTTAAAGTACTTTGATTTGACCAAGAGGTCCTTTAATATTTTGTCAAGGGCCTTTAAAGTGCAATTTGGTCAGTTAAAGTCTTTTAATTTTGCGATACAAAAGAATATTTTCGGTTGCGGAAAAGAAAAAAAGAACTTCAGGTATGAATCAAAAGATCGGCATTTCTGTCGGGTTGCGCTAGCAGACGATGCTTCTCGCAGCCAACTGTGTATCATAAACATGCAGAGCAAGTCTCCTCGCAAGTCTCGCGTTCGAGATTTGACGATACTTCCAGGCGCCATCTTGCATCGTTCACACGTGTTTACCTGCTGAGAATTTTAAGCCCAGTTTTTCGTCCACAATGCCGGGCAAATGTTCTTTTCAAGATCGTTGGCTGAGAGACAAGGATTACAAGGACTGGGTGCAGAAAGTTCTGAGCGACAAGCGTGTAGCGCGCTGTGCGTTTTGCGATTGCTCCGTAAACATCGCCTCAATGGGAGAATCCATGCTAAAGCAACACGCAAAAAATGTGAAGCATCAGAAGAAAGAGAAAGCATCAAAGTGACAGTAGATGCAGTGTTGCCGAGTTTTTAGCTGGTGGTTCAACGCAGCCCCAGAGTCATGATGATTCACAGCCAACTCGACAACCTGAACCGACAAATGTTTCAGCGTCCACTCCAAGTACGTCTGATAAAGACCTGTGTGCGTGGGTGTGTCAGACCTGTGTACCTCTACAGAATCATGAATAGTTTCCACGGAAATGGTCTGTTAATTATGGTCCTACGGTCATACAATCTCGAACCATGGAGAGGGGGAGGGGAGGGGAGGGGGTGGACAAAAAAAAAGGTCGATAGTGACAGTCCAAGCAAGGGAAGTAAACAGAGTAGATAAGTTTGTTCTGATTATGCCCCCTTCTGTCAGACATGCATGCTGGTTCCATCCCTTTCACACACACACACACACACACACACACACACACACACACACACACACACACACACACACACACCACATCCCTTTCCACACACACACACACACACACACACACACACACACACACACACACACACACACACACACACTCGCTCACTCACTCACTCACTCACTCACACACACACACACACACACACACACACACACACACACACACACACACGCACACACCACACGCTCGCTCGCTCACACACACACACACACACACGCACGCACACACACACACACACACACACACACACACACACACACACACACACACACACTACAGAGCAAGGCAACCATCATGACAAAGTGTGAAAGGCCTGCCTGGGTTTGTGAAACCCGACACCCATGCTAGTTTAGTTGCTGGGCAGTGCAGTGGTGGATGGGTAAGGGATAGGACAACAGATAAGGGGAAGGAGGAAACTGAAAGGGATAGTTGGTGGATCCAGAGTATGCAGTGGCTGTGACTACTGACAGTTGAGCTCCAAAACTATGACTTGGGTCGCCTTGACCACTGAAAGGTGGAGTGAGGGGTAAACAGGTCTGATGCGTGTGAGTGTGCGTGGGTGCTTGCATGAGTGTGTGTGAGGAAGAGATCCACACCCTCAAGAGGAGAAAGACAGCCACTGAAAAGGATGGCAAACAGTTGCTGTTTGAAGCTGATGCACTATGCCTCAAAGCCCAGCAGCAAAGCAGCTTGAGGCTCTTAGGACAAGCCAATGAACTGTGTAGTTCTTCCAAAAATAAACAAGAAACAGTGACCCTCTTAGAGAAGGAACTTGTCAACAAACAAGAAGAGCTGAAGCAAAATGTGAAAAACACAGACAGTAGAAGATATTCCGGTAGGTCCTGTTTTATTTAAATTTTTGGTAGTGTCCTTTTATTGGTCCTTTAAAGTCCTTTTTTTGCTTCATAAGGGATACCTGGGATGCATGTACTTAGTATCTTCATTACTAAATCTCATTATAAAACGGCAGAAATCAAGGTTAGCCATGGTGAAAAACAGCATTTCGACCACAAAACTTTAAAAATTCATAACTCGAGAACTACGGCACGTATCGACTCGTGTTTTTTTGCAAACAGAAGTGAATGGCTCTAGGAAGAAGCAAGTCACGTTCGAGACTTCCTTTTTCTACGAGAAACATGGCGGCGCCCATTGTTGCCACGTGTTTTACCAGGCGCTGGCAGGCGCTCAGCCTTTTGGCAGTGATTTCCGGTCGGGCGCTAGCGGGTGCATGCTTGTCAAGAAAGTAAAATTACTTGAAAATTATTTTATTAAATTACTTGAAATCATGCTTTCCACTCCAAACACACATACAGTCTCACACACACATGCACGCACGCACGCACACATGCAGATTGAGTTTTAATATTCAGCAGTTTTATGCACATGATATAAATAAAAGACAAAAGAAGAAGGCGAAAAAAAAGGAAAGCAAGAAAAAGAAAGGAAAGAAAAGGAAGCTTTAAGCTTTCAATATGTGTGTGTATGTCACTCCGTGTGTATGTGTGTTTGTGCGCGCGCGCGCAAGATTTCATTATGAACTGTAACTCAGGTTTTAGATCTGTGTTCGAGTACACACAAAAGAAGCTGTCAGGGGGTATGCACGTGTGTGTGCGTCTGTACGGAACAAACAAGTTTTCATACAGGTCAGCTTTGTATGAGCGCACTCACTTGTTCATGAATTCTGCATGATAACTTAATTATTTGTTTTTCATTTTTGTTAATGTTATTTTCAGAAGACAATATATTTGCTGATAATTGCAGAGTCTTCCAGACAGCAAACTGCCGTTAGGAAAATAACCCTGAAACGGTCAAAAGAATGGATGCGCGATTGTGTATTTGAACATCACTCTTTATGTTACGACATACTTAAAGTTGATCTAGTGGTTAGTGAGTTACTGACAACATTTAACACATTGAAATGTTCAGTAACCCCATCCCCCATCCTGCCCAGAAACCACACACACACACACGCACACGCACACACACACACACACACACACACACACACAGATATGAGTCGTTCTGAAATATGCCAAGAATTGTGTCATGCGTACTGAAAAATTAACTTTTTAATTTAATTAAAAAAACAAACAAAAAAGACCTGGTCGTAATGAAGATATTCACTTACCTTTTTTTGTGAAATGTTAGGTTTTTTTTTTTAATGTAGAAGAATATGAAGAAAAAGTAAGTTACTTCTCACTTTAAAAATTTTAGCTGCTGCTACCCACCTGCATGTCATGCACCACATACAACACAGTGTTATATTCATAACCTTAACATGGAATAGTGCAGTTTCAATGTAATTATGTAACAAATGACATTCTTGCACCTGTAGACATATTCGTTGACTTACATGTTTATGATTTATGGGTCGAAACATAACTTCAACATTGGCCTGAGAGAATAAGTAAACAAGTGAAAGGCGCACAGAACTGCTAATTACGGCGGAATTAACTTAGTCAATACACATTTTGACTATGCTCAGTTGGCAGCTCACTGCTTCGTCACACTCTGCAGTGACATTCACAGCAGATGACAAGTGGGCCTGGACATATAATTTAGATTTGTTTGCCTATTTTGAGCAGGAAGAAGATTTATCTAAGATATATCTTAAGAGTTACTGTATGTACAAATGTGAAAACTTGGCCAGTGTGGTTTTATATCTGTTCTGAAAGGGGAAAAAAAAAAAAAACAGGTGTCCTGAGGCAGTGACAACTAAAAAACAAAACAGGTGTCCTGAGGCAGTGACAACTACTGTCCCCGAATAGCCACGTGTGTTATGAAAAAGCCTAAAAGACAATGGCTGCTCTGGGCATAAGGGTTGTGGATCACACGTTACTGAAAAATAAAGCACCTGTAACAACAACTGGGAGCACCCTTTTTCACAGTTCAACAAACATGACTGCAGATCAGACTGTAACTGAACCATTGAGCATAGGGCCATGACTGGCTATGAAGGAGACTGAACGGAGCCAGAGTTAAGAACAGCTGCGTGCCACGTGGTGTTTAATTTGTGCTGAAAAGCATATCCCAGGGAGCCTTGTGTGTTGTTGAAAATTTGAGTGTCTCTAGTGCATGGTTAACAACAGCTTTTTGATGACAATTTTGTACTATAGTTGTAGTGCCTTTGACACCAGGCATCAGTTTAGAGTCCCATTTATAGTCTTGTTTAATGAAAGCTTTCACATCATGCTGTGAATTGTGAATTCATCCCATGCATGAGAAAATGGTGATGATCTACCTGTTATGTCCATGTCTGTATAGCGAAGCGGCAGAGGCTGTGGTGCCCTGAAGATGTGCACAGGAGACAGTCGCATGCAGCTCATCGACCAGCCTTCAAGGCCTCTGTCTTCTCTTTTCCTCGTTTGGTGAGGATTATTTTGCAATGTTTAGTTGTGTCTAATGGAAAGCCAGAAGGGAGAGTTGTGTGTGTATGTTTCGCCAGTTGGATTGCCTACATAAAGTTTCAGTTATGACCTACCTTTTGAGTCTTCAGGTTCAGAGAAACATCTCTTGTGTGGATGTGGATAGATGTCCCAGTGATGCTTACTGTGTCGGAATAGCCATATTTGTCATTGAAAATGTAAAAATCAATGGCCATTCCTAGTGTTACAGTTGAGGATTGCATATTACAGAAAAAAAGAAATGACAAAGCAAAATCAAAAGAAAGAAAAATTTATGCATGATCTGCAAGTGCTTATTATGTGATTGTTTTCAGTCATGGTGGCTGTTGAAAGCGTTCAAGCATCTGGACATGTGGTGTCTGTGTGTGTTCAGTTATTTTCTTTTAGTTTCTTTGCTTCCTGCATAGTAATTTGCCTGTCATGAGAGACGACGAAACGGTCTATAAACCTGCTTAGATAATAAGATTTCATTTTGACCATGGAGCTAGCCCCCTGGAACAGCCACCAGGGTGTGTTGCCTCTGGACCCCACAGGGGCCTAGGCAGCCCTTGGACCCTGGCCTTTTTCAGAGATTTTTCAAGCTGTTCTCCAGCCTGATCTGTATTTGCATAATTTGTGCGCTTGTGTTTGTGTTCATTTGGACAAACGAAAAAAACACATATGCGTAAAGTATTTAAATACAGATTATTATAAGTGTGTGTATCTATGTGTGTGTGTGTGTGTGTGTGTGTGTGTGTGTGTGTGTGTGTGTGCAGCCATGTGTTTGTGTGTGTGCGTTTCTTTTAAAGGATGAAAACTTAGGAAATAAAGATGGAATTGATGATTACATTTTCAAAACAGACTGTTGAAACCTGTTTGTAGATGTGTTATATATAATGATGCACCCTTTTCTGTTTCAGAATGAATCCAAGTATGAGTCATCGTTTTATTCAGGAAGTACAACGTATGGTGGTGCTTCTGCCTATAGAAGAACTAGTCTGAACAGCTCTTTACCATATCAAGTATGTCTGGGTTTTGATCTTGATCTTTGTTGTAGGGTTTTTCTTTTTCTTCAGCATGACTTGTACATAATTACCAGAGTAATTTTTGATAATGCCAGCCAAACTTTGGAAGCTTGAGCTCTTTTAAACAAAACAAAACAAAAAACCCTGGAAAACTCTAAAACCCTGTTGGTCCAGATAACACTAACTATAGTTTAAGTGTACGAGGTTGTTCTATGACATCTTAATCAATGATAACAAACCTCCCAATTCCTGTCAAAAATGGACTGAGAAGTTAGGGATAGATATTCAGTGGAAAGAGGTATTTAAAAAAGTGCATAAAATACAAGATGTCAAATTGAAATGGCTGCAGATGCGCATTGTACATAGAATTCTCGGGACAAATGTTGTACTGAAAGAAGTGAATATTACAGTTATAATTGTGATTTCTGTAGAGAATTCAAAGACAGTATTGAACATATATTCTGGACATGCAACATCTCAAATCGTTTCTGGAAAAACCTTGAACATTTATTAAAAACAAAATGTACAACATCTACAAACATCAGTATAACTCGAAACATAGTATTATTTGGCATAGAAAATAATATAGTTACGGACTATGTTTTTGATTTATTGATACTTCTGGGTAAAATGTATATTTATAAATGTAAATTTGAAAAGTCCATACCTAACATAATAACCTTTGAAAGATACTTTTCTTCAAGACATAGAATAGAACAACACAATGCCAGATTATCATGGAAAACGGATGATTTTAATAAAATATGGATGCCATATGAATTGCTATTCAGAAATACGCATTGAAACAGTAAACAGTAGGTCTTTAAAAAAAATTAAAAAGGGAAGGAAAAAAATGGAGAGAAAAAAGGGAAAAAGGGAAGGAAGGGAAAAAACAAAAAAAAAGAAAAAGTAAAACCGTGAATCCAAATGTAAAAATAGCTGCAAAACGAACCGATATCCACCCTCTCTCTCTCTCTCCCTCCTCTCTCTCTCTCTCTCTCTCTCTCTCCCTTTAAGGTTTGATCTTTCCTAATGTCTGTGCCGTTATGTTTGTTTATGTATATGTGTGGGTAAATATAAGTGTATGTGTACATGCGTATGGATACATACATTTTGATGTAATGTGATGTGTTTTTAATATCCATTGATGTATTGATATAATTACCCATTGTGCGTATAAAAAAAAACAAAAAAAACAAACAAAAAAACTATAGTTTAAGCATCTAGTGAAGGCTGCAGAGGGCAATGATCTGTATCTGTATGGGTGTTCTTGATATTTGTAATTGATTATTGTGATCATTCAATCGCTCTCTGACAGGGTTCGTACGCTCCTTGAAACTCCTTGAATTCTGACAGGGAATTTCAAGATCTTGAAAACCTTTGAAAATCAATAAAATGTGGTTCTGTTGACCAAACCTTGAAAACCTTTGAAAATCAAGCCATCGGCTCCAAAAATCTTTAATGTGGCAAAAAGAAATGGCAGCTTGATTTTTCTGCGTTCAGGTTTTGAAAAACTATCTAAAAACAAATGTTCACAAACATCGTCACGATCCTGGATCGTCTGCGATTTTACCAAGGGAGATCAGAATTGAAGTTGCAAATTATCTCCCTTGGTCGAATCGCCGACAACAATCCAGTGTTTGTAAAGATTTGTTTTAAGATAATTTTTTTCATCAACCTGAACGCAGAAAGATCAAACTGCCATTTCTTTTTTCAATTTTTACGCAAGTAGTGTAGCCTTAAAGGGAGAGGTGGCACGAAAATTTGACCATTTTCTGTCAAAAATCGGGTTTTATGTGTTTTTGTGCTCAAGAAAGTCTGTTGAAACCATCCGTGGTGTTCATTTTGTCTATTTTCACATTTTTCTTAGTAAAAAAGGACTTTATTTGAAGGTGTGTGCGAAAATTGCTTAACTTCTTTGTTTTCGAACGCTGTTTTCTCAAAATCACTTTTTTCAACAACTGTTGATGTGCAAGGAGTACAGTATCTCTGGATCCAGACTAGCTAGCTTGGTAATTTTTTTTCTTTTGATCAGAAATGATTTCTGCATGCAATTATATTTATCATTAAGTCAAAACAGCACATATTATTTGCTATTTCTATTAGAATAATTCAAAAGCAATGAAACGTGAAGCCGGATGGCCACCATATGGAAAAAAAATTATTGAAAAAAAAAGCAGTTTAGATATATAAAAATCCTTGTGTAATTGCATTACTATAGCTCAGCCAAACAGTATATCAGGCATGAAATTCGTCCGCCTAAGGCGGATTTTCCGCCCATTTTTTTTCATCTGCGCTGCCCCCCCAAAAAAGTGCCGCCCCCCCCTCCCCCCCCAAAAAAAAATCCTGAAATAAACTTTCGTTCGATGCTATTCCCATTTGGACAATTTGCAACTCTGTTATTCTCAAAAGAGTCAACCGGTCACTTCCGCCGTTAATCAACATCCGGTCTTTTCGCGCCTGTCGAACGTCGGACATCGTTAAATTAGCGAAGTTTGTCAAGCGCGTCACGATTTCACGGCCAAAAAAAAAAAAGGGATGAGAAACGATTGGAGGTGGAACTGGCTAGACCAGGAAGTGGACGATGTTCGAGTTGGTGATGTGTTTCGCAAATTAGACGAAAAAGGCGCTGCATTTTGTGTTCCATGTGGAAAGATTGACTGACTGAATCAATGTTGTGATGAAGGCTGTCTCATTGTTTTGAGTGACTGAGTCAGTATGCACATATAAAAGTATGTCACATGGGTGAAACTTCTTCCGTCTGAGGACGGAATCCGTTTTATGAAATTAGTCGAGACGGAATTTTCCGATTTTCCTAAATCTGGAAATTTTTTTTTTTTTTTCAAAACAGTCTCTAAAATTGTGCAAATTACGTAGGCTATTGAGTACGTCTTACCATAAAACGGAAGTGCCGATTCGGTAGTACTCTTTCTTTTAGGGAACAAAGATAAAGCACCATTTGCCAAAATCTAGATTTCGAGTTTGGAGTTTGTTGGAAACCGTGACAATGTCCTATCTTAAAGAAGGTGATTCTGTTGAAGAGATCGACGCTGGCTTTACTAAGTGGCGATGGGCTTGGCTGAATGAAATAGATGATGAAAAACGACAACATCGTGTTTGGTGTTTGAAAACGAACAAACCAGGTGTTTTGTAGCGTTTTGCCGCATGTGCAACTCGGACCTCAAGTATCGATCCAATGGAAAATCTTGGCTAGCAAAACATGCCAGAAGTCCGGACCATATTAAAAGCATGAAGATAAGAATTTCAGTAAAATCTTTTTCAGCAGCCCTCCATGCACCCCCCCCCCCCCCCCCCCCCCAGTGACACGCACACACGCACGCACACACACACACACACACACACACACACACACACACACACCACACACAAATGAATGCAAGGCACAGAGAGAGAGAGTGAGAGACATAATAGTATGAAAAAATATTTAGAAAGAAAAAAACATGAAAGAAAAATATATATATAATAAGGGTTAGTTTTCTGGAAAAAGGAAGGGGAAAACTTAAAGGTTCTATTTCTCCGTGTAATAAAATGGGTTAGTTTTGGAAGTACAGTGGAAACTCTCTATTAAGACCTTAGAAAATGCACGGATTTGTGATCTTGATACTCTTACTGCCCATCTATGTCCAAGGCACCAACCAAGCTGTTTTTTTGGGGGTAAGTTTTTTTCTTTCTTTTTTTTTTAGAATTCAAAATGACGACTTTTGTTTACATATAAGCAGTAAATATGTGTTTTAAACAAGGCCTCGGTTCCAAATTTCCTTTCACCAGAGGCCACGTAAACTGTCTGAAGTTTTCAAAATATTAATTTTGGCCCCTGGACCTCGACCTTTCAGTTTTTCAATTTTTTTTTTCCAGTTTCACCCATGTATATATGATCTTTTGAAGTATTATTTTCATTACTAAAAACATGAAAATGTGGCTTATTTACCCTTTTTAACAGCGCTGAAATAGAGGTTTATTTGCAGTTTTAGGCCTTTTATTTCATAAAAAAGCTTCAGCTTCAGGGGGCCAAGCCCCCTGATCCCCGCCGGGCCGTTGCCCCTGGACCCCACTGGGGGCCTACGCCCGCCCCCAGACCCCCGCTGATTTTTCAGCCTTCTTTACTACTGGTCACTTTCATGCCTGATATATAAAAGTCCTTTTGTAACTGCATTACTATAGCTCAGCAAAAGAAGAAAAGTCATGTTTGAAGTGCCTAACATGTCTGCTATATACAAATACGGTTCTTGTCATGAACCTTTTTTTTTTTTCATTTTTCATCATTTTGCCCCATTTGTAGTCCCCAAATCACACACAAGAGCTTTGAAATCACCCAAATATGTTTTTTTGCATGTTTTTGTTTGTTTTTTTTAACATAATAAAAAAGAAAGAAAGAAGTTTTAAAAGAATAATGGTTTAATTTTTGTGGCACCTTCTGCCTTGAAATGAAATAAACGCCCCTTGAAAACTCTTTGAAAACTCTTGAATTTTGTTCTTGGGAGTCTGTAGGAACCCTGTCTGACCAAACTGATTTGATCCATAATAGTAATGCTGACCCCCCAATGTTACATTGTCAGTAGTTGTGTTGAATGGACAGTACTGTGACTATCAAGTTTGAAAAAGAAAATGACTTTTTTTTCAATGAATCAGGCACTTTGCAATGGTAGCTTCTTTCATGTTAGCAGACATCCCCAGACACCGGTTCTTTACAGTCAGACCTACCCAAATAACCTCTATGAGAACGTAATGGAGGGTCTGCCTAAATTCGGGTGGGGAGGGGAGGTTTGGAGTGGGGGGGGGGGGGGGGGGGGGGATGTAAGTTCAGTGGTAGTGGCAGATGTGGGTATAAGGGTTGTTAAAAGATTCTGTGACATAGCATGCAGGAGCAAACTTTAAGCATACAGATCACAAGCTTCCATAACAGTTCCTATAAATGATCCAGTATTATGATATGACAGTAAGTGATGAACGGTGCTCTCTTTTAAGATTTATTGCTGATTTTCTGATTTCATCATATTCTTGCAATTCTAACTTGAATATTTCTAATAATTGATAATGCTGGCTTTATATTGCAAGCAGCATATGTCTCCATGAATTTGAAAAAAAAGTAGTAAACATTTGAGGTAGTATTTAATGCAAATTTATTGAAATTCTTGGATTGTAAGAAAAGTATGTTTCTTTTGGACTGTTGCATGAACCACAAACCAATTAAGTCTCAATAAGAAATTGAGCTTTGTGTTGGCAATTTCATTTTTTCTTACACTATTTTAATACTCGCCCACTGACATTTTAATCTTGTGAACAGTGAAATGTTAAATTGCCAGTGGCTTCTTCTTATGTGTGATGCCAATGGTTTCATGTTTTTAATCATTAGATTTTGTGGTGGTTTTAGAATGCCTTGCCAATCCGCAAGTCTGTGAAAGCAAAACCATTGGACAACTCTGGAAATGCTGTTCTCAGCTCATCAGCCACACAGATCCTGAAGACTCTGGAGAGATTGTCTGTAAGTTGGGTTTTTTTTTTCTTTTTATAATGACCTGAGTGTGGTAAGACATTACACAGAATACAACCTCCCTTATTTTCTTTTTCGTTTACCCTATCCCCCCTGAACACCTAGTTTCTGAACATTTTGCACAGTAAACCTTCATCTGCTTATATTTGCAGTTGAAACATGGAACATATGATTTTTAATGATAAGCATAATGTAAATTGTGTGCCTCTGAGATGCATGCAGGTTTGCTATCTACTCCAGATTGCCTGTTTTGAAATGTTGGGTGTTAGTAACAATTGGGATAGCAGTGTCTGTTCTGGTGCTGTCTGGTGTCTAGAAGTGTGATGTACAGTATTTGGACATATTTAGGACATGGGTCTTACACAGGTGTGATAGTGTTAGCGCTGAAGAGTCGTCATTGGTGCTAACAGATGTAAATTTCAGTACAGCAAGAAAGACAACATTTTTATGACATTGCAAAAGTTTTTAGATAAACAAGTCATTAGAATAGACTGAAGATGTCTTTTTTTTGGTATTCTTTTAGTTGTTTATTTCTCTCTTTTATTATTGATTTAAAAGAAAAAACCCTAGACATTGTTTCAAGCCATGTATAGATTTTTATCTGTTAAAGTCGCTTTTATTTCTTAGGTTTATAAATTTAGGGGAACAAGCTTTTCCCACAGATTTATAGAGATGAAATAATTATGTTGCTGATTTAGATTGTCCTACATTTCTTGATTACCCTGCCGGCCTAACGGGTTATGAAGTCATGATTCACTCCATGCTCTCCCAGGGTTGTTGTTTGACTTCTTTTTTTTAAGGAATAAACAGTTAGATTGTTCACTGTTTTTCCTTTTGCACATCTTAGAAAAAAAACTCCAAAACCAACATTCTGCTATTTCAGGATACAAGAAGATCAAGAATCAACGACACAGATACAGAAACTTTTATGTCTTTCACCGTAAGTATCTTGTCTGGAATTTTTTCTTTTATGTGTACATTTGTGTCATGTACATTTGATTGAAGCACAAAATGCCAGAAGTACATGATGAAAGATACACATTTTTATATTTTTCCCCACTTAATTTTTGTTCAGTTTCTAATGTGCCTATGTATTATGATTGAGCTTCCACTTGTGAGTATTCAGAGTTTCTAATATGTCTGTGTATTATGATTGATCATTTTCTTGTGAGTATTAAGAGTTTCTAACATGCCTGTATATTATGATCGATCATCCTCTTGTCAGTATTCAGAGTTTCTGATACTCCTGTGTACTCTGATCATCTTCCTCTTGTCAGTGAATTAGAGTGTGACATGGTGCTTTTGCATAGTCCAGAATATTATTTTGTCTTCTGGAACTGACATTCCTAAGGTTTTGTTAAGTGCTGGAAGTATGTTACTGAAATGCCTATTTTGTTTTGTCTTGAAAAAATATAGCTTGTAGTAAATGGGATATGTCTATTGCTAAATAAGAAGTTGCCAGCTCCCCCGGCCCCCCCCCCCCCCCCCCCCCCCTCCACACACACACACACACACACACACACACAATGAGAACTCTTCTGTGTGGGAGTCAAGAAAGTTGATTTGCCTGTGGGCAGTTCGTAATGTTTTTGTCAGCAAAACTGAGGTGTATATCACAGTACAGAGTTGCCTACCGTTCCTGAGCAGCCGTATTTGATCCGGATCTAAGTAAAAAATATCCCTTAGTCCGGAAAGTACGGTTATCGGGGGGGGGGGGGGGGGGGGGGGGGGGGATTTGGCTTGCCTTCACCAAGTGTGAGTTCGAGCCTGCGCAATGGGAAACGCTTTGTAAACCAAGTTTTCTGATTGGTTGACCCACTTCACTTCACTTCCCTTCAAGCTCGCTGGCTGTGCTAGGCCTAGGCCTTGTAGGTGCAGGCATTCAAGTTTCAAAATGGCCAGCAAGAGGAAGCAAAGCGATCAGTGTGGTTCGTCTGAAGATCGTTCTGAAACTCCACCACGGGATGTGAAAAAACCACGACGAATGCAGGCTTTCAAAACGGATTATTCCGAGAAGTGGCCCTGTTTAAGACCTGGACAGAAGGGGCAAACATTCGGATTTTGCTCTGTGTGCAAGTGTGACTTTTCCGTCGCTCATGGTTGAACTGTCTGTTCCTGACAAAAATCCTGTGTTCCTGATTTCTGAGACATTTGTTCCTGATGAGCAAATTTTGGGGTAGGCATGTCTGACAGTAGCTCATAGGCAACTTGAACTGAAAATGTCGCTTTACTTTGTCAGGCCTACATCTTGGTTTGCGTAGGCAGAGAGAACTGCCCACAATTTTGTTCAAGATAGCGTGCTACAGCGTAGTTTCAGGCAAAAGTTATGTGCGATTTCAGTGGTTTTGGCTATCCAGCAACTCGTGTATTAACCCTGTAGCGGAATTTGAGCCACTTGCCATTGACATGATAATGATTGTGTGTGTATATCTATATCTATATATATATATATATATATTTTTTCTTTTGTCCAGCCTACAAGTTATCGTAAACCCTCCAGACCTTTGCAGACCAGTTCACCATCAAGATTGCTTGAGGTGATGCAACTAGCCATCTTGAAACATGAAAAAAAAAAAAGGAAAACGATTACATGATAATGGATATAGTGATCGAACAGGGTTCATACATTTCTTGAAAGTCCTTAATTTTGGGGCCCCCTTTTCAAGGCCTTGAAAGTCCAAAAATCAGGCTTTTGCTCATAGGTCCTTAAAAGTGCTTGAATTTTGTCACTGCCAATGATTTTGAATAAAGTCTGTGAAAAAAATCTTGTCTGTTTAAAAAGGAAATCTGAAATTGAATTAAAAAAAAAAATGATGAGAGTAAAAAAGTCCGAGTTCAGGTAAAAACACCAGAGTTGCAACATCGTTTGGCTGGAAAAAGAAGAGTACTAAGAATGGTTACAGACCAACCCAGGTAAAACCAAACGAGGCCTGTTGCTGCATATGCAAAAAGGTCCTAGACAGTGAATAATTTGATTTGTGTCAGTATTTTAGGATTATTTATCTTAAAGTTATCCTTGAAGTAAGGCCTTGAATTCTTTTTAAAAGTGCTTTAGAAGTCCTTTTTGGTTTTTTGCCAGAAAATCTGTATGAACCCAGTCAAAGCATGCTGTGATATGCATACACATGATAAAAATCATGTGTGTGTAGTTAATTGTTGAGGACAGTGCGCTGATACATACTGTTATGGAATGTAGATGTTTTTTTTGCAAACAGAATTTTTACAATTGTTCCTTAGATAATCAGGCATGTCCTTTGTCCTGTTCTCAGCTGATTTCCATTTCCACAAGCAGCAGATCTGTTATTTTCCCAGTGTGAAGCAGGTGCTCAAGGCATTGGCTGTTTTTTTTTTCTCCACGTTTCATCACATATTGCACACCTCCCTACCATGTTTGTAATTTTTTCCTTTTTTCTTTTTATATCTCGTAAATTAGTTTGCATGCGTGATAAATCGGTACTTTTTTGCGATGTTGCTCACATGTCCAAGACAGGATGTTGGGTAAAGATTTATGCCGTGAAGTCTGGTGTACACTTGAATGCAGAAGAAATGAACTTTGCCTGTTTCCATACATAGGTGTCAGCCAGAGGACCCCCTACCCAGTTCCGGCAAACCCCTGTGGCAGCTAGCATTGCCAAGAACCGACAGATCGTGTCTCTGCTCTCGCAGCGTCCTCATCCGGTTCCTTCATCCTCCTTCACACAGAGGACAGAAGACGAGGAAGATGATAATGATGATCATGAAAGCGAGGTGTGTGTTTGCTGTGTTGGACATGCTCAGTTGAATTTATTTTTTTCTATTTTTCTGTTCACTGAATTTTCAGTCATAGAACTGAATTGATATTTGTCCATATCATTGCTCCCCGCCCTCCTTTCCTTACCTCCCGCACCTAACCATCACTACACCCTGTCCCCCCATCATGCACAGCTTTCTTTCTTGTGTATTTTGATCTACTTACTGATAATTTCAATAACATAAAAAAAAAGAATATTTTCCTCCCCTTATTTAGTTGGAAGGGGTGATCTGACATGTTTTATGGTGAATACAGGAATCTCTGTGAGTAAAAGACATGAAGAATCGAGTTCAGTCTGTTTACAGTGAAAACCCATCTCGCTCATTGTATGTGTTTCAGGTTATGGATTTGGATAAGCAGCGGAAGACTAGCATGTCGAGGTCAGAGTTCACAGAGCCTGCTGCATCTAGGTCCAGTGGCAAGATGAAACACCAGAAATCATACGATACCAGAGGCCGAACCAGAAAGCCAAGTAGAGAGGAAGATGATGTGAGCTGCTCCATTGTGTCATCAGTTATATATCAACAGTTCCATTTGACTAGGATTATTTAACAGAGAGCAACTCTTTAGTCCATGAATATGCACACATGTAAGGTGGCCTTCTGGCGGACACACACACATAGAAATAGGTCAAGTTCATTCTTTTGCATTCATGCATGCTGATACTGGCATGGGTGCTTGTGGGTATGCCAGAAGCAAGAATCGGTTGCTTTTATAACAGTGCTGGCACCATTGTGCTGAACAAAGTGCTTTGCTGGGGGGATCTTTTTCTTTCTGTGCTGCCTCTTGTCAAAGTTTCAGAGGTTGAGAGATAAGCATCTTCATGCTATCGAGTACATGGGATTCTCACAGCTTTTCTTATCATGCAGTGAAAGTTCTACACGAACCATCACATCTTAGGTTTGGACCAAGTTTGGATGAAAATTTAACAGGAACTTTAGTTAAGATTATTTAAAATGGACATGACTTAATGGGATGTGGGACAGTTCAATTTTCTCTAGAAAAATATTGAAATTTTGTTAAAGCGAAGTTTCATGGCACCCCCACCCCCTAACGCACCCTCAGTGCATCCCCACTTTTTCTCTCTCTCTCACACACACACATGCAAATGCAAAACGCACACACACGCAACACGCACACAACACACCACAACACAACACACACACACACACACACAGTCCAGCCATGGGAATCGTCAGCGAGAACGCTGATTTCCGCGGCAGTAAAATTTGCTTTCCGCGAAAACGAAATTGCGTCCGCGAAAAAAAAAATCTGGGGTACAAAAAATATAAAGCACTGGTTTTAGCTGTTGCTGAACTAGTCTCGGCTGGCCTAGACCAAGTTATACTAACGCGAGCGTTATCTCGTTCTCTGTTCTCGTTCTCGCGGAAGTTTGGGTATGGACGATCGAGACTATTGCGGAACGTGAGCGTACTGTGTTTGCATGCTGCGAACGCCTGCCTCAGTTACCCGAATCGCCAGCAACAGCAGCTATTAACTCTCGCGGGCAGCCCAAATTTGTGAATGTCGTGACTTTCTGCGCATGCGCAAACTTTGAACAGGCGAGTTTTCAACATGGCGTGCCTTGGTCGTGTGGTAAACTTCGGCGATCCGTTGGTTGGTTGGTTGATTGGTGATTGTTTGGATTGGTTGGGTTGGTTGATTGTTGTTTTGTTTTTGTTGTTTGTTTTGTTTGTTTTTTGAGCCTGTGTGATCTTTGTAGTCAGCTGGAGATAAACTCATAGAACTGAATAAAAACATTTTGTGTGAAAATTGTTTTTGTTTGTTGTTTTAATGCTAATTTACTTCATTTTTTTTTACGTTCTTAAATCCATAAAAATGAAGTCAGGATAGCCCAGATTGCACAGATTTTGATCTTGAAAAAACAAATTTTCCGGGGGGGGGGGGGGGGGGGCATGCCCCCGGACCCCCCTAGATTTCAGAGTTTTCCCTTTCAGTCAATTCCCATGCCTGACACACATACACACACACACACAGAGGAGCAGGCTGTTTCTCGCAACAGATAGCTGTGCAAATCAGGATGGTCGACAATTACTTGTGTGACTGAGAGTGGCAGCATTTGAGTCCTGTGAGGGATAACATTAGAAAAAATAGATGTATTATGGTTTTTATGCTTGTGAATATGAGCTCTTGAATACATGACTTTTTGTTTTGATAAGCTGAATATGATCAGTGAACTTCAAGAGTGCTGAGTGTTTGCAGTTAAAACATGATTATTTGTTTTTATATACTTATATTTGGAACAGATGAGGGGTGGTAAGCATTTCCAACACAAGGAAAAATACAAATACAAAAAGAACCAAAAAGATAAAAAGGTATCTGACTGCTGTAAGTTAGTTTTCCTCTCAGAATTAAAATTGCATCATTTTTCACATGGGGAAAAAAATACGTGTTATATATCATGTTGTTTATCTGTACTGATTTTTGTTTTAAGATACTAAAAGCTTAAACCTACGGCCATGAATGCTGAATAGTTATGGAAGGGATAAACAGGTCTGCTGAGGTAACTCCGAGATAAAGTGTGTGGCTGATCTTGTAAAGGATAGGTTTGGATAACTTTGAGATTAAATGCAGGTGCAGGAGATTCCAACCTGCGAACAGACTTCACCTTGCCTATCAGCTCCATGCTGCCTTCAACTTGGGGTTCCCAGCCTTCTCCAACAGTCGACCGATTACTGATTCCAGTGTGTCCAAAACAAAAGTGGAGTCGGACACACCTATTTCACAAGTTACCTCTCCTAGGGCTTTGACCAAACCAAACACAAGCCCTCCCAAGCTACAGTTTACATTTTCTTCACCCATACACAAATCTGCCCCGGGACCCACGCAGCCTTCCCGCTCTCCTGTCAGTGTAAGTTGTACACCAGCATTTGTGTGTGTGTGTGTGATTCAGCGAAACATTTGCAAACCAGCTACAGCTGGACTTAGAGTGACATGGTAAGCATGGTTGAAAACTCCCAGTACTGTGATTTTATACTTCAGTTGTGTTGTTATTTTGCGTTTGTAGTTGTACAGTTTCTTATGCCAAGTTTTAGTTGTTACAGTTTCTTATGCCAAGTTGGTGTGGAGAGATTATGAGTTGCCTGAGTGTAAGAATTAAAAAGCTTTCCTCGTACCCAGTCAATCGTAGGGGCAGTGAACTGTTACATTTTTACTGTATTTTGGGCACGAAATGGTGGAAGGTAAAGCCTGTTCCCTTACTTCCAATGTTGTAACCTTCCCTGCTATAAATCGGGTACCCATTTACTACTGATAGACGGAAGGTTGACAAGAGAAACTCTGACCCCACGTGTGGTTTGAACTTGTGACTGTCGGCTCTTCAGGCAAAGGCTATTTGACTGTGGGTCCTCCTAGCTTCAGAGTAGAAGACCAAATTATGATCTTACTTGAGAGTGTCTTGTGCTTTGAAAGATCACTGCTTGCCTGCCTCAAATGTTTGTAGATATTACACAGTCTGGTGGCTCAAGGACTGAAAGGATAAAGATTGTGTTGTCACACCTTTGCCAACAGGATTTCCAGTTCAGCAGTCCTCTGAGGGTATCGGACAGTGTATCCACTGACGGTCAGTCTTCCTCTGTGGCCTCAGGCTCTAGCTTCACAACTTCTGCACACGGTACCACACCAGCCTGGGGGTCCACGGAAGCCAGACCAAAGTCAGGTATTGTGGGGTATTTCTTAACTCTTTTCTCGCTGCCCTAATTTCCTGTCATAGGTGTGGGTCTTAGTAAATGGTGTCCCCAGTTTGATCCAAAGTTGTATATTATTCGTTGTCACTTGTTTTTATCTCTTTATGGCTTGCTTTTATGGATAGCTCTGCTTATTCAGGATGCAGGTTTTGGACACCCCAGATTATCTTTACTTGTACATACAAGCATCATGGAAGACAGAATTCAAGCTTTTTTGTATTAGTACCAATCTGCTAGAAAAAGTGCTCTGCTGGAAGAAAATGTGCTGCCTGAGGCTCCCCCCCCCCCCCCCCCCCCCCCCCCCCCACCCTAAGTACCATGATTGCAAGTAGAAACCTGTGATTAATTGCACATTAACATAGAGTAAACGGTTATTGCTGAAAAGTTGTTATTCTTGTGAAGCTGAGCGTGTGGATGAAAGAGGTATTTCTGTTTTTATTTTGCTCTTTCTGAGGGTCTCTATTTCAAACTGTGAAGTATTTACAAGATGAAGAAAAGAAAAATGGTAAATTGGATTGATGTTTGTGTTTATATCCAGAATGACTGATGACTTGAGGCATGTTAAAAATTTTTTTTAAAAAATGCAACCAGGAAAAAAAAGGTATCTGACTGTGACAACTTTCGGATAAGAATTATATTCCTCTGGTAATCAGAATTGTGTCGTGTTCTGCATGGCAACAGACTTCTTGTGTGATGTATTCAGGTACTGATATCATTATTTGTTCTAAAGAATGCTGAAAACCACAGTCATGCAAAGAAATGCTTTTGAAAAGGGTAAACTGCTCTGGAGTGTGTGCGCAGACAGATGATACCAGTTTTAGCTTTTATTGGTATGAATGCTTGTTGATCAATATAGCGTTTGATATTAAACTGCTAGTCCTGAAAAATCTTACACCAGTGGGTTTGGGATCCATATGTATCCATGTGATTTGTCTTGGCACATGTTAGGTTTCCTGAGTTGAATACTGTGAGCTTGTATAGTGAGGACATATGTGTATGTGCACAGGGAATTCCAAGTCCTGTCCTGCTGGTAGTTTGGGCAAGCTGACCTCACCTGTGAACTTTGGTCTCAGCACAGCGAACTCGTCGGTGACATCGAGCTTTGGTGGTCCCTTAGCACCTGCATCAGAGCTGAAGTCTGGCAGTGTGATGGACATTTTGGGCAAAGGTTCCACAGCCGCCATAAAGTCTACGTTTAAAGCAAGCAGTGAACTGAAACAAGGCAGTGTGACTGACGTGTTGGGAGGAAGGCATGATGGGAAAATGGGCTCCTCATTGTCGGCCCTGAAGGCTGCCCGGAACTGAAGCAGGGCAGTGTTATGGACATCTTGGGCAAACAGTGTAGGTCTGCTGTTATTTAAAGTATCCTGCACTGCAGCTCCAGTTTTGAGTTTAGGCAAGGTCTTCGTATATGTGAAAAGATGATAGTGAGGGTTTGTGTGAGTGTGTGTGCGTGTTTTGATTAACTACATCAGGGTATGTGAAATGTGTGTTTTAGGTTCTCAAAATTTTTGCCAGCGGTTTCTTTTTCTTTAACGCGGAAAGCTTCATGTAAGTCCCTCTCGGTATGGAATTCTTTTCTTTTACAACTTTTTTTTTTATTGGTGATCTATCAGGTTAGACCTGTTCCCAGGGGGAGGGGGGGGGGGGGGGGTAGTTGGTTATTTCTTAAAAATTTCTGGGAGTCGTTAAGAGGGTCAAATATACTTGGTTATTTTGTGTTGAATTCAGGGGAAAAAATGAGTGCTTTTCCCTGGCTCAGTGACCGCTGTTAGGAATATGTGTGATGAAAGCGCAACTTGGATATTCGTTTGAAACCGAGTTCTCCATAGGCTGGTTTGTAGTCTGTGTGTTGATGCTCCTGAATCCTGAAATGTATCCTATTAAATCTTGCTTAGATCTATACATTTCCTGTCTTGAGCTTGCATATTGTCAACTGATTTTCTGACCATTACTGGAGACTCTTTAAGTGTGCGATCTGCTTTTTTGATAAAAGTTTTTAAATATACATTATAGCTAAGGTGAACTGATTTTATATTACATCAAGGATTTTTATTGAAATTTGAATAATTTGCTCATTTCAAAAGCAGTGTACAGTCTTGTTTCACGGTGATGAAGGTATCAAAATCCATTGTGTGTGGTGGACCAAGCAGGGATGTTTTCATGTTACACTTTGTTGACGTGTTTGTGGCATGTTTGTTGCAGCATCTTCAACTTCTTCCCAAGGCAGGGACAGTCTGTTTGCCAAGTTTGCACCTCCTGCAGACAGCTGGGAGTGTCTGGCATGCATGGTGCGTAACACACCTGATGCCAACAAGTGTGTGGCTTGTACTACTGCCAGACCAGCACAGCAGAGCAAAGGTAGAGTGTCCTGACTGTCGTAGGTGTGTGTGTGTGTATGTGTGTGTGTGATTATGAAAGATTCTGCTAGCCAGTTAAAAGTACTAACGCATGGTACCAGCAACAGGGAAAAAAAAACAACTGGTAGCAGCCAGTAATCGACAGAGAGCCTACTGATGGGTTTAATCCGGTTGGGTTCCCTGGCTGTCACAGATTTGTGTGTGTGTGTATGATTATGAGAGATTCTGCTAGCCTGTTAAAACTACTAACGCATGGTACCAGCAACAGGAAAAAAAAAAACTGGTAGCAGCCAGTAATCGACTGAGAGCCTACTGTTGGGTTAAGTCCTAGATAAGATTTAACCGTCTTTAGTATGCACTTACCTGAGCTTAGTTACGCCGAAAACCCATCGGCAAGGTAAGTAACTCCATAATTTGAACAAGGTTACCCAATTTAAAAATTAATTTAAAAGAGAGGAAAGGAAATAGTGAAATGAAAATAATTTTTTAAATTTCTACGAATATATATGTTTGCTATATCATAAGTTTGAAGAATATCATATGAGCCATTTACTCGGGGGGGGGGGGGGGGGGGGGGGGGGGGGAAATCTTCTTCAGAACGTTCTTCCGAATCATACCTGGAACATCATCCCAGTCGAAATCTAGGTCACTCTAAGCTTCATTACCCAGCACTTTCACTAAGTCTTATGCCGTAAATCCTACAAATCACAGTATCTTCATCACTAAATCTTGTTATAGAACGGCAGAAATCAAGGTTAGCGATGGCGAAAAACAGCATTTCGACCACAAAACTTTAAAAATTCGTAACTCGAGAACTACGGCACGTATCGACTCGCGGTTTTTTGCAAACGGAAGTAAATGGCCACAGGAAGAAGGAAGTCACGTTCTCGCGAGACTTCTTTTTCTACGAGAAATATGGCGGCGCCCATTGTTGCCACGTGTTTTACTGGGCGCTGGCAGTTGCTCAGCGTTTTGGCCGTGTGATTTTCGGTTGGGCACTAGCGGGTTCTCACCTGTCAAGAGGGTTAACTTACCTGTCTTTAAGTCATAACACATTATGCAGTATCAGTGCGAGTAAGCTCTTCTTTCCGGAGAGTGCCACCAACAATGGTCTGGAAGAGTAAACTCACTGAAGGCATAGATCTGGAGAGGAAATCAAAACTGAGGTCACCATGAGATAAGGGTATGAAGGGTCACATAATTTGAGACTTTTTAACCTTTCAACCTGAATGACATTGTAGCCTGGGCAGCCTCTTCTGTCTGGTGAGTTAGGGCTGGTATATTTTGCTGGAAGGAATACTTCAGTTCTTTTATTCAAACACTAGTTTGTCAAGAAATGATGTTTCAATAAACAGTGTTTTACGTGAACCAACAGGGTACTTCACTTCAACTCTGAATATCTGGAAGAATGTTTTACAGAGACAAGCAAAACTCCACAGTGCAATGAAGAATCAACTGGCAACAAATTAAAAGTTTTAAGTAATGTTTTATGTCATGTTACTGTTTTTGGACTTACAGTGCTTTTACAAACTCAAACATTAATTGACTTTTTACTAATGTTTGCTATATAACTCTGCATTTGAATGAAAACGGTGGACTGTGTTTTGGTCTAAGGACTTCAAAACATCAAAATGTTATATATAAGAAAAAAGTAAGTAGTATTCAATATGAAAATAGTATAAATCTGTGATAGAAAATAGATAAGGTAACTGATTTCATATTATATATGAATAGCTGCATTGGAATTGAAATAGATAATTTGAAAAGAAGAGTATGTCTCATTTCATTGCAATAAAGGTATCAAAATCCATTGTGTGTGGTGGACCAGGCAGGAATGTTTTCATGTTATACTTTGTATAGTGTGAAGCTTAATATGTAGGATGTCCTCTTTGATTATCATCACAGCTGAATCCATGGGAATTTTCACAACATGAGCCTTTTCCATCAGTGTTGAAATATTTTGTTGCATCAACCAGATTCCTGTCACAATACAATGGTCATCAAAGGTCCAGTGACTAACAAGCAGTGGGCAAAGAAATTTGATGAAACTGTAGTTGGCCCATCTTGCACTGTGCGCAACGCACTCGCTTGTTGTAATGCAGCTATTTTAGTGATCTGAGCTGCTCATGTTGCAGAAATCACTTGACTTTTTTCCATTAGCTGGATTGTCGCCTGCAAGCCACATCTGAGTTGTCAGATTTCATGTATGCCATACTTTTCATGCTATGGCCTGATCATGGGATCTTCTGATGCAGTCACAGACTGGGTGGTCTATTTTGAAGATTCTTGGTTTACAGTAGAGAAGAGTTCTCAACCGGAAGTTGTTTGCGTCACAGACTGGGTGGTCTATTTTGAAGATTCTTGGTTTACAGTAGCAGGGATGAAAACTCCTCCGCTGTTTCCGCCGTCTCCGCCGTTATTTTTTCGCATCTCCGCCGAAAGAAAAAGTCTCCGCCGAAAAATTATTCGAAGAATGAAGCTCAGAAACGATCTCAACTTGTCTGCACAGCGAATTTCTTCTCTGTCGGTAATGTTCTCAAACGGCGTAGTTCTCATTCTGCTTCCTTCCAGTATCATTTCTCATCATGGCGTCTATTCACATTTAGAGTTTGCCGCCAGTGAGTCAAACAAAACGAAAAAAAAAAAAAGAAGTATGTGAACCACTAGAAGACCGAGTGGCAGCAGAAGGACGTGTGTGACCACAGAGTCGCGATGTAATAAGAAAAAATGACAAAGACGGCGAATTTGAAGGGTTTTGCGAGCCTTGCCAAAAACGTGTCTACTTTGGTTGTCGTGGCTTTGTGGCAATCAGAGATCACATCGAGCGTCCCAGTCACCAACAGAAAATGTGTGTGTTTCCCACACCATTACAGCATGTTTTCAAATCATTGGGTATGCAACAATCTACGTTTAATTTCCAAAGATAGTTTGACTCCTACTCTGATTTTTCTACAAGTTCCATTTCCATGATAGTTTGATTCTAACTCTGATTTACTTAATAGTACTTTGTGAAGTCCTTTTTTACAAAAAAAAATGATAAACACTCAAGCTTTCGGGTCTTAGACCCTTCATCAGGAAACACGAAACAGTAAACACAAGGGAAAAAACAGGATAACAAAACAACGGAGGAAAAAAAAAAACCTTCGAACCCACTGGAGAGATGAGGAATTGAGTACTTCCACTCGTAGTCTTCAAAGCAAGGGAAAAAACGTCAAAGTGACAAAAAGAATATAAAAGAACAAATGACATCAAAATGAACTGATGTCACAACAGTATTGTGTAACACTTTTCCCTGGTATAATGCAAACGTTTGCTACATTTGTTAGGTGTCTGCTAACAGCCCCCCTATGAAATCCTTTTACACCAGCCCACTCCCCCACTACCTATATACTTCCTCTACTCCTCCTTCTCCCCCAACCCCACCCTCACCCACAACACACATACTCCACACACTTCGCCCCACCCCACCCCCGTCCCCACCTCACACACACACACACACAAATGCCCCCCACACACACACACACATACCCCCCCCCCCCCCCACACACACACGCACTTGTCAAAGGGGGGGGATATGATTAGTTGTAAGGGGGAAGTGGGGGGGGGGGTTGTGTGTGGTGTACTGTTGTGACATCAGTTTGTTTTTATATCATTTGTTCTTTTATGTTCTTTTTTGTGTTTAGTGTTTCCTGACGAAGGGTCTAAGGCCCAAAAGCTTGAGTTTTTTTTTAAAAGGACTTCAAAGTAATCATTTTTCATATTGTGTTTATTGAAGTCCAGCAGTCGTTTACATAAATCTGATTTACTTAGTTTGATTTCCCACTCTGATTTATTTATCTACAGGCCTTATTCTTTATGTCATGAAAGCACTGTTTGTCAAATTTTCTTCAGCTGCAGTTCTGAGGATTCATCATACAAAATGTTTGCTTTGTCTCAATTGACATAGTTTCTTTCCACATCAGTCTCAGTCTTCATGGTGTTGAAAGCTGTTCTATAGAATGAGTTGTTTAGAAGCAAGAAAGTGATTTCTAAAGATTTTTATGCCTTATTTAATACAAATATGCTTCAGCTTCAGGGGGCGCCGCCCCCTCACCCCGCCGGGCTGTTGCCCATGAACCCCACTAGGGGCCCATGGTCAACCCCCAGATCCCTGCCAATCTCCTCTTTTTTTTAAAAAACTGTTTTCATCCCTGAGTAGGGAAGAGTTCTCAGCCGAAAGTTGTATAACGGAAGTTGTTCATCGATTCAGTAATGTTCTAAATCACAGAGGAAAGTTATGTTATTATCGACTTAAATCATGGCAGATCTGATGAAAGTCCTATTATATGATGCACTGCTCGAAGTTGCAATACATACTGCGGTAGAAAACCATTGTATCATGGTATATTTTTGGGCTCATTTCAAAAGCAGTGTACAGTCTTGTTTCACGGTGATGAAGGTATCAAAATCCATTGTGTGTGGTGGACCAAGCAGGGATGTTTTCATGTTATTCTTTGTTGACATGTTTGTGGCATGTTTGCTGCAGCATCGTTAACTTCTCCCCAAGGCAGGGACAGTCTGTTTGCCAAGTTTGCACCTCCTGCAGACAGCTGGGAATGTCCGGCATGCATGGTGCATAACACACCTGATGCCAACAAGTGTGTGGCTTGTACTACTGCCAGACCAGCACAGCAGAGCAAAGGTAGAGTGTCCTGACTGTTGTACATTTGAGTGTTTATACACTGTGTGTGTGTGTGTACTAATTGTGTGTGCTCTGTGTGTGTGTGTGTGTGTGTGTGTGTGTGTGTGTGTGTGTGTGTACTAATTGTGTGTACTGTGTGTGTGTGTGTGTGTGTGAAAACCTTGTAGTTGTATGTGTACTCCTTATATGTGTACTTGCTTGTGCATACTTTGTATATGTGTGTTTGTGCAGCAATAATTATTTTCTAGAAATGAGAGGATTAGACTTGGTGTGCAAAATTCATTTTGAAGTGTTCAGAGGGTCACAAAAATATTTAGGGGGTCACATGAATATCTGCTAGAAAACATACTGAAAACGTGAACGCTCGCACAGACACACTCGGACACACATTCACATCACATACACAGAGTTGTGCACTTTGACTGGTTCACACAGAAACACAGAGAGACGGAGAATGAGACAAAAATGATTAAGAAAAGAGGAGCTAAAGACAAATTTAATAAAATGCTTCAGATTGTGCTAAACATAATTTAATCAGATTCGTGTTCTACAGTTGTTGGTAAACTGATATTAAGTGAGTAAATGTGAGCATATACACTGTCACGATGTTGACAGTGAGGCTAGATATTGGGATGCCCTCTCCAGTTATCGTGACAGCTGAATCCATTAGAAATTCCATACCTGAGCCATTTCAATCGGTGTTGAAGTATTTTGTTACCTTGACCAAAGTCCTGTTAACAATGCAATGATCATCAGAAGCCTGGCTACTGAAGAGTGGTGAACAATGAAAATTTGTGGACCCTTCGAAGTAACTAGGTTGGCCCATCTTGCACTGTGCACAGCAGTATTCGTACACTTATGAAATGCAGCCATTTTAATGGGCTCATGTAGTTAAGTTGCATAGATCACCCGACTTTTGACAGGATCAGTACCACAGTGTTGGAGGGAAGCAGACATGATCCCCATTCACAAAAAGGGAAAGGACAGGTCGAAGGCTGACAGCTACAGACCCATCAGTCTCACAAGCTGCTTAGGAAAGCTGATGGAGAGACTTGTCAACACAAGGCTTGTCTGGCACCTTGAGGAGCATCAGCTGCTGAGCCCTGAACAGGCGGGCTTCCGCCAACACAGATCAACAGAAGACCAGATCATATTCATTACGCAAGGCATTGAGGACGCCTTCCAGGAAAAGAAGAACACGCTTGCTGTCTGGATTGACATGGAGAAGGCGTTCGACAAAGTCTGGAAGGACGGACTTAGGCTTAAACTACGGCGATGTGGTGTGTCTGGGAGGATGTACACCTGGATCAGCCAGTACCTACACAACCGCCAAGCCCGAGTAAAGATTCAGGGCCAAAAGAGCAAGAAGAAGGTGCTGATACAGGGAGTACCACAAGGAGGAGTCCTTTCGCCAACGCTGTTCCTCATCTGTATAGATGACATCGTCAGAGATCTGCCAAGAGGGGTCAGAGGAGCGATCTATGCAGATGACTTGGTGCTATGGTACTCTGAAGAGTACACCACTACAGCGCAGGTACGCCTCCAAACTGCGCTCAATAAGATCAGCGACTGGACAAGGAATGGCTCGTCTCTGTCAACTCAAGCAAAACAACCTACACAGTCTTCAGCCTATCCAGCAAGAAGCAAGAGGCGAAGCTGACTCTGAACAACCAAAGACTTGCAGAGGAACCCACACCTACCTACCTGGGAGTGACCTTTGACCGCAGGCTCACTTGGAAACAGCAGATCACCAGATGCTGTAGCAGGGCCAAGCTGAGACTGGCGATCATGAGGAAACTTGTGGGGACGGACTGGGGGGCTGACGAACGTATCCTGAAGAGACTCTACACAGGAAGAGTCCGACTGTAGTTGAGTACGGGACATCAGCATGGGCATCAGCTGCAAAGTCAAACCTTGACCATCTCAACAAGATACAGAACCAAGCTCAGGGTGTCATAACTGGCGCCATGAGATCCACCCCAGTTCTGAAGATGGAGGAGACCACTGGGCTGCAGTCATTGGAGGACAGAAGGACACAAAGATCCTCATCCAGGCAGCAAAATTCAAACGCCTTGAAAACACATCCAATGAACGACAGAATGAGCAGACCCACCAAGAGCCGGCTGAAAAGAGGCAGCTTCATCCACCAGTCAAGATGCCTTGAAAGACAAATCCCAGTCTTGATGGAACACGAAGCAAAGCCTATCGCGGCAAATGTCACCCACCCGTCTTGGAAGAGGCAGGTGTTCCCAACAGTCGTCACCAGCATTCCCGGAGTGGAGAAGAGAGGAACACAGTCAGACACCCAAAGGAAAGCCCTGGCCATGGAGTACATCTGCAACCAGTACCCCCAGGAAGACTGGACCCATGTCTTCACAGATGGCTCCGCCACAGAAGCAACGAGGGATGGTGGAGCTGGAATCTTTCTCCGATACAAAGACGGAGATGAAGAAATTGCAATCCCAACAGGAAATACTCCACCAACTTCCGAGCTGAGCGAGAAGCTCTCTGTGAGGCATCCATGACCAGGGATGAAAACTCCTCCGCCGTTTCCGCCGTCTCCGCCGTTATTTTTTCGCATCTCCGCCGAAAGAAAAAGTCTCCGCCGAAAAATTATTCGAAGAATGATGCTCAGAAACGATCTCAACTTGTCTGCACAGCGAATTTCTTCTCTGTCGGTAATGTTCTCAAACGGCGTAGTTCTCATTCTGTTTCCTTCCAGTATCATTTCTCATCATGGCGTCGATTCACAGTGAGACTTTGCCACCAGTGAGTGCAAACAAAACGAAAAAAAAAAGAAAGAAGTATGTGAACCACTAGAAGACCGAGTGGCAGCAGAAGGACGTGTGTGACCGCAGAGTCGCGGATGTAATAAGAAAACATGACAAAGACGGCGAATTTGAAGTGTTTTGCGAGCCTTGCCAAAAACGTGTCTACTTTGGTAGTCGTGGCTTTGTGGCAATCAGAGATCACATCGAGCATCCCAGTCACCAACAGAAAATGTGTGTGTTTCCCACACCATTACAGCATGTTTTTAGATCATTGGGTATGCAACAATCTACGTTTAATTTCCAAAGATAGTTTGACTCCTACTCTAAGTACTTCCACTCGTAGAGTCTTCAAAGCAAGGGAAAAACGTCAATGTGACGAAAAGAATATAAAAGAACAAATGACATCAAAATAAATTGATGTCACAACAGTATTGTGTAACACTTTCCCCCTGGCATAATGCAAACGTTTGCTACATTTGTTAGGTGTCTGCTAACAGCCCCCCTGCTAACAGCCCCCTATGAAATCCTTTTCCACCAGCCACTCCCCCACTACCTATATACTTCCTCTACTTCTCCTCCTTCTCCCCCAACCCCCACCCTCACCCACAACACACATACCCCACACACTTCACCCCTCCCCCCCACCCCGTCCCACCTCACACACACACACCAAACACCCCCCCCCCCCCCCCACACACACACACACAATCACCCCCCCCCCCCCCCCCCCCCACACACACACACACACACACACACACACTTGTCAAGAGGGGGGGGGGTATATAATTAGTTGTAAAAGGGAAGTTGGGGGGGGGGGGGGGGTGTACTGTTGTGACATCAGTTTGTTTTTATGTCATTTGTTCTTTTATGTTCTTTTTTGTGTTTAGTGTTTCCTGAGGAAGTGCTAAGGCCCAAAAGCTTCAGTTGTTTTTTTTAAAGGACTTCAAAGTAATCATTGTTCATATTGTGTTTATTGAAGTCCAGCAGTCGTTTTCATACATCTGATTTACTTAGTTTGATTTCCCACTCTGATTTACTTATCTACAGGCCTTATTATTTTTGTCCTGAAGGCACTGTTTGTCAAATTTTCTTTAGCTAGAGTTCTGAGGATTCATCATACTAAATGTTTGTCTCAATTGACATAGTTTCTTTCCACATCAGTCTCAGTCTTCATGGTGTTGAAAGCTGTTCTATAGAATGAGTTGTTTAGAAGCAAAAAAGTGATTTCTAAAGATTTTTATGCCATATTTAATACAAAATATGCTTCAGCTTCAGGGGGCGTTGCCCCCTGACCCCCGCCGGGCTGTTGCCCATGTACCCCACTGGGGGCCCATGGTGAACCCCCAGATCCCCGCCAATCTCCTCTTTTTTTTTTAAAACTGTTTTCATCCCTGATGACAGTCTTGCAGAACTCCAAAAGAACAATGGGGCAGGTGGTGGTCTTCTCTGACGCTCTCTCCGTGCTCCAAGCCCTCAAGAACTCCCGCTGCAAAGAACAGAACCATCTCACTTCAGCCCTTGTTGCCCCGAGTGCCAGAGTGGAGAAAGTGGTGATGCAATGGGTACCAGCACACTGTGGCATCAGAGGCAACGAAAAAGCGGATATTCTGGCAAAAGACGGTGCACAGAAGGAGCAGGCCAACAACCTGGTGTCATATGATGAAATCAAGACAATCATCAAGGCACAGCAAGGAATAATATGGCACCTCCAGCATCCCAAACACAACCCAGAAGACAAATACCATTTGCTTGGACGACGGGAACAGGTCAAGATCTTCCGCCTGAGGACTGGACACAATCGCCTGCACCACCACATGCACACAAAATTTGGCATTGGACAGAGTGGAGAGTGCCCTTGTGGTGAGGGACCAATGACAACAGACCACATCCTTCAAGACTGTATGGCGCATGCAGCATCCAGAAGGAAGTACTGGCCAACACCGACAGCAGTGGAAGCCAAGTTGTACAGCACCCTGGAGGAGCTGCGGTGGAAGGCAGCCTTCATCGAGGACACCGGGCTGCTCATCTAATGGGAAGCGAACGAGGAAGAAGAAGAACTCGACTTTTTTTTCCATTTGCTTGATTATCATCCGCAAGCTACAGCTGAGTTTTCGATCTAGATTTTGAAAAACCGAATTTATGTTTGCCATACTTTCACGTCATAGTCAAATCACTGGAGGTTCTGGTCTAATCGTTGACATGGTGGTCTATTTTGAAGACTCTTGTTGGTTTTGAGTAGAGAAGATGGGCTCTTAAGCAGAATTTTTTTCACGGAAGTTGTTCATTGATTCAGAGCATTCTAAAACATTGAGGAAGGTTATGTTACTATCAGCTTAGGTTGTGGTAGATCTAACAAAAGTCCTGTTATGTGATGTGCTGTGGGAAGTTGGAATGCATACAGGAAAACAAAAATTCTGTTGTGTTATGGTATATTTTTGTACTTTTATAATGTGACATGCTAATCTGATTTCCAGAGCATCAGATGGGAATTTTCCATGTCAGAGACTCACATTTGTGCAGAGGAATTGTCACGTGTGTGTGTCATGGCTGCCTACCGTCCCGGAGTATCCGTATTTGTCCCCCGAAATAATAAAATCATGCAGCCTGTCCCTGGAATCCACTTTTTTATTCTATGTCCCGCGAAAAAAAAATTCGGGAGAAAAAAACAACAACAAAATAAAAAAACGAAGTTGAGTTCATCAGTTGATCACTGACTGGCCGACTTCGGTCGTGGCCATCCTGACCAAATCCGTCGAAAAGACCCAAACATTGCCGAACTGACCAGTGCGCATGCGCAACACACGTCTTCCCGAGTTTTGACAGCAAGAAAAATGGACGCGAAACAGGGAAAGCGTAAAAATGCTGACGGCGATCTCGACAATGGGGCTTCTCTCAAGAAGAAGAAACATCAGACAATCCTGTCAAAATATACGGAAACCTTGCCGTTCATCAAGTGTGGCAAGATCGAGACTTACGCGCGTCTTGTGAAATTTGTGCGTGTGAGTTCTCCATCGGATCTGGAGGTAGGGACGAAATAACCCGTCATGTCGCCACTGAAAAGCACAAGAACACAAAAGTCTGTGAGAGCGAGAAATCTTGTAACATTACTTAGGGGATTCTTTCAAAGCGCTCAGACGTCAACCAGTCAGGAAACTTTTGACGTCATAACTGCTGAAACGATGATGGTTGACCTTGCAGCTGAACTGAATTTGCCGATGGCCGCGTTGGACAAGCTAAACAGAGGCGTTAAATTGATGTTTCCTGACTCGGACATCGCAAAGAAGTTTCAGTGCGCTAGAAGCAAAGTAGCATTGTAGAAGTTGTACACAGTGTAAATAAAGGTAAGCTTTCACTTTAATGTTGATGTGGTTGTGATATGTGCTACCGCTGCATGTGTCCCTGGAAATCAGTCAGTGTCCCTGGTTTTGAAAAAGTATGTCCCTGAAAGAGGCGGAAGGGGGTAGGCAGCCCTGGTGTGTGTTGTATATACTCTTTGTGTGTGTTACAGATTGTGTGTACTCTTTGAGTGTGTGTTTTATGTATGTGGGTGAAGTTTGGTATGTGTGAAATAGTTCAGTATTTCTATAAGCAGCAGTCCTTGGTCTTTTGACTGATACGCTTAAAGATGTGAGTGGTGTGTGCGTTTGTTTGTGTATGCGCGTGCGCGCACATGTATGTTTGCTATTCCGTCTCACATGCCACTCCGGTGGCACACCCCCATACAGCCCATTCTACCCCCATCCAGTCATACCTTGGCTTGACCCACTGCATTCCCTGCATAGCAGGTGGCTAAGATAACCAGTTTCATGTCATATTGGAAGCTGCAGTGATATTGAAATAATTACTTTGAAAAGATTGCTGTCCCGTTCCACTGTATGCTGCGTATTAACATCCGTCGTGTGTGGTGGACCAAGCAGGGATGTTTCACTGTTGTCCTTTGTTGACATGTTTGTGGCATGTTTGTTGCAGCATCTTCAACCTCTCCCCAAGGCAGGGACAGTCTGTTTGCCAAGTTTGCACCTCCTGCAGACAGCTGGGAATGTCCGGCATGCATGGTGCGTAACACACCCGATGCCAACAAGTGTGTGGCTTGTACTACTGCCAGACCAGCACAGCAGAGCAAAGGTAGAGTGTCCCGACTGTGATACATTTACGTGTGTGTGTGAGAGATTGAGAGAGGTTCTGATAGCCAATTAGAACTACTGGTGCATAGTACAGGCAACAGAAAAGCATTTAGGTTGCAGCCATCGAGCAACAGGTTCAGTCAGCTGATAGCTAAGTAATGGATTAAAGCCTACATCAGGTTTCATGTACTCATCTTTCAGTCGAAGTCCTTACATAGTATTAAAATATAGTCATTCTTATTCTCTGCACCCTACATAATTAACTTTTCTTGTGAAGAGAAAAACCCCAAACTTCAGTAAATCTGTGAAACTGAAAGTGTTACATATGAAACATTCTTCTTCTTACTACTGAGGGAAAAATGGGGAGTTTGTATTATACTCCCTGTTTGGCTAGTATACTTACCATGTCAGACCATAGCATTCCACGGCAGTTAGTTAGCTCTGCCAGGCCGAGATTTTTTGTGGCTAATGCAGTAATAAGACCATCACGTGACGCCCACACTACTTCCGCCAGGGAAGAAGCCGGTGTAAACTTCCTGTTCCTCATTCATTGAGGCCTATGCGCAAGGTAACCCCGAGAGAACCATAGCGCTAGCAGGGAAGGTAGGGTGGGCATTAGAGTCTAGTCTGACATGGTAAGTATACTAGCCAAACAGGGAGTATAATGCAAACTCCCCATTTTGGCGTCATATACTTTACCATGTCAGACCATAGCAGAATGCAGAGGAATCGGAGGAGGGCTTAGTGCCCTAATGGTTCTTGGGGTTAGCAGAGGAATAGATATGGCTGCGTTAGCCGCAAAAGAAGTCCCTAGAACCATCAGCCCTGGTCATGCGGACATCCCTAAAATAAGGGCCTATGAAGGGATTTTCCGGATGCCAGTAGGCTGCCTCCAGGATGTGGTGCAAGGGGACAGAGCGCTGGATCGCTGTGGAAATGGCCAGCGCCCTGCCCTCATGGGCCCGGGGAGATAAGACGGGGAGATCCTTATACGCCTGGGAGTAGGCCGATCTGCCCATCTTGGAAGCATCTAGGGAGGACTGGGAGAAGCGCCTGGGGCGCGGGGTTCCCAGTAGCCCCGAATGGAGCCAGCCGAGAGCCTAACGAAGAAGATAGGAGAGATAGGAACTACCTATCTGAAAATTGGAAGGCCAGATGGAGGAACAGAGATGAGCCCAGGAGGCCATCTCTCCCCTTGGAAAAGGGCTCATCCTGTGGGGGATTGGGAATGGAGGGAAGGCGTATGTTATGAGGCCAGACCAGGGAGGGTGTGCGACCCTGGGCCTGAACACTGTTCCCCACTGGGCTGAGGGTTAGCCTGCTGAGGATCCCAGTGAGGAGGAGGGGCCCCGTTATGTGTGTCACGCCGAGGGTGATCCCTGCACGCAACAGTGGAGGGGGGCCTCTATTCGGCGGGGAGAGGCTGAGGGAGCGAGCCCCCTTCCCCCACCCCCTTTTTTTGTTGTTGACACAGCAAGGCACCGAAGTGTTGTCCGTGGGCAGGAGAACAAGTCGGTGCGAGACCTGGGTTGGAAGCGGGGGAAAGGAGCTGGAAGCGGGAAGGGCAAGCCTACCCGCTTCCAATTCCAGGACGTTGATGTGGAGACGGGATGAATGAGCGTCCCACACTGTGCGTCCCGCACTCCCGAGGTATGAGGGTTCTCAAAAGGGGACAGCCCGAGATGGAGGGGGGAGTGTAGAGGTTGAACTAGTGCCACTCTCCCTACCCGTCCGCTTGAAAAGACAGGAACACTAACGAGCGTGTATTTAAGATACTGAGCCGTGCGCTTTTAGTGGCCATAGTCAGCATGAGTGTGTTGTTTGTGAGCCCATAGATGCCAAATGAGGCGATCTTTCGCACACAGAACATAGAAATAATGTTGTTTTGGGGATCCTAGCAACCAGTACTGCTTACCTGGACCCCTGGATCCTGAAATGCACACTTTCCTGACATGTCGATTGCCTTGAGCACTGACGGGAAAATGGTCATTCTATATTCTCTGTACCCTACATAATTAACTTTTATTGTGAAGAGAAAAACCCCAAACTTCAGTAAATTTGTGAAACTGAAAGTGTCGCATATGAAACATTCTTCTTCTTACTACTGAGGGAAAAAATGACAGACCTGTGCACTTTACGATTTTTGCGTATAATCTCACGAAATTTAATACAGCTATACGATTGTACGTTTCAAAACCAAATTGTACGAAATTTTGATGAACGAGCTTACGAAAATGCGCTGAACACGTAATCCGGCCGAGTCCAAGAGTCTGGTCCAACTTTTAAAAGTTCCGATGGCGCATGCGTACTTCCTGCCTCTATGAATGCATCAACATTGCTTCTCACTCAGCTTCAACTCGCACGCATGAAACAGACAACGAAAATTCAGATTCCTTGGTAGAAGCTGTGATCCAAAAGAAATATGAACAGAAGTACAAACCAGCGTATCATACTATTTTCAAGTTCATTACTGCGTCAAAGAAGGGCGATACGTTCGCACACAGCACCACGTGTAACTGTCAAATCGCGATTGCTACAGTGGTCGCTTTGACATTCACGCGCACATCGGTAGCAAAAGCCACAAGGAAACGGTGATTCTGGAAAACGATAGGCAATGAACATTCAAAGCTTTTTTTGTGAAGTCGAGTTCTGCAGGCACTTCTGATGAGAGACTGGAACATCAGACTACTCGCGGAGAGGGACAAAAAGCTCCAACCCCCCCCCCCCCCCCCCCTCCCACCCCACCCCCGGCCCCAAAGGAGCACACTGTCCAGTGAAATTCTTGAAAGTCTTCTCATCCTGAAGAAGGCTGACTGTTCTTTAATAGATGCAGTTCATGGCCTTTCAGCTGACAATTTAAAGGACAGCGTTTGTAGGGTCCTTTCAAGTCCTTATAAATGGGATTTTTGCCAAAAGGCCTTTTAAGTCCTTTGATTCAGCAAGTTGGTCCTTTTAACTCACGAGGAGGTCCTTTTAATTTTTGAAAGGTACTGTTAAGTCCTGTTTTTTCAAGAGAAGGAGGCTTGAAAATGGAACCGATACATCTTCCACAACCCAAACCGTACTTTTGCAAGTTGCAAAGAGTTGAGTCCAGACATGCCTACCGTCCCTGTACATCCGGGATTTGTCCCGGAAAGTTGATTTTAGAACCCACTGTCCCGGAAATCCCGGATTTTCATTGTGAGTCCCGGAAAACGAAATTAAAAAAAAAAAAAAAAAAATATCGGGTATCGAAAAGCCGTTCTATCGTCCCGTGCGTTTAGCGAAGAACTGAGCCAGAAATTATCGTCTGCTAGACGGAATGCGCATGCGCGAAAAACATTGCCTCTCTTTCACTTCCGAGTAGAAGGCAACATGGCGTCGAAGAGAGTTCGTGTAGACACCGAGTCTGATTCTGATTCGATTCACGGATCAGCTAAGAAGAAAACGGCCGTGAAGCGCGCGTGTGTCTTCAAGGAGGACTTCACAGAAAAGTGGCCTTGTCTTAAAGAAGGTAAAAAAGGAGATTCCTTTGTATTCTGCCAGACGTGTGTTTGCGAATTCTCCGTGAAATCTGGCGGGAGAGATGATTGTACTTGTAGACGTCACATTGAGTCGGACAAGCATGCTCGATATGCGTCGTCGGCTAAGACGAAGAACCAGAACATCAGCGCCTTTTTCACAAAAGCGAGCAGCAGTACAACTTCGAGCAGTACCTTGGAGCAGGATATCACGCGCGCAGTCAACAAGTTCCCTGCTATGTTGCCCCCAGATTCCACTATGACTGAACTGCAGATGGAATTCGCCCGGTATCAGAGCACTGATATCACCCCATGCATTCAAGACAGGGTGGATCTCACATGGGGCAGCATTGCAAAGCTGAAAGACGATGATGGTGAGAGAGTGTTCAAGATTCTTCCCCGCGCCATGTCAGCAATATTCACTTTGCCCCACTCATCTGCGCACTGTGAGAGAATTTTCTCCCTTGTGAGAAAAAATCAAACTGACTTTCGCAGCAGACTTGGGCGTGATACCCTGGAGGCACTACTAGTGAACAAGTGCAGAGAGGGGGACTTCTTGGAAAGGCATTACTCTGCCAGTGACCTCAAAGACCTGAAGAGTGCCTACCACAGGTCTCTTCAGGCCTCTAAGAACTGAAGCCAGCAGTCTTCACGCATTTTGTATATAGTGTAAATAAGGTAAGCAATTAGTGTTTCTGTCTTGACCTGTCCTGTCCCTGATTTCACAAATTTGTCCCTGATTTTGTTCTTTCTTGTCCCTGAAAACAAATTTTTGGGTAGGCATGTCTGGTTGACAGATGCCGACGCGATCATCTGAAACGCGGTAGGCAGGCCTATAACGCTAGGCCTATCAGTGGGCTTTCTGTTTAGTAAGCTTAGCTAGCAGACGACACACTTTCTGTTTAGTAAGCTTAGCTAGCAGACGACACAAAGCTGCGGGCAGTGGCTTGTGTCTTCTGCTGGTGTGTTGCTGCAATCCAGCTTTTTTGACGTCACGGGTTCCACAGTGCAGACGCGGTGCTAATGTTCGCGGCATATAGCTGACTTAACATTTTCGCTCATGCTATGTTAAAATGTTCCCTTTATAGAAATTCATTTGAAGAGTGGGGCAATAATGATGAAAATATTATTACCCAAATAAATATAGGTACATAACATGACGGATTGCGAACATAACAAACAGCTTGGGGAACAGCTATATGCTGAGTTCTTGAGTAACATTTACAGGATAGATTCCTTTTCCCGCCTTGTCTACCCCCCCCCCCCCCCCCCCCCCCCCCTTCCTCCATGTTGGCAAAGGTCCTTTTAAACTGATTTGAGGTCCTTTTAAAGTCCTTTAAAGGTCCTTTTTTGGCCTCATGCCCATCACCTGGGAACCCTGAAGGAGCTGGAATCACCAAAGTCTGAAATAAAGTTCACATCATAATTGTTATGCTCTTCAGAAAGAGTGGTTAGCTTATCAACAGTGAAAAAGTGCCCATAGTAGCATATGAAAGAAATAGATTACTTCAAGATTTTTTTTTCCAGTTATGTCCATCAGTACAGTAAAAAGTGAAGAGAGAGTTATTTTAAAGTGTTATAAAAGAAAATTCACATCAGTTAATGTTCTTGTTAATTTCCTGAGCAAAGGCTTTTGCCCATCAGAGGATACTGGCAAGGAACTTGGATTAGTTTGACAATCATTGATTGTTAAAGAAGCCAATTTAATGCATTTCATGAAAATACATCTTTTATAGTAATAAATTTTCAGTGTTTCTAATGTCTGGAATGCATTCAGTATTGTTTCCTACGCAGCTACTTTGCGCTGCAAAAGCTTACACATTTTACACACAATTGTACACATTTTTTACCCAAAACCTACACATAGAATTTCTGAGGGGTAACCAGGTCTGAAATGAAATGAACAGATTACTGAATATTGGACTTAAAATTGTGATGGAATTTAGCAAAACGTGCCTTTTTACAAGTGCACTGAACAAATGACCACCCATCCCCACGCCCACACGCACTATGGAATCCTGTACCCCTTGTTAGTCTTCCTCTTTGCTTTTTGTCAAACGAGGCATTTAAAAAAAAATTTAGGCCAGAGTTTATCTTCACCCTTTTCTGCTTGCTTTTGTACAGCAAATGAATTTGTTTCTGTGCTCAAAATCTGCCAAAATTCCTCTAAAATCAAAAGACTACAATACTCAAAAGGTCACGTTCCCTCAGGCAAATCATGGAGCATACCTACTGACTGAAATTTGGTCATCGTCTGATCCGATTTCCTGGCTGTCAAAACCAGCAAAAGTTTGGGGGGCTTCATTTCTTGTAGCCTATCACTGCAGTGAACAGTTAAAGAATCTCTAGCAGCAGCTTTTTTTTTTCAAATTGTTCCTTTTTTAGGGGCTGGGCCCAGCAGCAATGGGCAATTTGACATCACTGTCATCGTCACCTGAATCGTTATCAATTTTGGCCTCAAAATCAGTGAGTATATCATTGTTTAGAACTATGTTAAGATTGACGACAAAATCGTCTCCCTTCGAAATTTCTTCAAGAGTGTAGCCCTCAAATACACTCTTCATTACTATTGTATCCAAAAACGGATCCTATAAGTTGCATAGTTTCTTGATCCGCCATTTTCCCAGAAAATCTTTGCGGGAAAAAAAAAGGGGCTGAACTTTGAAAATTCACAACAGCAAAACTTCACCAAAACTGTTGCAACAAAGCACAAAACGACGTCCGGAAACAGTTCTGCTGGAAGACTCATCTGTGGCGATAGTTTTGTGGATAATGTGATAGTGAAAGTGAAAGTCGCTGACCCAAGTATTCAGCAGTCGATCTTTGTCGATCTGGTATTCAGAAAGAGGAAATCTCATGGTTGATCTCAGTCGATGCGGTAGACAGTGGGTTAATGACAAAGTGTGTAATCTGCTTTTGTGCAGCATCCACTGTTAGTGAAAATATGAAGATATTCATATGAGATAGCAAATTTGTCGGTTAACTGATTTTATGTTACATTTCAGAGCTGCGATGGAACTGTAGTAATTCATTAATTTCAAAAGCAGTGTACAGTCTTGTTTCATGGTGATGAAGGTATCAAAATCAAAATTGTGTGTGGTGGACCAAGCAGGGATGTTTTCATGTTACACTTTGTTGACGTGTTTGTGGCATGTTTATTGCAGTATGTTCATGTTACACTTTGTTGACGTGTTTGTGGCCTGTTTGTTGCAGCATCGTTAACTTCTCCCCAAGGCAGGGACAGTCTGTTTGCCAAGTTTGCACCTCCTGCAGACAGCTGGGAATGTCCGGCATGCATGGTGCGTAACACACCTGATGCCAACAAGTGTGTGGCTTGTACTACTGCCAGACCAGCACAGCAGAGCAAAGGTAGGGTATCCTGACCGCGGATACATTTGTGTGTGTATGTATATATGTGTGTGTGTATGTATATATGTGTGTGCGTGGCTCATAGGATTAGTTCTGTAAATCTTTTTGATATATGTGGTTTTAGATGAGTGTATGTATGCGTGTGCATGCACGTATGTGTGTGAGCAAGTGTGCATCTGCTGGCGTGTGTGTGTGTGTGTGTGTGTGTGTGTGTGTGTGTGTGTGTGTGTGTGTGTGCGCGTGTGGTCCTCTCAGACTTAAATTGCATAATTTTGGTAATATTTCATCAAACTTTTGATGAATGTGTAGTTTGTATGTGGTTCTTTCACACTTAGATTGCTTAATTTTGCTTATATCAAAATTTTAATGAATGTTTTGAACAGTAATCTTTCACACATTGTCAGTGTGCTTGTATTTGGTGCAGAATTCCATCTAGATGTAAGGATTAAGCTTGGCAATAAATAGTCGTTTTATCTTCTTCTTTTTTTGTCGGAGCTTTTCTTGACAGTTTGATTGGAATCCACTGATTGAAATATTTGCCTCCTATGATAAATATGCCAGAGCACACACGTACGCACAGAGTGAGCGGATGGCATCAGTGTACTGTTGTTTCAAAACAAATGTCAGTGTACTTGTTCAGTGGGTGGAGTGTATATCGTACTATTCAGGAGGTTAGTGTACTCGTACAAGGGATGAAGACTTCTCTGTGGTCTTGGGGGGTTGATGCAAGCGTACAGAAGAAAGAATGTGTATTGTAGATTAGACTAGCATAATACCATTCGCTGATCTAGTCTCTGTATTCTGGTATCAAAGAAGCCATGGGTAATAACTGGCAAAGCTTTTGTGCATAATATCCCTTTGGAAAAAGAATTTTTATCGCATAGTGGTCTGTGATATTCTGGGCTGATGAGTAGATTAATGTCATCAGTCAAAAATACACAGTAGGTAATAATGTAGCCAAGAGGGTTACGCCAGATTATGTTGCAGTGGGAAGACTAGTTTCATGGCATTCCTAATGTCCCGTGTTTATTTCTGTTCTGTATGAAAGCTTAGAAATAAATTACACCTGATGTTTAGTTTTTGGTGTTCACTGTAGAGACAGGCCTCAGCAAGCCAGCAGGGAGCAGCAACAGCTTGTTTGCCCAGTTTGCACCCCCTGCTGGAAGCTGGGAATGCGATACCTGCATGGTGCAGAACAAGGCTGAGGCTGACAAGTGTGTGGCTTGTGAGACACGCAGACCTGGACCAGGTATGTGCTCCGTTTTTCTCGCTCCCATTCCCCTTCCCCCTCCCCTGCGTACCCACTGCACTTTTACTTTTCAATGTGACTCAGTTTGTCAAACTTCTGTCATGTTTTTTGCTGTGCCAAACTTTCTCAGCAAGCTACGGCGTATACGTGTGCTTATCCTGGCCAGATTTCATGCCTGATGTAGTGTCAGGAGGCACTGCAGGCCAGAAGTCTGTCTGCAGCATATAGCTTCGACAAAAAGATTGAGCAAATGTCTATCACAAACTTTGTTGCGCCACAAACCAATTTATAGATGCTGTGTCTTGTCATCTAAGCAAATACTTCTTTGTATTTTCTCTCATGAGTACAAAGTACTGTTTGAATTTTTAGTCGTAAGTACAATGTACAATATAGTATATGAGCAAGTGACAAAAGGTCGTCCAAAAAAGCCAACAAAAAGTGGATTTTTCAAAATAGTTTTTATTAACAGCAATTTTGTCCAAAGGAAGACTTATGTTTAAGGGTCATAAAAACATACATACAAAGATAACTCATGCACCGATGTTCTGCTAGTAATGTGATAAGGCATCATAACAAGCATCTGACGGTTGTTATGCTGGACATCCAATTTTATCAATATTCCTATTTGAATGTCTGTTATACAGCATAATTGTTTCAGTGGAAATAAGACTGAATATTACAGCTAAATTTCATTCCAAAAGAAAAGGCATCTGTGCAGTTTAAGATCAAGTTTCACATGAGATGGTATGTCCAACATAACAACCGTCGGACATATTGATTTGTTCTTTATTGCTCTGTTGGAAATAAGACAGTAACTGCATCCTCTGATGATTTTCTGTGTTGTTGAGGGTGCATTTCATGTAATGATACCAAGTATAGGACCCACAGTAGCCTTGTTACCATGATATGGCATTTTTATCTGACAGTTGTTATGATGTTGCATTGGACATACCCAAGTATTTCCCAACAATGCAAAAATAAGTCATTAAAAAAAAATAGACATACTTTTCCTTTGAGTACAGTTCTATTGTTATTGTTACATTTTACACATAAAGGCCTATAAAACAAGCTAAATAAGTCACAATGATCATGTAGACACCTTAAATAGAATCCATCTGACAGTTGTTATGGCCTCACTGTTGGACATACTCAACAAACTGCTCATGTGCTGACAGGAATTAGATTATTTATGATCAAAATGAATAGAAACAGTTTGACAGTAACAATAACGTGTACATTTAGGGCACCTGCTCTCTCAGATAAGCTCAGAGCGCTTACAAATCATATGAAAATACATTTTATGGTTAAACAACATAATTACAAGATGTAAACAGATTTTTGCATATTCAGCACCAGACTTTCTCTTCTTTTCCTCTGATGAAGAAAGTAGGATGCGAAGACCTAGAAAACACAAACTTCTTTGTCAAACAAATAATACAAAAATACTTTTAGGTAATTTTTGGAATTAACTGCATAAAAACAAGTGATCAAAATAAAAATGTTCATGAACAAAATCAATTTGGTATGCTTCAGGTGATTTCCAACCTACCTCTTACACACCCCACCACTTCTTATTCAGGTTAAGAAGCCATAATCAATGAGCTGATTTATTTGCTACTATTGCCTTTGGGGGGGGGGGGGGGGCTGAATTTTTCCCCAGTACTTCTTCTTCTTCCTAAAATACTGGTTCACTCAAAAACGAGTAGGTCACCAGCGCGCATGTTAAAAAGTAAAATAAAATAACATAAAATAGTGCGACTCAGACTGTTGGCCCCTGGAGCAAATTTGGCAACAAGGGGTCGCACTCGATATTCAAGAAGTTAAAAGCAATGGCCAAATTCAGGCCCAGGTAACCATAAAATATCTGGGGAAGTTAAAATAGAAAATCGTCAATATGCAGATCTCAAAACTGTCGTATCAATTTGTTTTTTTTTAATGAGACTGCATTTGTGGCAATCTTGATGGCACCCAGCAGTGAGTTCCACAGCCGTACAGAACTAGGATAAAATGAATGTAAGAGGCTGTCAATATTTGATGCAGGTATGGTATAACATTGACCGCCACTCCTGGTGCTGCTTTTATTCAATACTAGTTGTTCCATTGGAATAAGTATTAGTTTAGCTCTGCCTTTGAAGATGTTAAGTTTGATAAAAGCTCTTCTCTCTTCTAAGGGTTTCCATTCTAATTTCCTCATGTTCTTTCTAGTATTCTCCTTTTCTCTGATGTGTTCCCTGTTACAAACCGTGCTGCTCTCTTCTGAATCTTTTCGAGGTTATCAATGTCCTTTAGATGGTAAGGATCCCAAACTGAGCAACCATATTCCAGTACTGGTCTAACCAATGTTTTGTAGCAGTGGTCTTTAACCTTTTGGGGCAGTCATTGATATTCCTGTATAAGAAAGCTAAGATGTTATTTGCTTTCTTACATACTAAATTGTAATGTTCTTTCCATCTGAGACGACTATCTATAATCACGCCTAAATATTTTGCAGCATTGGTTTCTTTAAGAATAGTATTATGAATAGAATATTCTGATCTAGTTGGTGAGTGTTTGTTACATATATGCAACACTTGGCACTTTTGGGGATGAAATTCCATTTTCCAAGTTCTTTCCCACTCTTGTAAAGCGTTTAGATCTTCTTGTAGAATGCGTGTATCATTCTTGCTTCTGATTGTTCTATATACAGGGGTGGGAATTCTCCTCGGATCTGCGGAATTCCGCGTAGAAGCAAAAGATTTCCTCGGATTTGAAATGTTATTTCCTCGGAAAATGAAATTCGCGGAGATAGGGCCTACCTCTTGTTCGGTTACGGTCGATTTCGGTAATCAGATGGCCTGTCTAGTAGGATACAGTAGGCCTATATCCGGCGCTAAGAACTGTGGGATACATTCAAAAATGGCGTACCGACGAGACATCGTAAAGCGCGGGCTTCAGAAATTTGACGAAAGCAACATAAAAAATCCATGGAGATGGGAGTGGATGGAGAAGACAGCAGACAACGAAAGGCTGTGTACATTCATGAGAAAAATTCTGGCTCCTGGACTCGCTTTTTGTTCTCTGTGTGAAAAAGAAGTCAACTACTCCAGTCGTGGGCTTGTTGCACTGCAAGACCACGTGAAATGTGCCAAGCACAAAGAGCGTGTCAAACTTCGCCGGGAAAACACCACACTTGAAGGAAAGCACGTCTCTCTCTCTCTCTCTCTCTCTCTCTCTCTCTGTCTCTCTCTCTCTCTCTGTCCCTGTCTCTCCTCTCCCCCCCCCCCCTCTCTCTCCCTCCCTCCCTCCCTCCCTCCCCCTCTCTCTCTCCCTCCCTCCCTCTCTCTATCTCTGTCTGTCTGTCTGTCTGACTCTCTCTCACTCTCTCTCACTCACACACACACACACACACACACACACACACACACACACACACACACACACACACACACACACACACACACACACATCTCTCTCTCTCTCTCTCTCTCTCTCTCTCTCTCTCTCTCTCTCTCTCTCTCCTCACCACACACACACACACACACACACACACACACACACACACACACACACACACACACATTCACACACACGCACACACATACATATATATCAGAGAAAAAGTTAGAGGATAACAAGATCAGGTATATATATATATATATATATATATATAAAATGCACACACGCATTCACACATGCACACACACACACACACCACTTACAAACACACACACACACACACACACACACACACACAGAGTATATAATACACAAAATTGTATAATGCACACACGCATTCACACATACACACACACACACACACACACACACACACACACACACACACACACACACACACACACACACACACGCACACACACAGAATATCACACACAAAATTGTATAATGCACACACGCATTCACACATGCACACACACACACACACACACACACACACACACACACACACACACACACACACACACATACACACACACGCACATACACACACACACACACACACATACATACACAGGACTCATCCGGATGTGAATCACAGAGGGCAGCACCACAGTCCAGCTCAGGAAAGGACTCATCCAGTAAACGAAAGCAGGCATCCATTCCAATGTTCTTTTTTTCAAAGTAGGGTGAGTATTTTTGTAATGTTTGCATGTGATCTATAGATGAAACCGTGCCCAAAACAAACATATTTTATGCTCTCTGAATGTTTCATTTATTTGCCCAAAATACACCAGATTGCACAGATATGCATCCTTAAGAAAAAAATTTTTCCGGGGGGCATGCCCCGGACCCCCCTAGATTTCCTCTTTTTTGTCTGTTACCAGTTCCCACCCCTGATATACTAAGCTGTCATCTGCAAAAAGCCTTATAGTAGTTCCAGGTGAGAGATTTCTACTTATGTCATTTATATAAATTAAGAAAAACAAGGGCCCCAGAACAGTTCCCTGTGGTACACCTGACAAGACTGGTTTACAATGGGATGACGACCCTTCCACAACAACTTTCTGCGTTCTCCCAACGAGGAATGATCTAGCCCATTTTAGCAAAGAAAAGCCAAATGCCGATGTGTTCTAATTTAAGCAGCAGGCCCTCATGGTCAACCTTATCAAAGGCTTTAGAAAAGTCTAATAAAATTGCATCTATTTGCTGTCTGTTGTTAAGACAGTTATTAAAATCATTGAGAGTTGTTATAAGTTGAGTCTCACAACTCCTTCGCTGTCTAAAACCATGCTGGGCGTTATTTAAGAAGTCATATTTGTCAAGATGGTCCATTATGCTACTATATATTATGTGTTCAAGTAGTTTTGCTGATATGGATGTAAGAGATACAGGTCTATAGTTCTCTGCTTTTGTTTTGTCACCCTTTTTGAATAATGGAACAATGCTGGCATCTCGCCACTCATCAGATATTACTCCCTGGTCCAGTGAAGCTTGGTAAAGTGGTTGGTATACCTCACTCAATTCATTGGCACATAATTTTAAGAGCTTGCCAGGAACGCCATCAGGACCAGTAGCTTTGTTTTCATTGATGTTGGTCAGTAACTTAAATACTCCTGCTTTGTTTACTTTGATGTTTTGCATTTCAGGGAGTTTATCATCATCCTTTAGTCTAACGTTAATTAAAGGCTTGGGATTTGAGAAAACCGAACAAAACTGCTTGTTTAGTAAATTTAGACTGGATGAGAGGGGGAAAAAAAACTAACTGAATCCAGTTAGTTGAAAAAAGGGCCCAGGAAAAAAAAAGGAAGGAGAGAGGGGGTGAGGGGAGGGGGAGGCTGGGGGAGGGGATACATGGAGGGACTGGGAGGAAGGGGGCTGGTGGAATCTGGTTGCTGGTCTCTACTCCTCCACATTTTATCTAAAAGCATTATGGAAATAGCCTAAAATATGCACTTTCAATTCTTCAAAATAAATATGTATTACAATGAAAATAAACTTATCATTTATTAATCACAAGAGATACCGATGGTCGTTACGACAGACATACGGAGTGATAATGTCTTCAACTATGAGAGTAACAACTGTCAAATAATCGCCAGATTTCCCACTAATCCTATGATCTGAACTTTAGTTCTGTCATGTATTTAAAGAAAAAGCAAAATAGAAATTCCAAGCTGTTTTCTGCCCCAGTTTTACGTATAATTGATACATTGATTAACTTAATATCCGTCGGTCGTTATTTCGGACATCGCTAAAACTATGTCCTAATTCATGTGTCACGCACAAAACATCGCCCGAAAGTTGAGGGAAATCCCGTTAAATTGCCCCACTCTACTTTTGGTTCACTTAGAATTTTAATCATTTACAGAAACACATTTGAGAGAACAGCTGAAACCAATGTTTCTATCATTTTCTTGTGACGGTCGTTATGCATTTGACAGTCGTTACGATTTCTGACGGTCGTAATGATTGTGGACAAACATTTCCACACCTTCTCTGCTTCGAAGTGCCATTCTTGACGAAAGCTCCAGCCTCGATTTGAAACCTTTTGCCTTGGGTGCTATTTAAAGCACAGCATGGGATCTGTAAGTTCGTTGTTAGTAGAATTGCGAGAAAAAATACGGTCGTTATTTTCTGACATACTGCTTATTACCGTATGGATTTCGCGCTCGTTTGCTGCCACTGAATCGAATTTGGTTCGGAAAACACCTTTCTCCATTCGGTTAGTGTTGTCCGACATGCCGAGTTAAATGAACATGGAACGGAACCGAACCTGATGTGAACGATCGAGAGTTTTGCTGACCGACACGATTTGACATACAGCGTTACGACTGTCAAACGGATTTTTACCGCTTGACAGCATCGAAAACAATCAGAAATAGAACCGGTTTGTGATTTTAACATGTTCGCCGTTGACTTTTCTGCATCCTTTATTCATATTGTTGTGATGGTATGCAATTTAGATATGTATCCAGGCTTCGACACCAACCGCATCACTCGTCCGCCATCTTGAACGGGAAAATTTATCTAAGAAAAGCGTACAACTTGGGCATTTTCAAATGAAAGGCAGACACCCAAACTCACCATGTTATATTATGTATCTCTTCAAGGTATTATAAAACATCAAGCAATAAATAAAGAAGCATTGGTATTTTTTTTAATTCTTTATTTGTGCGATAAATATACAAGGGGTCTGGACGATCACCTTTTGTCACAAGCTCATATGTCTTTAGATTGATTTGTCCAAGGAATTTGAGGGGATGATAATGAATTGAAAAGAAATAGTTTGAAGAAAGGGAATTTTTGCATTCGCCTTGGGGGATGAGGGAGGGTGGTGATGGTGGTGGGTATGTAGGTGCAAAAAACTGGTTCATAAGTTTAATTGTGGGTACAAGTATCATCAAACTGGTACCCATTTCTGATGAACACACCACTACGTCTGGTGCAGCACATTCAGCGCCCACAGCATCCACCAGTGGAGGGGACAGCTTGTTTGCCAAGTTCACAGCTCCACCAGGAAGCTGGGAGTGCGAGGACTGCATGCTGCGCAACAAGCCTGAGGCCACCGTGTGTGTGGCATGTGAAAGACCCAAACCTGGAGCAGGTGAGTTGTGATTGCCCATCAACATTTTGCACAGGGCTGTAACAATGGAGGGCCAGAGACATGGCTGGACGTTCCAACCTCTCTTTGCTGTAGGCATTCTGTCTTGGTTTTTGTTCATTCCTCTGTTCTGCTTACCACAAAGGACTTTCGCGGTTAATGTGCTGTCTCCTGATATACCTTTCCATTCTGATTATCTAAATGGGTTGGTAGGAGAGAAAAAAAGCATGAACCCCAAAGAGTTGAAATTAGCAGATCTATCGATCTAAGTTGAAATTTACAAATCTGTCTGTCTGTATCAATCTGTCTATCCTTCTATCATAATGTGAAATTTCCAGTAACGCCAACTATGTATCAGCTCTGTGTGAAGTGAAATCCATTATTTTTGCCTCCTAAGTAATGGATGCAATTGGTGAGTTGATAATTCATTAAATCATTGACAGAAACACTCTAAAACGATAGGATGTTAGATGAGAGGGGTGGAGGGAGATGAATGAAACTCGAGATTAAAAGGACATTGAAATTTGATGAAAGAAATGGACGGGAGGGGTGCCTTCTATATGCGTGCCAGGGCATTGTGATGTACTGCCAGAAAAAAAAAAATCCTGTTGTCTCTGATTATTAACCAAAGAAAGCATTTAATCAGGCATGTCAGTTGTCCGCTGTACAGTTGATTTCCTCTTTTTCGCTGCTGAAAGTCTTCAGAATGCTACCCTCACTCCCTGTTTAGTTTCCTGCTGATCATATGAAAACTAAAATACTTGTTGAAAATGTATTTTAAGGCTGTATTTTTATTCTTTTGCAACATGAAACATGTTGTAGAGCAGTGCTTGTTGGTTTTCCCCCATCTTCCATCACTTCTTCCACTAAACTCGGCAACTGTCATAGCGTTTCCTTCATTGTTGTCTCTAGGGAGTTGGATTGCTTGTTTAGCGCCCTTTCCTTATCATCATGGACTTAACGTGTAGTGCTGACAACACTTTCTGGACTACTTTAAAGCCGATCCAAGTGGAATTGTTACAATTATTAAAATTGATATCAGGTTGAGCCCAGTGTGTAAAGCAGCTCGGTTGCTTCATTCGTGTTATATGGTCATTTCTGCTCTTGTCACTGCTTGTGCCGTCATTTTCTAACGTGTATAACAAAATCTAAAATCCCTTCTAACACACCATGCCGAAACTTAACATGATAATCAAAACACCCCCCTCCCCCCACCTCTCCCATGCCCACACACACCACCTGTTGTAGATGTAACTGTTTCTTTGCAGATCAGAGAAGTGTAACAAGCCATTTAGTTTCACAAAACAATGATGAGGAACCACAGGACCTTTCTAATTTCAAGATGGCATATACTGTATGCAATGAGCAAGAGCTGTAGTCGGTTGTATTGCACTTTCTGTGCATGATATAGAATAAAAATGCTGTGTAAAACTTAGCAATATGCAGTAGACAGTTCTTGTTTGTCAGTATTTTATTTTCAGTAAAGCATAAGGTGGAAGAAAAGATGAAATTGTTAAAAGTTCATTTATAGGCAATTACGTTCATCCATTCATTCGCTTATACCTTTAAGTTGTTCTGAGAGCCTGTGTAAAACTGGCTTAAGTATCAGTCAGAAATCTGGTTGACCGGAACCCAAGTGAGTGCCATGTTTTTCATTATGTACTATACATACTGCTGCAGCTGCGTCAGCCTCGAGTGGTTCATCAGACCCCTTGATGGCCAAGTTCAAGCGTCCAGCAGGAAGCTGGGACTGTGACGTGTGTCTGGTGCAGAATACTGGAGGTCACGCCAAGTGTGTAGCTTGTGAGAGCCCTCGGCCTGGGGCCATGTCCACAGGTGAGTGACCAGGTACATCCTGTTTGGACAGGTACAGCAGCTGAGAAGTGATACAGGGGAAGGTGAGAGCTGAAGTGTGGCTGAGATGAAGAGGGTTATGGTGATAACAGAATCTGAAAGTTGTGTCATCCACTTATGCCTGAAAATTTTCTTCTGGCTTTTTTTTAAAAAAGATACTTTTTATACAAACGTTATTTTTTGTCTTGTGTTTCTTGAACTTGTAAGGCTTCAGATGATATTTTGTTTGTTCACTTCTTATTGCCTGAAGTCTGGTTGAGTAGTCTGCACTTTTCCAGTGGGTGCAGCTTTGGACGTGTTTTGCTAAAGAATAGTATCTCGGCGAATCTTGTAAGGAGAGTAACCTTCCTACAGAACTAGGGTTAATTCTGGGCTGGTACTGTCTAGCCTTTACAACTACTTCATGCCATGCAGAAGAAGAAGAAAAAAGATAAACAAACCCAAAATGCCATTGAAAATTGGTCTTTATAGAGAGGGGTCTATTCTGGGAGAAGACTACCAATTGGCGTTAACATGTGAACAAATTGGCATTTTGTCCATGTGCCAACACTTTTAACACGGAGAGAGACCAAGAAGAAAGAAGAAAAATCAAGAAAGGAGGGTCCGTTTGACTGACAACATACTCGTTAAGACATGCTGAATATCAGTTTATCCTCGAAAGCTCTGGCAGCCAAGAGCTCAGTGTCCACCATGAATTACGTGACAGTGCCTGGAGTTTGTTAACCAGAGTCTGACCTTTGTACTAAGAACCTCATGGCCCTGATCTGGGCGTTTTTTTTCCAGTGTGTTGGCCAGTAAGAAAAAGTTATTGTGAATCTCAAGATCACATGTAGCAGGAAAATAAAAATGATTACTTGTATGAAGGTAGGGGAGTTTCAAGTTAATAAAGCATTGAGGTCTAAGAGACTTGATGCTTTTAATTTTTTTCAAAATGTAGCAAAAAGTCGTGGAGATTATGGATAGATCTGTTACTGATTGGAATAAGGATTTTTTGTTGTACCACACAGGTTGAAAATAAGGCTTTTTGTAGGTAATGTGTGTGTGTTGTTCGTGTAGCATTTATAGTTGGTGAGTCTACAGGCAGTGTCTACATTTTTTTGTCGTTGGAGTGTGTGTGAATGGTCATCTAATCGTCCATGATTCAATTTTATGTGCTGTACAATCTCATACTGTATGCAAACTGCGACCATTTAGCCCGCACTGTTTGGCCATTTTTTGCACCTAACACAGTACTGAAACATTTTGCAGCCCATATGGTACTTTCAGTCAATAGCTATGGTACTTCAAGTCAATAGTTTACACCCACTTCTGTTCCCTTCATTCTGTGGTCAGATGCCACACATGATACTGCTATCCACTTTTTGCTCATAGAAATATAGAACTGTTAGTGGCTGGGTTATAGTGCTGTTAATGACTGAGATAGCCTGGTTGTGTGAAGACCCATAGAAATATAGTGCTGTTTATGGCTGAGACAACCTGGTTGTGTGAAGACCCATAGAAATATACTGTTGGTGATGACGGAGTTATATGATGTGCAGGAACTGTGCCTCCCCCAGCACCGAAAATTCAGGTGGCACCAGGTGGAGGATTTACCTTTACCCCGCCATCTGGCCCTTCGGCTCCCTCCCCGCTTGGGGCTGCCTTTTCTACTAGTGCCCCGTCTTCTGCCAGTGGCTTCAAGTTTGTGCCTCCCTCTTCCACCTCGTCCTCTTCCTCGACAACTGGGGGGTTCCAGCTTGGATCTTCTGAGTCCAAACCATCCCTGTTCACTGGAGGCTTCAAGTTCGACCAGCAAGACACCTCTAACAGTGCCTCCTCACGCCCCTCTTCAGGCTTCTCCTTCGGAGTAAAAGACTCCTCATCTGCCAGTGCCACAACTTCAGAGAAAACAGTATCATCCATGAGCTCAGGCTTTCAGTTTGGAGTGCCATCGGCCAGTTCAGCTGCGGATACCAGTGTTGGGTTTGTGTTTGGGGGCCCATTGTCTTCAGGGTCAACTACCACCACGTCTACCACCAGCACCACCACCCCTGTGACAGTCTCAGGGTTTGCTGTGGTTTCCACCACAGGGGTTGGAGGGTTCCAGTTTGGCACAGTTGCTCAGACCTCAAGTCAAAGTGTAGTGGACACCAAGAGTGAGGCCAACAATTTGACTACCAGTGAAAGTGTGAGGACTAGGTCCTTGACCACAGCCCCTGTGTTTCCTTTGACTGCATCCCTCTCTTCAGTGACAGGCAGTGAAAACCCATTGATTGCTGGGGGCTTCAAGTTCCAGGGGCCCTCCAGCAGTAGTAAAGACATGGCACCCTCCCCATTTGCTACAGGCCTCGTGTCCTCGTCTGCTCTGTCAGCCGACGATTCCTCAAAAATAGATGGTGTCAGTGCAGCTGGCAAGCCTTATGGAGGGTTCACATATCCAGTCCCTGCCAAATCCAGTTCTGATGCCGCATCCAAGTCTGGGCTGTATGCCTCTACCAGCACAGATTCATCCAAGAAAAACGGGGTCAGCAGCAGTGTACCAAGTTCATCCACATCCCAGGGGTTTGTCTTTGGCGCCGCCAGTTCAGGCGGTGGCCTTTCAAGGAACGTGTTCAGTTCTGTGCCTCAGCTCAGCAGGGACAGCTTCACAGCCTCTGCTGCCAAGCTGCCCGTGAATGGAGAAGTCGGGGCTACAGCACCGTTTTCCTTTGGTCAGCAGTCGGTTTCCAAGCCCTCCGCTACAGGAGGTTTCAGTTTCCCAGCACCAGCAGGGGGTAAGGACAGCAGCGGCGCTAACAACCCCCTGACACAGTCCAAGACCTTCACGTTTGGCACTGATGCTGCAGCCATCGGCAAATCTGCTCCTGAGAAACGGCATCTAGATAATGGTAATTTTTTTTGTAATGTATAGTCAAGAATTGAAAAGATTGTCAGTGTTCATTTTGATAACTGAAATAATTGCAACATGCACACAAACACATGCGTCGGGGCATGCATGCGTACCCAAAGGAAAGGTAAAAGGAAAATAACGTCTGAAATGAAAGGGAACCCTGGCATTGATGACATTCTCTGTGCAACTTAAAATGGTGGTTTCTTTCTCGAGAACACACAGCTTTTAGTTAACATTCTTGTGGAGGCCTTTTTTTCTGTCAGCCTTTTTTTTAGTTGTTTGTGCACAAAACACAACTTTAATGTCTAGTTAGGCCATTGAAGAAAAAAATAGTTGTGGTTAAGGTAATATCCCCCCCCCCCCCCCCCCCCCCCCCCTGAAAAAAAAAAGGGGGGGGGGGGGGGGTGGTGTTGTTGGCAGATTGGCTGGAATTTTTTTTTCATGGCTTACACAAGAATTTGATGTTAGTCTGCCAGTTAACAGGGGTAAAAAAAAAGTTACAAGACCAAACACGACGTGTTTTGTCTTGTAATTTGCTTTGTCCCTGTTAACTAGAGGGTTTACCTTAAATTCCTTTTCAGATTTGTTTCAGTTTCCACCTGAAGTCACGTCACATTGAAACTAACGGTGTTTGTGTCTGGATCTTTTAGCTAAATCAGAACTCCCATGATGACCAGCAAAAATCATCTACTCCGACTCGTGTACTCCTACCCTGCCCACATTCCAGTCTCTTCCACTTCACCCTCCTCACCCCTGGAAAAGTTTGAAACTTTCATATACATCACATACTGAGCTCCCATACTGATGACAGAGGTTGCTTTGGGGAGCCAGTCCTCCCTCTGGTGGAGGGCACCAACCTGTCCATCCAGTGACGGTCCCCATGAAATTGCCAAGGAGATATACTGGAGAGGGAATTGAAACGGAGGTCACTGTGGGACTGGGAGCAGGGCATGAAGAGCCACAGAATCAGGGTTCCTTACAACACACAACCAGGGATGCTTTGTGCAGAGATTTCGCTGTTTGACGCTCCGGTTTTCACACACAGGGTCCTAGGGTTGCACTTTTTTCACCCGGTCGAGAGTATAATTGTTTTTCTGCAGCTTTGTTCGAAACTGAAAATTGCAAATTCTTCAAGAGATGCAGCAACTCCAGTTTCATTGTAGAGTGCAGTCAAACACACCAACTTCAGAATTGCAGCCCCTTGAGTATCCAAGTCTTCACATTGGTTGCGTGAAAGAAGCTATAAGGTTTTTGATTCGGTGCCTCATGTCGGGTGTCCACAGAAAACCTAGTGGGGACGAGAATGGCCTGATTTGAAGAGATTGATTTGTTCTTCTCCTTCAGTGATCACGATGAAGAGATCAACAAAAGTTCTGCTGGTGTGTTTTTGTATTTTGTTTTCAGGTTTCTTGAATAAATAAAAAAATTTTAAGGAGAAAAAACAGCAACTTTTAAGCATCCCATTCCATCGTTTGAAAGGGCAGGCCATTGTGTGCTGGTGGGTATGGATGACAAAAACATTCACACTTCTGCCAAACCTGTGGGGATATTATCTTGCCTCCTGGTCAGCGGTCTTCACTCTGACCATTATCTGCCCATTTCCAGTCTTAGTCCATGCAGTAACGTGCACAATAAAATAGATAATTCTTCAAAGTTTTGACGGTGGCTGCGGTAAACGAGTAGTATGCCAGTGACGGTGAACCACTTGTGTTAAAAAGTAGCAATTCACTTATCCCTACCTTTTGTTGTTTTGTTGGAGAAGAATCTCTAACAAATAGAATTTTCTCTACAGAAGAAAGAAAGGAGGGGCTATGGAAGGGAGCTCTAAAGTAGTAATTTCACCAATTTTTGTTTGATGCTTTTGGTTTAGTTCAGCGAATGTTTCTGTTAATACTCTCCTGTTTATTGTTAATATCTGTCTGTCTGTGTTGTATTCCATGATGATGTGTAGCAGAATGGACGAGTGGTGTGTGATAAATTCCGGTTTTTGTTTTAATAGTAGGGTCCTCTAATTTGTCACCAGAGGGTCCTAAGGACCCTCAGTTTTAAATAATGTAACTTGGTCTGTTTTGATGGGTTAACCTTTTTTTGTGTGTATTGTTTTTGTCCTTCAGCCTCCATTTATTTTTATTTTTTATAATGGGTCAGCTTAAAGAATTTTTTGTTGTTACAAACAAGCGTTCAGTTTGGTTTCCATTTCTCTATTCTCTCCTTTTTAATTTCTCTGTGTGTGTGTGGCGTTTTGTTTTGTTTTGTTTTTTTCTTTTTCTGTTGTTAAAAAAAGCAGCAAATATTGTGCAGTAATGATTTTGACATAATGTGCAGTGTTTGTGAATGTAGCTGTACATTATCTCACAAACATAGTTGGTTTTGTGATAGATGTCGGACCAACAGATGCAAAAAAGCGTGCAGACCACAGTGTACCATCTTCGATAGGTGGCAGTGAAGGATTTAAGTTTGGCAGCTCAACTACAGCAGTGGGAAGCAACGTCTTCAAATTCTCCCAAACACCTCAGGGTGAGTCTAGCAGCTGTCTGCAGAAGCACTGTTAATAACATATGCGCCAGTATCAATACAGCTTTTTTGCATTGTGATCATTAGCATGACCAAATGAGTATTTTGTAGAGTCATGCTTAATACTTTCACAACGGGCGTGGCAACGTCGCTTACCTGCAGATGCGTGCACCGCACTTTAAAAATTTATTTTATGTCCCCTAATATAAACCTAACAAGCAATTGTTATATTAACGGAAAGGATAAAACGCGAACTTTGCAATGAGCAATGACTAATATACATTTTTGGTAAAATAGCAACGCTACACTTACGGAAACAACATAAGTAAAACTTAGGACACAATCTTGTTTACGTCTGGTTAGTATGACAACAGCAAATGAGGAAGAAAAGGGCGTAAAAATTCGCACTTCCTTTGATTAGATGCAGAGAAAGCCTGGGTATTATATGTGTAGTCCTAGTGAAGATTTTAAAAAGAAAGAAAGGAAATCATTGCACACTGTACACACTTTTCACTGTTTTGGCTTCTGATGATATGACATAATTATAAAACTATTTAATTAAGTACACAGAGCAAATAAATCAAGCTCATATTCTTTTCAATAAACTTGTACACCTTTACCCCCCTCATCTTCTGAACCACTTTGCTGAACCAGTTCAAACACCCCATGTCATTCTTCTGCCCGACATGTTGGCGAGGCAGGAAATTCCACACATGCCTTTTGTAAAAAATTCCCAGTGCTAGACGGGTCTCTTTGTTAGGACTACTCTGGGGTCACAAAGATCATTGCTGGTGCATGTAATCTTACCCTTCCAGTGGCTTGAACCCTGTACTAAATATTTAAGGCAGCTGCATCCCTTAGACCGTAGACGAGAGAACAGGGGATTTTTTTTTATAGTTGTGCCGTCACAGAGGCACGGCATGTTCAGGGAATACAGCAGCGTTGCCGTCGCCACAGAACAGGTTGACTGAGTTGCCATCACTATTGCACGGTGAGTCGCGAAAAGGTTAACTTTAAGAGTTTAGTTTCAGTAAAGTACAAGATGAATGTAAACTGGAATGTAGTCACTCAATTTAAATAAAATTCAGACTGCGGAGATGTACTTGAGGGTTCAAAGTAGCCGATTCAAAACAGAATACATTTTATCATTGCTTTTATAATGGGGAACAGTTGTACTTGGAAGACAGGCTACATTTAGATTTTATTGTGCCTGGAACCCAGGCTACATTTAGATTTTTTTTTTGTGCCTGGAAGTGGAAACCAGGATGGGGTAGAGGAGGATGGGGTAGAAAGTGTGGTGGGGGGAAAAAATCCCTGAAAAGCAGGGCTAGCAAATTTTGCTATGGTTGGAAAACTTTCAGCTGGTGTGGTTTCAGGTGGTTCTGAGGAGAAGAGCTGCCCTCAGTCAGGGTTTGGGGGCCAGGCTTCGGGATTGGGGCCAGCACACAGAGTGGCTTCACTTTCCCCCTGCAGTCCAACGCAGCCAGCAGCACTGGGGGGCAGCAGGCAGCCTCTGTCTTTGGGGCAGGGGCTGGCACTGGCCATTTCTCTTTTGGCTTGGCCGCGGGTGCCCAGAGCAATGCTGCTGCTGCCTCCCCCTTTGGTTCCGACGCTCCTGCGCCTACCCAAGGTAACATGGGTTAGTGTGGTGTTTGACTTGCACTCTGGTCTGTTTTGTCCGTGGTTGTGGCTCTTGTCTTTCTGGTGTTAATCTTTCCCTTTGGAAGGAGCTACTCTCTGATATGTTATGTCGGTGGTTATGCTTGGTCTTTAGGTGTTAATCTTTCCCTTTGTAAGGAGCTACTCTCTGATATGTTATGTCGGTGGTTATGGTTGGTCTTTAGGTGTTACTCTTTCCCTTTGTAGGGAGCTACTCTGATTGTTATGTCGGTGGTTGTGTTTTTTGGTCTTTAGGTGTTGATCTTTCCCTTGGTAGGGGGCTTTTGTTGATTTTAATAATGTATGGTTTGTCATATTGCATGAACTATATATGTGAAATACTGTTTAAAAAGTGATTTCACAGAGCAGTCAACAATTACGGATCCTCCATAGTTTATTACTGAACCTATCACATGTTACAGACCTAGGGATGATGCAGGGGTGGGAGACCTTCCGTACTGATACAGAATTCCGTATAGCAAATTTTTCCTTTTTTTTAATTTTTTTACCATGTGCGCATTCTGTGTTCCGATTCAGGTTTTCGCGCCACTCATATTTGAAATCTGCCATCTTCTTTTTCAATGCGAGAAGACCTATCATTGTGATTTATATTTGTCAAAAATGGAGCTGATTAACAACGAAGCAGAGGCACAGAAGATCGACAGTGACCTGAAGAAAAACAAGTGGAGAAATGAATGGATGGATGAGATGGACGAACTGAATCGTCCGTTCCGAAAATGGCCGCGGAAAACAAATGAAGTGGGTGCTGCTTGGTGTATACTGTGCAGTCGGAAGCTTGTATACAAGTCAAATGGTCTTGCTGCAGTCACTGACTTCTGTTTCAAAGACTCGCCCCAAAATGCAGGTTAAAAAAAAAAAAAAAAAAAATGGTCCTACTGATTTCTGTTTCCAAGAGTCGCCCCACTGTAGTCACTGAAAAGCTGACCCCACTGCTGTCACCGACATCTGTTACCATGATTCGCCTGGTGTGCGTTAGTGCACAGGGTAGAGCAGTCATATCCAGTAAAACTTTGGAATCAGTTTACTTGTACTTCTGAATTTTTTTTTTCTCCCCTTCGATATTACAGTTGCAGGAATTCATTACTTTTTTCTGCCATGTATGAATAACTTTGACAACCTTCATGTTTGTTTTTCAGGCAAAAGTAGGTTTGTTTGTTTTTTTTTTGACAAAGTACTTTTCAGTATTTTGCTGAAAGTTAAAACTGTTTACATTAGTAGTTTATGGCTTTTGTGTCCCATTATAAGTGTAGAGGGTGTTTTCAAAATGTGTGTAGATGGTCCAACAGAGCATTCACTACTTCAGAAATGGTAGCAACTTTTTTGGAACAAGTTATGTCAAGAGGACACGGAAATGTATGGTTTCACAAATGGGAGATTTGTTCTTTTTCACCCATCCTGATTAGACTGCAGTTATGTAGCCAGATACCTGTTGCAGCGTCAGACAGGAACGTTCTGGACAGTCTCATTGTTAGATCAGTGGAGGTTGTGTTCAGCTGTGCTTAGGTCAGATTGGTAAATGTCCTAATAGATGAAGTACCAGTCAGCCATCTTGACCGTTTTGCCACTTTTTTTTTTTCCCCTTCATTTGTTTGTTTTGTTTTTAGATCAATTGAGAACAAGAACGACTCGTTAATGAACTTTTTAGCCGCACTGTATAATTGTTGGATTTGGAGAGAGAAGCATATCATAGATGCATTATATTTGTGCACATAAGTCTACACATCCATATCATAGCTGAAAGTCCAAAATTTCCATTGTTTGCAGTGAATGTTCTCCAGCCTAAGTTGATGCCGTTGTAATTTTCTTGAATTGATGTCATAGGAGTGATTCTGCGGTTAAAATTGATGCCCAAGACCGTGTTGTAGATCTGTTACAGCCTCTGCACCTTCTGTCTGTGTGTGTGTGTATGTGAACTCTAATTGTCATATGTAGTTGGGTAGAAATAGAACAAGGGCCTCCTTGCAAATTCCCGACAAAAACAAAAAAACAAGAAAGTGTTAGGTTGCCCACTGGATAACCATGGTGTACATACCCTGCATAAAAGATGTTTACAGTGTGAACTTGAATGTCATCATGCTTTTTCTGTATTTGATCGCTGTATCTGTTTATAGCTTTCAGAGGATACCTGGTGCAGAAATTTCAGTATTTTTCTGTCCGTGTTGCTTCTGTCTTTTTCAAAAGAAAAAGGAAAAACATATTTGTTTTTCGTTTTGTTTTAGGTTTTAACTTCTCTGGAGCTACCCAGCCCTCCTTCAACTTTGGGGCCAATAGCACCAACAGTGCCGCTCCTGTGTTCCAGTTCGGGTCGTCTGTAAGTAGACAGTGTGCACTGTAAACAGTGTGGTTATGACGGTGGCCTGTGCTGTGCGGCTGTCTGGAATACCCAGTTTTTTCTGGAGACTCTCTGTCACGTTGCTCAGTTTGTGTATGTATGTTTTCATTTGTATGACTTGTGGTTGTGTTTTACAAAGTAAATCTCTATGATAGTGATGTGTATCAGAAATTGAAGGTTCAGTTTGATATACACGGTGACTCGTCTATTGGCGCAGAATATGGCAGATGTTTGTGGTGGAGCGAACTGCCAGGCGGGTGATAGATGTGTCAGGATGTGTGGTGTCATGGTATGGTAGGGTGCTCATTTAGATGGGATGATAATAGAGGAAAGTTATTATTTTTCTTTTTTACTTTTTCTTTTTTTTAATCATTATTGTTGAGCATCTGTCCTTTTTCCTCGCTCTCTCACCCTCACTCCCCCCTTTCCCCTCCTTAGTATTTTCTCTTTTTTTTTTTCCCCCAAGCTAATGGTTGGCAAGTTATTGTATAACTGTTGTCCCAGTCAGTTGTTATTGGTTGAACCTGCGAGCATTGACAGGTTGAACATGCCATGAATTTGTACGTGTGCGTGTGTCACAAGAGACATGAAATAATTGAACATCAAGACTAGGCCGTGGTGTGGATGTGAAGACCTGCGTGTTGTTGCAGCAGTCGGGAGACCCACCACAAGCACAGCCGGCGGCAGGCGGGGTGTTCATGTTTGGGCAGACAGCTCCCTCCGCCGACAGCAGCGCTCCCCCCTCAGCATTCACCGCCTCCAGTCCTGCGTCCAGCTTCGGGGCTGCTCCCGCTCAGAACAACTTCAACATTGGGTGAGTGGACAGACTGAGGTGTTTGATGCATTGGTGTTTGTCTGTCAACATTGGGTGAGTGGACAGACTGAGGTGTTTGATGCATTGGTGTTTGTCAGCATTGGGTGAGTGGACAGACTGGGGTGTTTGATGCATTGATGTGTGTGTCTGTCTCTGAACATTGGGTGAGTGGACAGACTGAAGTGTTTGATGCATTTGTGTGTGTGAACATAGGGTGAGTGGACAGACTGGGGTGTTTGATGCATTGGGGTGTGTGTCTGTCCTCTGTGAACATTGGGTGAGTGGACAGACTGGGGTGTTTGATGCATTGGGGTGGGGGGGGGTGAACATAGGTTGAGTGGACAGACTGGGGTGTTTGATGCATTGGGGGTGGGGGGAGGGGTGAACATTGGGTGAGTGGACAGACTGGGTGTTTTGATGCATTGGGGGTGGGGGTGGGGGGGGGTGAACATAGGTTGAGTGGACAGACTGGGGTGTTTGATGCAGGGGGTGGGGGGTGGGCGGTGAATGAACATTGGTGTGTGTGTGTGTGTGAACATTGGGTGAGTGGACAGACTGGGGTGTTTGATGCATTGGTGTGTGTGTGTGAACATTGGGTGAGTGGACAGACTGGGTGTTTGATGCATTGATGTGTGTGTCTGTCTCTGTGAACATTGGGTGAGTGGACAGACTGGGGTTTGATGTGTGTGTGTGTGTGTGAACATTGGGTGAGTGGACAGACTGGGGTGTTTGATGTGTTGTGTGTGTGTGAACATTGGGTGAGTGGACAGACTGGGGTGTTTGATGCATTGGTGTGTGTGTGTGTTGACATTAGGTGAGTGGACAGACTGGGGTGTTTGATGCATTGGGTGTGTGTGTGTGAACATTGGGTGAGTGGACAGACTGGGTGTTTTGATGCATTGGTGTGTGTGAACATTGGGTGAGTGGACAGACTGGGGTGTTTGATGCATTGGGTGTGTGTGTGTGTGAACATTGGGTGAGTGGACAGACTGGGGTGTTTGATGCATTGGTGTGTGTGAACATTGGGTGAGTGGACAGACTGGGTGTTTGATGCATTGGGTGTGTGTGTGTGAACATTGGTGAGTGGACAGACTGGGGTGTTTGATGTGTGTGTGTGTGTGAACATTGGGGTGAGTGGACAGACGGGGGTGTTTGATGCATTGGGTGTGTGTGTGTGTGAACATTGGGTGAGTGACAGACTGGGGTGTTTAATGCATTGGTGTGTGTGTGTGAACATTGGGTGAGTGGACAGACTGGGGTGTTTGATGTGTGTGTGTGTGTGAACATGGGTGAGTGGACAGACTGGGTGTTTGATGTGTGTGTGTGTGAACATTGGGTGAGTGGACAGACTGGGGTGTTTGATGCATTGGGTGTGTGTGTGTGAACATTGGGTGAGTGGACAGACTGGGTGTTTTGATGCATTGGTGTGTGTGTGTGAACATTGGGTTAGTGGACAGACTGGGGTGTTTGATGCATTGGTGTGTGTGTGGACATTGGTGAGTGGACAGACTGGGGTGTTTGATGCATTGGGTGTGTGTGTGAACATTGGGTGAGTGGACAGACTGGGGTGTTTGATGTGTGTGTGTGTGAACATTGGGTGAGTGGACAGACTGGGGTGTTTGATGCATTGGTGTGTGTGGACATTGGTGAGTGGACAGACTGAGGTGTTTGATGCATTGGTGTGTGTGTGTGTGAACATTGGGTGAGTGGACAGACTGGGGTGTTTGATGCATTGGGTGTGTGTGTGTGAACATTGGGTGAGTGGACAGACTGGGGTGTTCGATGCATTGGGTGTGTGTGGTGAACATTGGGTGAGTGGACAGACTGGGGCGTTTGATGCATTGGGGGGGGGGGGGGGGGGGGGGGGGGGATGGGTGAGACAAGTGGGGACAGACTGGGGTGTTCGATGGTGTGTGTGTGTTGTGAACATTGGGTGAGTGGACAGACTGGGGTGTTTGATGCATTGGTGTGTGTGAACATTGGGTGAGTGGACAGACTGGGTGTTTGATGTGTGCGGTTGGTGGACATTGGGTGAGTGGACAGACTGGGTGTTTGATGTGTTGTGTGTGTGTGAACATTGGGTGAGTGGACAGACTGGGGTGTTTGATGTGTGTGTGTGTGGACATTGGGTGAGTGGACAGACTAGGGTGGTTTGATGTGTGTGTGTGGGACATTGGGTGAGTGGACAGACTGGGGTGTTTGGTGGATGTGTGTGTGTGTGTGTGGACATTGGGTGAGTGGACAGACTGGGGTGTTTGATGCATTGGTGTGTGTGTGTGTGTGTGTGTGTGTGAACATTGGGTGAGTGGACAGACTGGGGTTTGATGTGTGTGTGTGTGAACATTGGGTGAGTGGACAGACTGGGTGTTTGATGCATTGGGTGTGTGTGTGTGAACATTGGGTGAGTGGACAGACTGGGGTGTTTGATGCATTGGTGTGTGTGTTGTGAACATTAGGTGAGTGGACAGACTGGGGTGTTTGATGCATTGGGTGTGTGTGTGTGTGAACATTGGGTGAGTGGACAGACTGGGGTGTTTGATGCATTGTGTGTGTGTGTGTGGACATTGGGTGAGTGGACAGACTGGGTGTTTAATGATGCATTGGGTGTGTGTGTGGACATTGGGTGAGTGGACAGACTGGGGTGTTTGATGCATTGGTGTGTGTGTGTGTGTGTGTGTGAACATTGGGTGAGTGGACAGACATGGGGAGTTTGTATTATACTCCCGTTTGGTGCTAGTATACTTACCATGTCAGACAATAGCATTCACGGCAGTTAGTCTGCTCTGCCAGGCCGAAGTTTTTGTGTGGCTAATGCAGTGATAAGACAGTCACGTGGTGCCCAACCCACTTCCGCCGTAGGGAGAAAGCCAGTGTAAGTCTCCCATACGTCATTCATCGAGGCCTGCGCGCAAGGTAACCCCAGAACCTTGGCGCTAGCGGGGAAGGTAGGGCGGCATTAGAGTCTGACATGGTAAGTATACTAGCCAAACAGGAGTATAATACAAACCCCCATTTTGGCGTCATATACTGTACCATGTCAACAACGCAGAATTCATAGTAAAAGGAGGAGGGCGAGTGCCCTAGTGGTTCCTGGGGTTACCCGATATGGATGCATTAGCCGCACACAAAGGATATCCCATTAGAACCATCAGCCCTGGTCATGCATGTCCCTCAAATAAATTTTATGAAGGATTCTCCGAACGCCAAAGGCTGCCTCCAGGAGTGGCGCATGGAACAAGTGCTGAATGCTGCCGAAGTGGCCAGCGCTCTGACCTCTGGGCCCGGGGGGAAGAGACGGGGAGATCTCGGATGCCTGGGGAATAGGCAGTTCTGACGTCGCTGGAGAGCCACCTAGAGACAGTGCCAGCTGAGAGTCTGTGTCTTTCTGCAGTGTGGTAAGGACTACCCCAAACTGGTTTTTTTTTTTTAAAAGGGGGTTTTATTTTTTCGGTGGTTTTTGGTTGGTCTTTAGGTTTTTACCTTTCCCTTTGTAGGGAGTACCCCCTTTGTTTACGGTTTTTTTTTTGGGTTTTAAAATGTATTTTTTTGGGGGGGTTTTGTTTTTTTTAAAAATGTTTGGTTTGTTTTTTTGGAAAAAAGTAAAACTTTTAAAAAATTTTCCGAAGTAAAAATAATCTATATTTTATTTTTGAATTATAATTTTAAAAAAAAGGGTTTTAAAGGCCCAAAACGGGGGAGCCTTCCTCTTCAGAATTGTAGCAATTTTTTTTTTTTTTAAATTTTTTTCCGGCCGGGATTAGGTTTTTCCCCCACAAATTTGAAATTGTTTTCTTTTTAAATCGAAAGACCTTCAGTTTTTTAGCAAAAACTGATTCAAGGGGGGGCCAGAAGTCGAAGTCCTAGTAAAAAAAGGGGTGAAATGGTATAATGGGAAATGTCCTTAAAATCCCCAAAAAAAAGTTCGCTTGGTTTGTGCATTTTTTTTCCCCTTCTTGTTGGTTGTTTTTTAGACTTGCCCAAAATCTTAAAAAAAAAAAAAAAAAGGCCACTATTTTGTTTAAGGGGCCCCCCATTATCAAAAAAAGCTAATTGTCCCCACATGTCAACCCTTTCCTTATAAATGGGCTAATCCAAAAATTTAATGTTTGATTTAAATTTTTTTTTCTCCCCTTTGTTATCAAGGCGGAATTTTTCATTATTTTTTTGCGTTAAAATTTAAAACCCCAGGTTTTTAAAAAAGATTTGGGTTTTTTTTTTTAAAAAGTTTTTTTAAATTTTTGCTGGTTGTTTTTTAATTTTAACTTTTGCCTTTATGTAAGGGGTTTTTAAATTTGGGAACAAGGCCCTCTTCAAATTCCCCGGAACAAAAAAAAAACAAAATTTTGGTTAAAAAGGGAAGCCCCCACTGTTAACCATTTTTTACCCGATATGTTCCGTGGGAATTTGAAGTCTCTTTGTTTTTCTGGATTTTGTTGCTGTTTATTTGGTTTTTATAGTTCCGGGGATTTCCCTTTTTGGGCCAAATTTTTTTTTTCCCCTTCTTTGTTTTTTGTTTTTAAAAAGAAAAAGAAACCCCCTTTTAAATGTTTTTCCGTTTTTTGTTTGGTTTAAAAAAGGCTACGGGTTTAATTTGGCCAAATTACAACCAACAAGTGGTCCTTTCCATTTTTTTGGGTGTCTGTAAGGATTGCCTGAAAACTTGGGTTATGCGGGTTTTTCTGGGTTTTGGGTCCCGGGGTTTTTTTGAAAGCCCTGCACTTTGTCGTTGTTTTGGGGGATGTTCTTTTTGTAAAATGTGGGTTTTAAAAGAAAATCCTTGAAATTTGGAAAAAAAAAAAAAGAAGGTTGTTTGAAAACCCAGGTGAACTCCCTTTAAAAAAATGCGGGGAATTGGCAAGTTTTTTGGAGCGACTGATTTTCGGGAAATGGTAAAAAAATTTGTTTTTTGTGGGGGGTTTTCTTCTTTTTAAAGAAAAAGGAAAAAATATTTTTTTTTTTTTTTATTTTTCTTTTTTTAACCCCCTTAAGGGGGGTGAAACATCCGTCCTTTTTCCTTTGGGGTCTTTTAATTAACCACTTCTTTTTTCTCCTGTTTTCCTTTTTTTTTTTCCCACGTTGTCTTTTGTTTTAAATTTTTCATGTTGATTGGTTTGACAAAGACTTTTGAATGTTAAAATCAAAATTGGTTCTTTTGTTCCCCGGTGACCAGGGCAAAATAATTTTTGGGTTTCAAGCCAGGGGGGGTTGGTGGAATTTGTGATATGGGGGTGTTTTGATGGGGAAAAAAAAGAACCCCCTTTTTTTCATTTTTTTTAGCACTTTTTTTCCGCCCCACCCTCCCCCCCCTTTCCCCCTCCAGTTTTTCTCTTTTTTTTTTCCCCCAACAATTTCAATTTATTGAAATGTTGTAGCAGTTTTTTTTGGGTTGAACCCCTTGGGTTAAAGTTAAACACCTAAAAGGTTTTTTGGGTGCAAAGGTGTTTGTCAGATGGGGTTGGGGGGGAAGCCCGGGGTTTGTTGAGGGTCGGGGCCAAAAAGGGGGGCAGCGGGTTGAGTTTGGGGGTTGAACAAGGTTACACCCGTTTTGGGTCCATTGGGGTGTGTCGCCTTAACATTGGGTGAGGGACGGACGGGTGTTTGTTGCATTGGGTTTGGTAACTTTGGGGAGGGGACAACTGGGTTTTTGATCTTTGGGGGGTTTTTGACAAGGGTGAGGGGCCCAGACTGGGTGTTTGATGCTTTGGTGGTGGTTTGAACATGGGTTTGGTGGACAGACGGTGTTTAAAAGCAGGGTGGGGGGGTGGGGGGAAAAAGGGGGGACTTGGGTTGTGTTGTTTGTAAAATTTGGGGGAGGGGACAGACTGGGGTGTTTGATGCTTTGGGGGGGGGGGGGTGTGGTTTGGGGAAACTTGGGGTTTTTGGGGGGGGGGGGGGGGGGGAAACTTGGTGGTGGGGACTGGGGTGTTTGATGATTGGGGGGGGGGGGTGGGGGGGAAAACATGGTTTTGAGTGGACAGACGGGGGTGTTTGATGGGGGGGTGGGGGGGGGGTGAAGATTTTGGGGGGTGTGTGTTGTGTGAACATTGGGTGAGGGGACAGACGGGGGTTTGATGCATTGGTGTGTTGGTGAACATGGGTGAGTGGCAGACTGGGTGTTTGATGCATTGGGTGTTTTGTTTGTGAACATTGGGTGAGGGGACAGAGGGGTGTTTGATGTTGGTGTTTTGTGAAATTGGGTAGTGGACAGACTGGGGTGTTTGATGGGGGTGTGGTGTGTGTGAAAATTGGGTGAGGGGACAGACGGGGGTGTTTGAGCATTGGTGTGGGGTTTTTGGGAACATTGGTGAGTGGACAACGGGGGTGTTTGTGCTTTGGGTGGGTGGGGAACATTGGGTGAGTGGACAGACTGGGGTTTTGAAATTGGTGTGTGTGAAACTTGGGTGAGGGGACAGAGGGGGGGTTTTGATGTTTTGGGTGTGTGTTTGTGGGGGTGGGGGACAGGGGGGAACTTGGGTGGTGGGGGAACAGACGGGGGGTTTTAGCTTTGGGGTTGTGTGGGTGTGAACATTGGTGAGTGGACAGACTGGGTTTTATGTGTGGGGTGTGTTAAACTTGGGTGGTGGCCCCGGGGGTGTTTAAAGGGGGTGTTGTGTTTTGAACTTTGGGTTTGGTGGAACAGACTGGGGTTTTAATGCATTGGGTGTTGTGTAACATTGGGTGATGGACAGACTGGGGTTTTATGTGTGTGTGTGTGTGAACAGGGGTTAGTGGACAACGGGGTGTTTGAGTTTGTTGTGTAAAAACATTGGGTAGTGGACAGACGGGGTTTTGATGCATTGGGGTTGTGTGTGTGAACTTTGGGTGAGTGGACAGATGGGGTGTTTGATGTTTGTGGTGGTGTGTGAACTTTGGGGTTTTGTGGCCCGACGGGTGTTTGTGCTTGGTTGGGGTGGGACTTGGGTGAGTGGAAGATGGGTGTTTGTGCTTTGGGGTGTGTGTGGTGAACATTGGGTGAGTGGACGCTGGGGTGTTTTTTTTCATTGGGTGGGGGGGGTGGGGGTGTGGGGGAACATTGGGGAGTGGACGATGGGTTTTATGCATTGGGTGTGTGTGTGTGAAACATTGGGTGAGTGACAGCTGGGGGGGCGGGTTTTGGGGTGCATTGGGGGGGGGGGGGGGGGGGGGGGGGGGGGGGGGGGGGGGGGGGGGGGGGGGGGGGGGGTGAACATAGGGTGAGGGGGACGCGGGGGGTGTTCGATGTGTGTGTGTGTGTGTGAACATTGGGTGATGGACAGACGGGGGTGTTTTGATGCTTTGGTGTGTGTGAACTTTGGTGAGGGGACAACGGGGGTGTTGATGTGTGCGTGTGGGGACTTTGGGGTGAGGGGACAGAGGGGGTTTTGATGTGTTGTGGTGTGTGGAACATTGGTGAGGGGACGACTGGGGGTTTTGATGTGTGTGTGTGGGACAGGGGTGGTGGACGACGGGGTTTTTTTTGATGTTGTGTGGGTGGACTTTGGGTGAGGGACAACGGGGTTTTGGTGTTGTGGTGGTTGTGGACATTGGGTGAGTGGACAGACGGGGTGTTTAGCTTTGGTTTGTTGTGGGGTTGTGTGTGTGTGAACTTTGGGGTGAGTGGACAGACGGGGGGTTTGTTGGGTGTTGAACATTGGGTGAGTGGACAGACTGGGGTTTTTTTGTGCATGGGTGTGTGTGGGGAAAATTTGGTGAGTGGACAGACGGGGGTGTTTTGAGCTTTGGGTGTGTGTGTGGAACTTTGGGTGAGGGACAGACGGGGGGGTTTTTGATGCATTGGGTGTGTGTTTGAACAGGGTGATGGACAGAGGGGGTGTTTGAGATTGGTGTGGTGTGTGGACATTGGGTGGTGGCAGACTGGGTTTTAAATGAGCTTGGTGTGTTTTTTGTGGACAGGGGGGGGACGACTGGGGTGTTTTGATGCTTTGGGTGTGTGTGTTGTGTGTGTGAACTTTGGGGAGGGGACAGACAGGGGGAGTTTTATATACTCCCTGTTTGGTGTATATTTTCCATTCAGACAATAGCTCAGGCAGTTAGCGCCTGCCAGGCCGAAGTTTTTGTGGGCTAATGCAGTGAAAAGACAGTCACGGGGTGCCCCCCCTTCCCCGTAGGAGAAGCCAGTGTAAGTCTCCATACTCACTCGAGGCCTGCCGCAAGGTAACCCCAGAACCTTGGCCTAGGGGGGAAAGGGTAGGGGGGGGGGCATTGATTTGACATGGTAAAACACCAAACAGGGAGTAAACAAAACCCCCCTTTTTGGCGTCTATACTGTACCATTCGACAACAGAAAAAAATTCATAGAAAAAGGGGGGGCGGTGCCCTATGCCCCGGGGGTTCCCCAATGGAGCATTCCCCAAAAAGGATACCCATTAAACCATCGCCCGGGCATGCGGATGCCCCTCAAATAAAATTTTTTAAAGGGGTTTCTCCGAACGCCAAAAGGTTTTTTTGCCTCCAGGAGGGGCGCATGGGAAACAGAGTGCGGAATGCTGCCAAAGTGGCCAGCGCTTGACCCATGGGCCCGGGGGAAGAACGGGGAGTCCTGGATGCCGGGGGAAATAGGCAGTTCTGACCGTCTTGGGACCAACCTAGAGACATGCCAGCTGAGTGTCTTTGTTTACTGGGGTTGAGGAAAGAAAGACGTCTTTGTGAAACGCCCCTGGGGCGCGGCGTTCCCTATGTGTTAGAATCAAAAGGGGCAAAGGCTAGTCCGAAGAGGGTCCCCCCCTAGTTTTCCCGCCACGGGCGGATGATGAGGAAGGGGAGGGACCCCGGGGTTCCCTGTTCTTGGCTGGGAATCGGGAAGGAACTTAAGAGGACGGGGGTTTTGTGGAAGGCAATGCTCTGGGGCCCCGCTAGGGCATGACTCGCCTCGCCGTCCGGGGAAGCGAGGGCGAGGAGGAAGTTAGTTTCAGGGAAGAAGGTCGAAAGGAATGGAGGACAAAGGCTAAAAGGGGGGGTTTATTGGGGACGTCAAAAACAGTGAAGGGGCCCCCAAAGGGGAAACGCTCAGGGGATTGGGGCCCTCACAAAAGAGAACCCCCCTTTGGAGATCTCTCTGAGAAGGAAAAATTCTCAAAGGAGGGTCCGGGCCCATTTGGGGGGATGGCGTGCAGATGGCCGACCTGACCCCCGAGGAGCTACAGAGAGGTTAATTTGGGACGGGAAATTTCCTATTTGGATTTTGGGGGGGGGGAATTGTGGGGGAAAAAAAATTTGGTTTTTGCACCATGAGACCCTTTTCCCCATCTGCATCAAAAGGGAAAACCCCGGCAAGCTCTGCAAAGGGAATGGCTAGGCCGGTTTTCCGAGGGCCCCCGGGGAAGGAGGGGGTTTTGGGGACGGAAGGCCGTCCGTTCAAAGGGGGGGATTTGATGTTCCACCGGCTGACACAAAAGCCAGGCGGGAGGTAAAAAGAACCGGGGGTTTGGCGGGGGGAGGCCCAAGGGGGTTGCCTGACATGTCCCACCGGGGTTTTTTAAACTGGAGGGGGGGTTCTGAGTGGGGGGACTTGGGGCCCGGGAACCGGGGGACTGAGTGGGCCACCATGGGGCATGAGAATGAGCCTGGGTTCAGCTCGCCTCCTATCACCTGGGGAGAGGGGGAAAGGGGGGGGAAGGGGTACTATGGGCCCGGCCAAGGAAGGGACAGGGCGGATGGCGAAACCTGGGGGTGGGACCGGGGACCAACACGGCGGAATGGTTGAACCGTGTGGCAAAGAGGTCGATCTTTGGTGAAACCAATGTTCCCACCTTTGAAAGGAACCGGCTGAGGTCCATTTTGTTGGGACAGACTTGGGTCGGTGGAAGTCGCCAGGGGTTTTGGGGTCCCTGCAAAGTGTCTCGCGCGAAGGGTACCCCCTGCGTGTGACACCAGCGGAGGAGGGCCCCTGTCGGGGGGGAGGCCGATGGAGTGTGCCCCCCCCCCCCCCGTTGAGTAACAAGCTACCGAAGTTGTCCGTGAAAAGGAGAACAAATCGGGGGCGATTGGACGGAACTGGGGGAGGGCGAGTCTGACCGCCTCCAGTTCCAAGATGTTGATGTGAAGCGAGCACAGAGGATCCCAAACCCCCGAGGGTGACTGCTCTCCAATGGCCCCCCACCCCAGTTGGGGGCGTCTGTGAAAAAGTTCCAGGGCCTGGGGTGGGAGGGGGCGGAACTCCGGGGGGCCCGGGTGGATGGGGTGACCACCCTCCCTGGCCCAAACAAAACCCGGGCCCCAGGGGACGGGTGGGGCCAAACTGTCGTTTGGGTTGGGGCCAACGACGGCGGAAAATTCCCCCTGAAACTGTCGCTTTTTGGGCTCTTTCCTAGGGGGGAAGAGGGGAAGGGGCCCACATCCCTAGGAGGGGGGAAAGTGGGCCTTGCCGAAATGGGGGGAGAGAGGCGAAGGTGGGAAATGAACCCCTAGGCGAAACGGACCCTTTGGGGGGCGGGGGGGGACTACCAGGGGTGGTGCGAAACTTGCCCAGGAAAGGGGAATTGTGACTGGGCGAAGCCGCATTTTTGGGGGGGTTTGGTTACGAACCCCAGGAGGGGCAAACTGAAGTAGCTTTGGGTTGGGATTGGGGGAGGGCCGAGAGGGGGCCAGGACGGGCCCGCGAGGAGACAAAGGCGAAAGCCTCCTTCTGCAAGGGAGGCCCTCTCCTTTACACCTTCGTGAAGAGGAAGGGACCAGGGGGAGTCCGAATGGAGGGCCTTTAATTGAAAACCCGGGCCCCCCAACGAAACAAAGGTAGTCTGTGGGAGGGTGGATGAGGATCTGGAAAAAGCATCTTTGAATCTATCGAGGGGGGCCTTTCCAGATGGTGGATGGAGTCCCTGATCTGGGGGGGGGTCTCCTCTTGAATCTGGTTGTCCTGAGGAAAACTTTGAAGGGGGAAAAGGCGAGGGGTGGGCCTCCCCGCCCAGGGGTTTGGGCTAAAAGAGGCGAGAGTAAAACCCGGGGTTTTGGGGGTGGACCTCGGTGATGGGGCCCTTGCGGGGAAGCTCCCGTTTCCCGGGGAAGGGCCCCCGCCTGGGCGGGGGGTGGGTCGCCGGGGGAAGGAGGGGGGGGAGGACAGAGGGGGGGGCTTCGTGTGCCCAGGGAACGGGAAACCCCCCTGCAGAAAAAGAAACCCCCCCAGGGGGTTAGACCCCTGCGCCGCATGGTGGGCGGCCGGGGGCCCGACTGCCCTGCCAAGGGGGGCAAGGGGTGGGTTCGGAAGACTGACTTCCCGCCCCTCGAAGGTGGGTCCGCAGTCCCCCCCGGGGGCGGCCCCGTTTGGGCCCAACCGAAAATTCTGTTGGGGTTTTTTTTGGTTTTGGGGAGGGGGGGTTTTGGGGGGCCCGAGGACGCGCTTGGGGTAGGGCTGGGGTTGGCTGGGGGGGTAGGGCCGAGAAAGAAAGGTCTAGAAGGGCGGTGCTGACGAGGGTTTTTGGTCGCAAAAGAAAAACGGCCTGTTTGCGCTCCTAGGCATGGGAAATGCCGAGAGGAATATGCCGAAAAACGACTGCCCTGACCGGGAAGGGAGGAAGGGCCGCCTTGAGCGCGGGGGGAGAAGGGGCCGTGATAAACGGGGGTCTCCCTGCCGAAGGCAGTTAAAGGTCCTGGGTGCGCTGTCCCCCCCGCCCCGAGGGGTCGCCTTTTTTTGACAAAAAAAAAAACGCATAAAGGGGGGCATCAAACGGGTGGGGCCTGCCTCAGTTCGCCCGGGGTCTAAGGCTGAGAAATGCCTCCCTATTTGGCCGAGTTCCTTTCCCCGCTTAGGGGAAATGTCAATGAAAGGGATGCCCCCCGGTGGTGTGCAGAATGCCAGTCTGGCGTTCGCCCCCCGTCAGGGTTTTGTGAAAAGAGGTGGTGGGGGGGGGGGCGGTTAGGAGTGAGCCTGAGGGCCGGGGGAAATGGCAATCTCCCCCGGGGGCCGATTGGCAGAAAAGAGAGAAAAAAACTGAGGGGCCCCGACGCGGCCTTTAGAATATCCTATGGGGGCCGCTTGGGGGGGATAAAAGTCATCCCCGGGGGGGGAACGGCATGTGTTTCCCTGGGGAGGGGGGCCGACTGCCCAAAAAAGGAGTGGGCTGGGGGGGGGGGATCCTTTACCGTGATCGCGGGAGGGGGTGACCCTGAAAGGGAAAGGGGGAAGATTGTTAGAGGGAGGGGATTCCCCAACAAAAAAATCAGGGCGCCAGCTTCCAAAAGGGGGTCCCCAAATGGGGGGGAATTCCCGACCCCTCCCCAACGTGGGTCATCTGATCGTGAAGGGGGAAATTCAGGTCCACCCCTTTGGAAGGCCATGTCAGGGGGCGTGGGAGTCTGAACCCTTTTGGGGAAAGGGTGAAAACGAGAGACCCCCGGTGGTTTGTAATCGGGGTGAAAAATAGGGGGCTGCCCCACGACAGCGCCCGGAGGAAAGGGGGGGCCCCGTCGATCCAGCTCGGGAGGCCGGATGCCACATGAGGCCAAAGAGGAGCAGGGGAAGAGTCCACTAAGCCCTGTTTTCCCCTGGGGGGAAAAGAAACCCCCGGTTTTTGGGGGGGGGAAAAAGGGGGGCGGGAGGCCCAGAGGGAAGTCTCCTCGGGGACCCGGGGAACCCTGCGCACCCCGGGGGAGCACCCTCCTGCATCTCCCGGGGGGGGTCCGCCCGGCCCCCTTTCGTGGCAAGGGGTCGGGGGGTGTTTCGTCCCGAGCCTCTTGGCCTGTGGAAACGGCGGGGAGGCGAAATCGCGTAAAAAACCAAGGGGCGAGGGGTTAACCCGGTCCGCTGGCGAAACCCCCTCCTGAGGAACGGGAGCGGGCGTTGCCCAAAAGGGGAGGGAAGAAGTCGGCCCCCCCAAAGCCTGTACCCCAGGGGGGAAATTGGACACGATGGGTGGTTCAAACCCGGGGGGAGGTCGCAGATCCAGGCCGAGCCTGCGTACCGACCCCGGGGTTGGGCGGGGGGGGTTCCCCCCGAAGACTGGCCCCATTTCCCCCCCCCCGGAGGTTGACGCTCCCGTGCCGGGTCGGGCTGAACCCGGGGCCCGTTTGGGGAGAGGGGTCCTGAACTGTGTGACTTAGTGGGGGTGTAGCGTCACAAGTCTCAATAGATCGGGTGACGGCGGTGATTCCCTCCGGGCCCCCCCGGGCCCGGCCCCGGGGATCGGCAAGGTCCCCCGGGGCCGAGATCGCCGGACGGGCATGATGGGAGAGGGTTCCTTACGCGGGCGAAGTCGAACAGGGGAACCAGTCAGGGGAAAGGAAGATTTAAACGGAAGGGCCTTTCATGGGGGCCTGCCCTTGGGGGGATTTGGGTTGGGAAGAAGCAAAGAAAAACAGTCGGCAAAGACTGCCGATTTTTATCCGACGGGACTGCTGTTGGACTTCGATCGCGAGATCGTGTATCCGCCGGTGGGTAGAGGGGGAATCGGAAGATGGTCGCGCGCCCCTGCACGGAAACCCCCTTTACACCCCACCGTACCCCATGTGTGCGGAGCGGTTTGTCCCCTGGAAAACGACCACGACCCCTCCCGGGGTAAAGGGGCGACTGCCCAAGAGGGAGCGCCTCGACCGTTGTGTCCTTTAAACCAGTTTGGGCATGGTGGTGGGGGAAAAAACACGGAACCCCCTGCAAAGGGGAGACAAAGAGGTGGGTTTGGGGAAAAAAGCTCAACCAACGTCGGAAGACACGAAATTGTATTAAATCAACAGAAGTCCGGAGAGATGGGCAGGGCGATGTAAGTGACGCGGGTTTTTTGGGGGCCCGGGCGAAAAAAAATGGCGAACACCCCCGGAAGAAAAGAATCCAGTGGGCTACGGAAAGTTCGGGAAACGGGAGTCCAAAAGGGGAAGGGGAAAAGGGGCCGGATTCGTTAAACAAGGGGCCCAAAAGCCAAAACTGGGGAGAAAAGGGCGAAACGGGGTGATTCCGACTTTTGAAGATCGAAAGCGCCGAATGCAAAGTCGCAAGTTCCAAGACAAAGGGAAAGGCGAGGAAAGGCGGGTTAAACAAATGAATAAAGCACACCAAAACCAAAAACCCCCCCGGTTTAAGAAAGAAAAGGGGAAAACGCGCAAGCCACAACAAATAAGCAAAGAAGCAAACCAAAGGGTATCTAAACACAACGGCAAAGAGAAAAAGGGGAGCAGAACAAGACTTATTTGCTTTTACCAGGCCCAGAGGAAAACTATGGGAGACACACGGTTTCCCCACCGGGGGAAATGGGTTGGGGGCCACACTGCTTTTTTCACGCATTTCCACACAAAAACTTTGGCCTGGCAGAGCAGACCCAAAATGCCCGGGAATGCATTTTCGACGGTAAGTAAGACGCCAAATGGGGGGTTTTATGCATTGGGTGTGTTTGTGTGTGTGTTGTGTGTGTGGGACTTGGGTTAGTGGGCAGACTGGGGGTTTGATGCATTGGTGTGTGGTGGGTTTGGGTCATTGGGTTAGTGACAGAGGGGGTTTGATGCTTGGTTGTTTGGGGTGTGTGTGTGTGTGTGTTGTGTGTGTGTGTGGACATTGGTTAGTGGACAGACGGGGGGTTCGTTGCATTGGTGTGTTTGTGTGTGTGTGAAAATTGGGTGGAAAAGGGGGGCAGGGGGTTTTGGGGGGTTTGGTTAGGGGGGAAAAGGGGGTTTTTTTGGGGGGGGGGTGTGTGTTTTGGTTGGGACAATTGGGGGGATGATTGTTGGGGGTGGTAGGGCGGGGGGGAGCGGTGGTGTGTGGGAAGGGGATGGCAGGGGTGTGTGATGGTTGTGGTGTTTTAAAATTGGGTAGTGGACAGACGGGTGTTTGATGCATTGGGGGGTGTGTGTGGACTTGGTGAGGGACAGACTGGGGGGTTTATGCATTGGTGTGTGTGTGTTGGGTTTTGGGGGTTAAAGGGGGAAGACTGGGGTGTTTGAGCGGGGGGGTGGTGTGTGGTGGGAACTTGGTGAGTGGGGCAACTGGGGTGTTTGATCTTGGGTTTTTGTGGGTGTGGACATTGGGGGAGTGGACAGACTGGGGTTTTTTGATGCGGGTGTGTGGTGGGGGGTGGGGGGGTTTTTGTGGTGTGTTGAAAATTGGGTGAGTGGGGACGGGTGTTGATGCTTGGTTGTGTGGTGTGGGTGGTGTGGAACGGGGTTTTGGGGTGGGGTGTTTTTGCATTGGTGGTGGGTGGTGTTTGACATTGGGGTGGTTGGACGACGGGGGTTTGATTCTTGGGTTGTGTGTGGACATTTGGGTGAGTGGACGACTGGGGGGTTTGTGCTTTGGGGTGGGGTTGGACATTGGGTTAGTGGCAGACTGGGGGTTTTTGCATTTGGTGTGTGTGGTGGACATTGGTTTAGTGGACGAGGGTTTTGATGTTGGTGTTTTTTGGCAAATTTTTTGAGTGGACAAAGAACTTTTGGTGTTTTTGAGCATTTGGGGGTTTTGTGCAACTTTGGGGTTTTTTAAGCTTATTTTTTGTCCCCTTGAGACAATTTGGGGAAAAAAATTACATTTCTGAAAAATTTTGGGTTTAGTAACAGAGGTGTATCAAAATTTTGGGAAATTTGTTTGTTTGAAAATGGACTTTTTGACAAGTGGGGTGTTTGCTTGTTTTAAAATCCCCCCTTTTTTCTTTCATGCCCATTAAATTTTAAAGGAAAATAAAAGCGAGGGGTTGTTGTCTTTGCCTTTCTCCTTTTAAGAGACGATTTAAAATTCATTTTTTCAACCCCTGTTTCAAACCAAAGCCCTTTTTAAATTTTTTTCAATCCCAACACATGTGGGGCCGACCAGCTTTCACAATGAACAACAGTTGGTAGAACAGAGGCATTTCAACTGGCTTGTTAACGGGAAAAATTTCCGAAAGTTACGCTTCCTCCAGTGTGGGGAGTTTAAAAACCCTGTTAAATAATCGCCTGAACCCGGACCAAATTTCTGCCTTTTTTAAAATTATAAAGGGGGAAAAAAAACTTTCAATTTTAATAAAAATTTTTTTTGCTTAGTCCACCATGGACAAACTTTTAATAAATATGAAAATTATTTCCCAAAAAAAGAGCTTTTTTTAATTGGGGGTCATTTTTTAATTCCGCCTTTTCTGCCAGCCACTTGTTTTCACAAGAAAAAACCCCGTGGTTTTGGATTAAAAGAAAAGTTGGGGTCGCCCTTAGTCATTAAAGTGCAAAAAAACTTTTTTTTGACTCAATTTCAAACCTCCCCCATTTTTTTTTTGGCTCTCACTTGGGATTGCTGTACCCCTTTTCCTGCTTTTTCCGAATAAGTGGGTTGCTTTTGGGGGGCGGGCCTGCAAAAAAAGCTTTACATTTCTTCCTTAAAATTTGGGCCAAAAATTAGTTTAAAGGGCAAACCCCAAACCCCAAAGGGCCTTACAAAAAATTTTAATCCCATTTTTTTTTTTTGTTAGTTGAGGAAAAGGCTGGGGACAAATGGGTATATTTTTAAATATGGAAAAAATTAATTTTAAAAAAAAGGGGGGGATTTTTACAAATTGTGTTTTGTCCCTTTTGGGGGGGGGGTTTTTTTTTTTAAACCGATTGTGTACCATCTTTAGATTAAATGATCTTAACCAATGAATGTAGTCGCTTTGTTGGCAGGACTGGTGACGGGTCCAGAAAAATCAAAAGAGCTGTACGTCGAACAGTGCGCAAATGATGACAGATTCTGTAGTCGTCATGGCAACTCCTGCTGCCCCTGTGTAAAGTGCTGCTCGTGATGATAGGTTTTAGCTGCTTTCTTTCTAGGTCTGTACATGCTGGTTTTGGGGGGTCTGGAATAAAGGATGTGCTCACATTGATCTAAATACGCCTGTGAGAAGTGAAACTTGCTGTGATTACAGAAAATGTTCAGTGTGTCAAGTTGTGACTCCAGGCTGTGACGGTAGCATCCAGCCAGGATTTGATCTGTATTCAAAAAGAATGAAAATCAGTGAACGAAGTAAGAAGTGGCAAAAATAAATTAATACATTTCATAGCAGCCTGGTTTTTTTATTTTTTTATTTTTTATCATATCAAGACAGTTCTGTCAAGTGTTTGTGAAAATACATAACAAAAACGTAAAAATACATGAGTGAGACCATGGCATGTCCAGGAGGAGCAGGTGTACTGGATCAGAGAAAAAGAAGCCGGATGTTTTGGAATAAAGTGATTCATCTTCACACAGTGGAGCTGATGTCTGTGGTCTACAGGAAGAGGAAAGTGCCTGTGAGAAAAGGGCTTGGAATAAATAATGTTTCACAGCTTGATGTTTTGTTGCGATATTGGGTAAGGTTGGCTGGTCAAGAAGCCTGGTTGATCTTGTCATGAAAGAATAACGGCCCAATCCGATTCTAGTCGTGCATGAATAAAATCGGTGCCCATAAATGGGATGTTCTCACCTGCATGTGTAAACAGTTTCATCGCCAACCCAGGGTTAATGTTGAGTACAACAATTAAACAAGAAGAAAAAGCTGATTTAAAAAAAAAAAAAAAAAAAGATCGGCCGCTGGTGAATTCCTCAAGTCAGTTTGCCTTGGTGCTATTGCTGAATATAAGATGTACAAGCCAACAGGAAAAAGAAGAAATTATCCCTCGTCACATTTTAAACTGCTGTACCATTGTAGGTGCGGGTGTGGCTTTGGATGTTCTTTGCCATTTATTACCTCAGAACATGGGGTTAATGAATGAGCACAGATGCGATGCTTTTAAACTTCCTAAAGTATTGCTCTACATCGATCAGTTCTTTTTGTCCTCTCTGTTGGCCGCTGTCTTCTCTCCTAAGTCATTCCAATTATTGCGATCCTTCTCTGGCACGTGTGCTGTTCTCTTTACAGCAAAGGTTAATGAAAAAACTGCAGGTTTTTAATTTTTTTTTTTTAAAAACCTAACGGAACTGTACTGGATTTCCTTTGCTTTATATTGCCAGCCTACTGTATCTTTTTCCACCAGTCCCCAGAATGGAGCAATAGCCATTTGTTTGATTTCTCCGTTTCATTTCCTTGCACTCTCTTTAGTTCCGTGTCGGTGTGACCCTGGCAATGTGTATATTTTGGTATAACAGGACACATCTTGACACAAATTGCAGGTGGGCTGGTAGCTGGCTGTATAGATAAACATTCAGATGTACATATTGAATGTTTTTGTTAACTTTGTACTGAGTGCCAGGCAAAAATCTGAAGTACACGTAATGTACATATGTAAAGATCAAAGCCTGCCCACATTTTCGTGAGTTTGATCTCTCCCCAAGCGTGTATTTTTTCTAACGTACAAATCTCCATGAGGCATTTTTTTCAAATTTTCAAAGAGTGATTTGAGCCAAATGATTCCATAAGATGTCTTTAAAAGAAAGTATTTTTGCAGAATTGCAAACGAATGTCTGGGAGTGAAAAAGAGAGTGACAGGCTTGGCTCGGGAGGTCCAGCTCATGAAGGAAGCGTTTGCGTCACTGTGCTTTGCTGCTTGTGTTTGAAATATCTACATAACCATGGGCCGTGTGAGAAATCGGGCATTTTAATTGTCACAGAGTGCCCTTTTTTTTTCCTTTTTTTTAAAAATCAATCTCTGAAGGAAAACTGAAGCGCAGAATTTTCATAGGAAAAGTTTTTTTTAAAAAAGTAAAAAACTTTAGATTAAAGGAAGACTAATTTCCTTGATTACCAAAATAGTTTGGTGAAAGACATGAAGCAGTTTTTAGATTAGGGCAGACAGATTGTTGGTGATGCTGGGAAGTTGTTGTCCCTATCCATTCCATCTGTTGGGCCCATGTTTTCTGTATTGAATGATTTTGCCGCCTGCCAAGGGCTTGACTGTGTGGTGCTTGGATATTGGCAGAAGGAATATCGTGAGTCGGAGTCGGAGAGATGCGTTGCACTGCCCCAGATTAGTTTCATAGTAGGTTTATTCCTGTTTCTGCATTGTCTGATTTACTTGATAGAGGTCACCTCCCATCCTTCCAAAGAAATAAATCAAAGAAATCTGTACAAGTTTGTGTTTAAATGACAGTTATTTGGCAATTTTCCTGTCTTCGAAGTGCTGAGTGGACGGCAGTGCTTGACAGGTTTTCTCCATTGAACTTCCCCTGAAGGTCCAGTGTGTGTGTGCAAGAGTTGAGAGTGGCCAGAGGGCTGCTTGACAAGAGCGTGTCCAGATTTATTTTTGCGTGCTTTGATTCTGAACAAAACTGTGTGGAACGAGTATGGCCATGAGTGTGAACGATCTGTTGTATTTCTGTTGCGGAACAATCTACGCGTGTGGGATGAATGAATCCAGTGGGGAGGTGGTACACCTTTGGCATTTTGTTGACGGTTAAACAGCAAACTGCTTTATGCTTACGACTAATTCTGTAACAGAGACAAAATACTGGCTGCCAGGCAGTCCGCATTTCACTGCGGATTTCATCTTAAAAGTTGAATAGAGCCAGACATAGGCATGTTACTTTACTTTTCTATGTAGTGAAGCATTAGCAAAAGTATTTTAATTAATATTTCTCAGACCTGTGACTCTTCCTATCTTGACTTGAATAGAGATTTTTTTTTTCTTTTAAGGTGCCCAGGACCATTTTTAAGGTATACATGAATGTGCTGAGAAACTGTGGATTTATATTATTTATATTTGTAAGTAAGAATAAGACCGTTTGGGTTCTAATGACTGTATTACTGAGGATGGGCCGAGGAGTGAACTTGAATGTAACTAATTGAAAGACGTTGGGTTTGGCTGCCAGTCATGTTTGTGAGCCAATCCATAACATTATTCCAGATTTGTTTGTTGACCTTTCTGTCAGCCTGCCCGTGGTCGTTTTTTGCTCCTCTCCCCCCCCAACATCCCTTCTCCTGTGCTCAGGTCTGTTTATGTAGTCTATTATTGCAGGTCAACCATCCCTACAGGGCTTTGTCAGAGCTGTTGCCAAGTTTGGCCCAATGGGGGTAAAGTCCCATCCAGAGAGGGACATTGCAGAGTGGGACTAGTGTTCAGTGTGCGCAGTCTCTCCACCAGGTTTTACACATTTAGAGCAAAGAAAGTGGCATGCTATACATTTGTGACCCTCCCAGAAGTGCGAACAACTTTTTATTAAACCACAGAGTAATGGACCACAGGGGCAGTTTGAAAGACAACGGTAAAAGACTAGAATTTGAAAACGGCGCGAGTCGAAGAGAGCTGTCTGCTGAGAACCCCTGTTAGGTGGGAATTCTGAGTGCACTGAAAGAGCCTTGGCTTTCCAAGAAACTTATTCAGGCATTGGTGTCGGATTTCTTTAGATCGTGGTCCGTCAGTCGGTTGTCTGAACTCTGCAACCCCCCCCCCCCCCCCCCCCCCTTCCTCCCTCTATCTCCTCTTTCCCCCTGTCTCAAATTTGGACAGTTTGCTTTTAGTATCATTTTGTGTCCAGTCGGTTTGTGTGAATGGTTTTGTGTGAATTGGCATCTTTCCTGAAATGGTGTCATCAAACCCTCAGATTCGCCTGGCACAGACTGGCAACAGGTTGAGAAATCAGACTGGGCACCCACTACGTATACATTGAAAAATCAGTGTGGATATCCTCTATAGATAATCATTTATCCATCCTGTTTCTACTTTTTGGGAAAGCCCACATTTGTGAAGTTTCTTTGTGTACGAAAAGCTCATGCCATTTTTGTCAGTTACGAAAAAAAGAGGATTTTTTAAAGACTGATAAATTGGTCAATAATAAAGTTAATGCTGTGAAATGTTGCCGTTTGTCCATTCAATTTTCCATACCATCTCAGAATTTAAACTTTAGGTACTTCCCTGCTTTTTGTATAATTTTGTTTTAACCTATGCCAACAGCCAGCTTAAAGATATTATGTAAGAAGCAGTCGCACATTATAGAGTGAATCTGTCAGCGATGTTATATGCCAGCGCTTCTGAAACAGAATGAACATTACTGATGAGAGCAAGATGTAACATGCAGATATTGTGATGAATTTCTGAAGGTATAGATGTCTGAAGAAAAATGGACAGGTAAGGGTTTTCTGTTTAAGTGATAAAGTAGAGAGGCTTAGTAAAGCAGCAGTGACATAAATGACTTCAGTATATTTAAGTTGATTTTAATGTAAAAATAGGTCCAAGGTCTATTCAGGTTCGTACGCACCTTGAAACTCTCTGAATTCTGACAGTGAATTTCAAGACCTTGAAAACCTTTGAAAATCAGTAAAATGTGGTTCTGTTGACCAGACCTCCTTGAAAACCTTTGAAAATCAAGGCATCACTCCAAAAAATTTGAATGTGGTAAAAAGAAATGGCAGTTTGATTTTCTTTTTCTGCGTTGAGGCAAATGAAAAACTATTTTAAAAACAAATTTTTACATTGTCGCGATCCTGGATTGCCCTCTGCTATTACCAAGGAGGTAATTTGTAACTTCATCAATTTGTTACAAACTATCTCCTTGGTATTAACGCTCGATGTTTGTATTTTTTTTTCTTTTGTTTGTTTTTGTTTGTTTCTTTTTCCTCCAACCAATCGCTTACACACCATGCATAGTCTGTGTGTTCTCTTTTCAAATGGGCATATTTTTGCTTATTTTAGTGTTTTGGCATTTAATACAAAGAGTCTGGGTTTGTTAATGTTCTAATGTGTGGTGTACTGGCACACTCACTCTGATATAAACCTGAAAAAAAAATAACAGTTTGATTTTTCTGTGTTCAGGTTGATGAAAAAAATTATTTAAAAACTTTTTTGGTTTTCTTTGTACAAAAAAAAAAAATTTTCAATTTTTTTTTCAAACCTAAACAGAAAAATCAAACTGCCATTTCTTTTTCAGTTTTTACGCAAGTATTGTAGCCTTGAAATACAAAAGGCACTCCTTGAAAACTACTTGAATTTTGTTCTTGGGGGTCTGTAGGAACTCTGTATAATGGAGAGAGATTTCGGATTTGAAAATGTATTGAAATTGATGGGCTGTTGTTTCCACTTCAGTTCCAAGGGGCTTGTAACTGGAGGTTGTCATCTTGGAGGGGGTATTGACAGCTGAAAAATCATGGCTAAACAGATGGATGCAGATGGTCTTTTGGCTCCTGGATGTACTTTTTATGAGATTGTCCTTTCCCTGAAGACAAACATCCATGCTAAAGAATGAAACGGGGCCCCAACCATGAGTTTAAAGGGGGCACACTAGTGGATCACACACTGCATCCTTGGCTTTCTGGTCACCGCTTATAAAGGGTTTTCACCACTCTGTAGATGTGCCAGTGTTGGGTCAATCAGTTTGTCACTGAACAAGGTTTGTTTCTAATTATCATTTACAGCCAGTGCGGTCTTGCCTGACACCAGTTTCTCCTGAACCTTGTGTTAACTTCCCATTCACGAGCACCTTCTTCGCAGATTTTTTTTTAAGGGCGTCAAATGAGTTTTCTTTGTACAGTGCCCAAAGATCAGTTCACACCATTCACTGCATTAAATTCGTCGGTCATGTCTGTCTGTGATTGGCAGTGAACCAAGAAAGTGTTGAGCAGAGGAGTCGTCAATTTAATTTCCGAGTCCACAGGCGGTTTAATGGTTGGGTTTCCATTGATCTAGGCAAGCAGATTCATTTAAGAATTTTTTAAACAGAAATTTCAGATATCTGAATTACTCTTGCAAAGTCCTTTTCAGCTGGCCTTCAGCAACAGTATCAATAGTTAGTCCATTCCTTGCCTTCCCGTGGTCACAGATATAAGAAGAAAGTGTGAATATCAGAGTCTAGGTACTACATGCAGCAACAATAAAGCAACAAGAAATTCATGATGCAGAGTTCAGTGTACTTTGTAGAGTTCTACCTACTTGGCCGTAGGTTCAGTATTGATTTTGGCATGAGACTGAAGCTATTCCTATTGAGCAGGTTATAAATAGATCTCTTGCTGGCATAGAAATGCTTTGTGAATGGTGCAATGCAAGTTTTCTTTGGTGCTTTTTTTAAATATTTTTTTAAGCATCAGTGAAAAGTCATTCTTAACACAAAGGAAAAACACTAAATCCTGTTTAGAATCGAGACCGCTTGTTACGAAAATGCAAACTACGGTCGGAGAATGGGTGTATTAATGTGCTCCCTGAGATCTGTGTGAAATGTGCTTGGCCGAATGATATACTTTTTCAGTTTTTCTTGAATGATATACTTTTTCAGCTTTTCTCCTTTTTCTTTCAGATGTGCTATGCTGTATTATGATCTAGGTGAATGAAAGAGAACCTGCACAAGCATTCACCTCATGTACATGAACATGTGTACTCGGTTCATAATATGAGCATTTTGTTGTCCTGTGTATTTATTTTATTGGAAAGCTTACATGTTTAATTATGTGAGTAGATCTAGAATGTGGAATTATTATGAAAGGGGTTTTATTAGACAGTGAAGGATACCATTAGCAATGAAATGAACTGTGGAACTTAATTATAGAGTAAGTGATTAAAATTATGGTCAAATGAGTATTTTATGCTTGAGCTGTTGTCATTACAGAATTGCTCTTCACATGTAAGAAATTTGCTACAAGTCGTATAATCTGAAATACGTTTTATTTCTTTGTCATTTTTTCCCTCAACGTTTGTTTAGTATTTTTTTTACATTGTTTTCCATTGATTTTCAGTAATACTTTGATCGACACAGCCACTGTGATATGATTGTCGCTCATTGTGTGCACAGCCAAAACAGAATTTCACTCACAATAAAAACGTAATCAGCAGCTGGATGTAAGCAGCTGTGTTATCTGTCGCTGCCTAGCTCTTTTCGAAAGGAGCTTGTCATATGCATTTCCAAATTCTATGGTACTTCACTGTACAGTGAATTGTCAAGGGTAAAGATTATGTTAGCCCAAGAACTTTTTTTTTTTTTTTCGCGGCCATTTGTTCAGACTGTTCTCTAAATGCACCATGTTGTGTGTTGTGCAAGTGATGTGAAATTCTGTGGCTGGATGGGTATCATTGACCAGTGAAGAAAGATGATGTGCAAAGAACCTGTTGAAATAAATTGTCGGATGTCTGTACAAGTGGATGGGGCTTTTTCTAGGGAGCTGGTGAAGGCAGAGTGAACCCATGTCGGAGAACAGGCCAGGGCAAGTGAATGGCCGAAAGGTTTTTGTGTGAACTATATCTTAATGACGAACTTTGGGCGTTTGTCCCAAGATGTTTTCACATGTGTTGACTTACTCGGCTTTAGGAATCGCCAACAAATAACTTCAGCATTCATAGTGATGATCCCACGGACCAGCTTTCAATGTAAACATTGTGGGTGCCATTTCATGCAGATAAGGTCTGCACCTAAACGGTCAACAGGTAACCACCCCCCCCCCCTTGCCTCTCCCTGAAATAAATCTATAAATGTATGAATAATGAAGATACATCTGTCATGCCCCGCTCCACTCCCTGATATTGTGATCCAAATCTTTATCTAAGCAAGCCAACATGATTTTCAAAAACATAGAACTTGGTTTTTGTGTTTAACACGTGTTTGAATGGGCTGGACTTCATTTCAGACCCTGACTGAACAGGAATTTGCTGTAGAGTGTTGGAAATGCTGCAGTGCTGTCAGACTTGCAATTACTCAATGTCATTAGAGCAGTTTAGCTCCAATAGTTTGGGCTGCGGTCTGATTTTGATCACAGATTGCAGTGTTCAGAAGAGTGTGTACGTCATTTCATAATACGACGCAGGAATCTGGTTTTAATAAACACCAAAGGTTGCATTATTAGTTCTGCCCAGTTCTGTGCAGAATCCCACAGGAAGGACATCAAGAAAACCAATTTTTTTGTTCATGGTTGTGTAGGCATCGATAGCAAGATAATGTTATCTCCCAGATCTGTCTTTGGCATCTGAGGAAGTGTAAATATGTGTGTCTACATAATGAAGATGAAGATCCAGGCAAAATCTCCATCTCCACAGCTGTAGATTGAAAGAGTGTTCACACAGCAAGTAAGTAGATGGCACTCTCTTGATACTGTTGCAAAACTGTTCGGGTTTAATGTATTACTGTCACAAATGAGCTCTGGTATCCATTTGGTCAAATATATACTTCATTACAAATTATCACAACAGAACACGAAAATGGGTTTTGTTTTCCAAGACTTTATTATCATTTCACATTTTTGCAAAAACTATTCCTTAACTTAAACATGCATGTCAAGAAGACTAAATCTCTTGACATGTTGAATAAGAATTTAGGTTTCTGGATTCAACATTAGGAAAGAAGTTAGACTCGGAATCAAAAACTTGCTTTGAGAATATTTTAACAGGGTCGCCCCGTTTTCTTCAGCTCACTGTTGCTGTTGTGACAGCGAGGCCTGGTGGGGCGACTGTTGTGTGGGGTGAATAGTTGTCAGGATATGATTGTAGATAGGGGGAAGTTCAAAACCTTGATCTCTGTTCAGGCTGGGGCGTCTAGTGTTGATTTCGATGACTTCTTGAACTTTTCTTTTTGTGAGGAAGGGCTCTGTACATAGATAAGATCTTGGTTTCTTGGGGGCTGAAACTGTGGCCTGTGGCTTGTAGGTGTTCGTGCATGCCAGAGGTAGATCGGTTTTGGTGTTCCTGTGGGGTGGTGTTCCGGGTGGTGAGTGGTCTTGCTGTCTCGCCAGTGTAGGTATTGGCACAGTCTTGACACCCTACCTGGTACACTACACCATACTGCTTGAGGGGGTCCGTTTTGTCTTTGACATGGCCTGATGGGTCAGTTGCTGGCGTAGGGAGTTGGTGGGTTTGTGGAACACTTGGCATCCATGTTGTTGGAAGGTCTTGGCCAGATGCTCTGAAACTCCTTTAATGTAAGGGATCCCCACTTTCACACTGTCTGTATCTGTAGAAGAAGGGTAGGGATCTCGAGGGTTGTCCCAGATCCATTGCAGGGTATCCGTTAGCAGAAAGGGCAGTCTTGATGTGTTCTTCTTTCAGCTCTTCCTCCTTAGTGGAACACAGTACAGAGGCTCTGTGCATGAGGGTGTTAACGACAGATCTCTTGTGTTGGAGGGGGTGGTTGGAGTGAAAGTTCAGATATTGGTTGGTGTGGGTGGGTTTCCTATAGACACTGGTCTCCACCCTGTCATGGATTCGGGAGATGAGAGTGTCCAGGAAAAGGATCTTCCCTTCTGATTCAGTTTCGGAGGTGAATTGGATACTGTCATCGATGGAATTCATGTGAATGGTGAAGCTGTCAACCTCCGTCTCCTGTATGGGGGTCATGGTGTCATCGTCATGGTGTCATCCACATAGCGGTACCACATGCTGGGAGGGTTGGCAGCGGTCTCGAGGGCTACTTTTTCAAAATGTTCCATGTACAGATTGGCTACTACTGGAGATACAGGTGAACCCATGGCAGCTCCTTGTTTCTGCTGGTAGAACTCATGGCTGAACGAGAAGTAGGTGCTAGTGAGGCACAGTTCCAACAGTTCTAGCATCTGTTCTGTAGTGAGTTCACACGGGTGACGAAGGTAGTAGTCATCCTCAATCTTCTCCTGAATGGCACAATTCGGAAGAAGATTGAGGATGACTACTACCTTCGTCACCGGTGTGAACTCACTACAGAACAGATGCTAGAACTGTTGGAACTGTGCCTCACTAGCACCTACTTCTCGTTCAGCCATGAGTTCTACCAGCAGAAACAAGGAGCTGCCATGGGTTCGCCTGTATCTCCAGTGGTAGCCAATCTGTACGTGAAACATTTGGAAAAAGTAGCCCTCGAGACCGCTGCCAACCCTCCCAGCATGTGGTACCGCTATGTGGATGACACCATGACCCCCATACAGGAGACGGAGGTTGACAGCTTCACCACTCGCGTGAATTTCATCGATGACAGTATCCAATTCACCTCCGAAACTGAATCAGAAGGGAAGATCTCTTTCCTGGACACTCATCTCCCGAACCCATGATGACAGAGTGGAGACCAGTGTCTATAGGAAACCCACCCACACCGACCAATATCTGAACTTTCACTCTAACCACCTCCTCCAACACAAGAGATCTGTTGTTAACACCCTCATGCACAGAGCCTCTGTACTGTGTTCCACTATGGAGGAAGAGCTGAAAGAAGGAAACATCAAGACCCTATCTGCTAACGGATACCCTGCAATGGATGTGGGACAACCCTCGTTCCCTACCCTTCTTCTACAGATACGGACAGTGTGAAAGTGGGGATCCCTTACATTAAAGGAGTTTCAGAGCGTCTGGCCAGGACCTTCCAACAACATGGGTGCAAGGTGTTCCACAAACCCACCAATTTCCCTACGCCAGCAACTGACCCATGTCAAAGACAAAACAGACCCCCTCAAGCGGTGTGGTGTAGTGTACCAGGTAGGGTGTCAAGACTGTGCCAATCCCTACATTGGCGAGACAGCAAGACCACTCACCACCCGCCTACAGGAACACCAAAACCAATCTACTTGTGCCATACACGAACACCTACAAGCCACAGTTTCAGCCCCCAAGAAACCAAGATCTTATCTACAGGGCCCTTCCTCGCAAAAAGAAAAGTTAAAGAAGCCATAGAAATCAACACTAGACGCCCCAGTCTGAACAGAGATCAAGGTTTTGAACTTCCCCCTATCTACTATCAGATCCTGACAACTATTCATGCCACACAACAGTCGCCCCACCAGGCCTCGCTGCCACAACAGCAACAGTGAGCTGAAGAAGACGGGGCAACCCTGTCGAAATATTCTCAAAGTAAGTTTTTGATTGAGTCTAAATGCTTTTCTAATCTTGACATGTTGACTGCCTTGCTGCGTATACCATATATACCTGCTGTGTTACACGTCAGGCATCCTTATAAGTAAGCTATACATAATTTTGTCACAAAAAAAATCCAGTGAAATAGCTGGATATATTTACTTCAATCTTAGGTGACCAATGAGATCCAACTGCAGCGCAACTGGATCCTGGTGGTGATGGAGTCCCCCTGCCAGCCACGTCTTGCCATGGTCGGCAATGGCTACAATCAGTAGTTGTCTGTTCACATCTCGCATATGCAAAGTGGGCAATCCCAGTATCTTCTGGGTCTGAGCCATGTCTAGTGACAGTTAACCCTATGTTCAGTGGATGTTTGTTTATTGTCCATCTCGTTTTGCGCGCCCTGAAAGTAATGGTTTTGGTCCCATGCTGCTCATTCTGGCTATCGCGCACACCACTACACACACTATGTCAGTAGGTAATCCACTAGAAGGGCCACTGCTGCTGCGTCATCTTGGTTTAAGTGGTACCCATTCTTCAAGTGGTACCCGTTTTGCTCAAAACTCGACCTTAAAGTGAATGAAGCTCGGCTATGTATTTCCACTTCCAATCTGCCCTTTGAGAGCAGCACTTTCAGGTCAGGGTAAGAGCTGGCTGAGGTTGAAATCCCCACAAATCAATCCTCTGTTGGGACTTGAACCCAGAAACTCTTGGTCCATAACACCTAAACTTCCTCTCCTGCGATCGCTACCATTGTGGCTGGCTTGGCCCCTTATTTCTGACAGATTTGCTGGGCGGCAAAGAATTTCAACACTGACGTAAAGAAAAAAGTTGAGGCACAAGCATGAATGTACGTAAATAAAGGCATAAAAACACATGCTGACATTTTTAGCGCTTGATTATGTACAAATTGAGTAATATTGCAATGTGCATACTTTCCATCAAAAAAACAAAAACAAAGAAGTGGTTCAACTTCAGTATCTTCCCATCCACACTAAAGGAGCCCCAATCTCTTGTGAAGCCCTCTGTCTGCTGCAGCTGCCGCCCAGTGCTCCTTGAGGTCCACATCGCGGGACCAATCCTGCTTCCTCAGGACACTGAAGGGGTAGCAAATATGCAGGATGCGAGTTCGTACCTGTGGCCCAGTTCCTCGTCAACGTGTGATGCCTTCGATGAAATGGGAGGAGCTGACAGGAACGGCAAAACAACTGCAGATCGAACTGCTTTCAAACCCAAATCTGGATATTGCTCATAGGACATAACCTTTGACACAGTTGATCATAGAAATCGGAGGTAATAAAAGACCAGTGCAGCTCCTCTGATCTGCTAAACAGCATTTGTAATATTCAGCTATCGTCAGGAAGCCGCAAAGCTGACTCGAGAAAAGAACATGGTCGGGTGGGGAGGGCTGTTACAAACTGAGATTTGTTAGAGCAGATGTCGAGGCCAGGAGGTGGGAGAAATAACTCTGTATAGGCTGACTAGAGACGCCAACCAAAGCAGTTACGAGTGAACAACTTCCATTAGGGTCATCTCAAGTCTTGGAAGGAAGAGTAGTAATCGGGCTCTTATTTCATCTCCATAGCTGAGAGAAAGGCATCATCTTGGGAATACACTATAAGATAAACCATCTGCAATAAATGGAAACATTTTCCCAGTGTTTTTTTTTTTTTCAGAGAGGGGGGGGGGGGGGGGGGGGGGGGGGGGGGGGGGGGGGCAGCATTCAGATGAAAATTCAGAAATAGTACAACACATGAGGAAAATTCCCAAATAGCTTATTCTGGTACAAGCAATTGCATGGACAAGGAACCTGGATGGAACAACGGATTTCTTCATTGTTCAGCATGGTTTATCCATGACAACGTTCACAAAAAAATACATGCTTGCATTTAAGAAAGTAATGCATCCCTCCCCCATCATAATTTTTTTTTTTTTAATTGTTAAACGGGTATGATGAAAAATGAAGAGAGTGAAGGGGGGGGGGGGGGGGGGGGGTGCAAATTGAAGAAAGGGGAGGTGGAATAACAATGACGAGAAAACCAACATAGAAGTCAATTCGTAGACAACCATCACTGGAAGAGATTATCATCGACAGAGATAGCAACTTGCAAACAGTTTATGATTAAAGAAAAAATGAATTGGATAAAAATAAATAAAGGGCATACTGTCACTCCACTGGCTGCTTTAACTTACACAGAGATAGTATCACAGATTTGCTCGGAGTTCCATTTCATATGCACAATTTTTCAGGATCACATCAAAATTAGGTCTGTGGAACTACATGTATTGAAAAAAAAAAAGTATGTAGGACGGTACATGCCTCGCTGCATCTTTTTTCATAAATGAAACTGAAAAAAAGAGCACGAGATAACACAGATAAGATTTTGAATGATATGTATGAAAAAATCTAATGCTAGGTCAATCACTCAATTTATGGAGACGTGCAAAACTACGAAAGAAAAAAGGTATACTTTTTTGTCATGAATCGGGGGCCCACATAAAAAGTATTGGTATCAGATCTGTATTAGGTAATCAATCAACCCAAAACTTTATTAGAAAGAAAGTTCACATCCTGTGCTGCGACCATGTCCCAGACAGTGCTGTCTTTATGAGCCTCTTGTTGAAAACCATCTCACCCAACGCTTCTTAACTTAACACTTCCACACACACACACACAGTGTCAGAAACTAAAAAAATCTCACGTTACACCGACTGCAGACAGTCGCTGTCCCAGGATCTCTGAAGACCTTGAGTTTCACTATGGCAGTACATCACCTGCCAATCACATAAGGAGCTTTGACAAGACAGCTTTCATTGACAAGACAGCTTTCAAAGCAACTCAAACTTGAATTGACTCTACTGATCTAACCCAGTGCATTAAACCAGTTGCTCCATTCCAGGTAGCTTGTCAGGGTTCCTACAGACTCCCAAGAACAAAATTCAAGGAGTGCCTTTTCTATTTCAAGGCTACAATACTTGCGTAAAAATTGAAAAAAGAAATGGCAGTTTGATTTTTGTGTTAAGGTTGATGAAAAAAAACTATTTAAAAAACCTTTTTATTGTACAAAGAAAACAAAAAAATTGTTAATAAATAATTTTTTTCATCAACCTGAACACAGAAAAATCAAACTGCCATTTCTTTTCAGTTTTTATCAGAGTGAGCGTGCCAGTACACCACACATTAGAACATTAACAAACCCACTCTTTGTATTAAATGCCAAAACACTGAAATCAGCAAGAATATGCCCATTTGTAAGAGAACATACAGACAGCATGGTGTGTAAGAGACTGGTTGGAGGAAAAAAAAAAAAACTAAATCGTCGCAAGCGTTAATACCAAGGGAGATAATTTGTAACTTCATCAAATTTGATAGTTACAAATTACCTCCCTTGCAATGTAAAAATTTGTTTTTAAATAATTTTTCATTTGCCTCAACGCAGAAAAAAAATCAAACTGCCATTTCTTTTTACCACATTAAAAACTTTTGGAGCTGATGGCTTGATTTTCAAAGAGGTTTGGTCAACAGAACCACGTTAAATTTTTTTTTAAATTGATTTTCAAAGGTTTTCAAGGTCTTGAAATTCACTGTCAGAATTCAAGGAGCGTACGAACCCTGCTTGTGTTTATGTAAGTATTACAAATGAAATATGTTTGAGCACATCACAAAAAGTTGAACGGTCATGAACGAGTTGACCATCCACATGACGCACGTCCATACACACACAGGCCTGCAGCAAGGGGAATGCCAGAACAGTATTGCGTTACAGAACAAAGCGCTGAGCAGACGTAGTCTGGTGAAACGCACCCTACTCTTACCAGAACAAAGCGCTGAGCAGACGTAGTCTGGTGAAACGCACCCTACTCTTACCATGTTTCAAGATCACTGCAAACCAGTCTGGGTTGTGAACCGTTGCCTTGGTTTCCACTTTAGCCGGGTAGAATTCTGCCCGGCTCCCATTGGTCACACGTGACAGCTTGGCGCGAGCACTGTGGACTCTTCCCGTCACACACGCTTGGTCAGGTCACAAACACTTTTCATAGTATAATGGCGGTCACACTTTTCACCAACACATGAACTGTGCAGCTCTTACCCATAATCTGTATGGGAGAGAAAATTGGGAGAGAGAGAGAGAGAAACTAAAGCCAATAATCAGAATAAATATACGATTTGCCACGTGCACAGACTTTTTATACCTCTCTTCCAACTATCCATTGACTGCTTAAAGCGAGAATATCTACGAAATTTAAAACAAACAAACAACAAAACAATCAAACAAACAAAAAACACGAAGATGAAATCTTTCTCTCGCACCGTCCTGTTGCCAATACTCAGTCAGTCAACCAGAAAAAAAAACGCCAACGTTTTGACCATACCGGATGCAGTCTTATCACTTCCTGACGAAATGACGACACGCTAATAAATAAGAACGGTTTGTCCCATGAATACACCCGTCGCTGATCAGGTTCCCGCAGACTCCGCCTCCCCGGGGGGATGCTGGGAATAGGGGCTGTCTCCATTTTCCCCGGCGAAAGGGGCCGCAAAGTGCTGACTGCGTGTCTGCGACAGTTTGATTTCTCCCTGGTCAGTTCCCCGCGAAAAAGCGCGCACCTCCGCGTCCCCCTGGTTGCGAAGCTAAAAGAGGAAGGGCATTCAGTAGACTTGGAAGGCCTGGCCCCTTTGCTGATCTTCTTTGGATTGCCTCCGTTCTCACCGCGCGTAATCTGCATCTGCCTGGGGGTGGTAGCTGGAAGGAGAGGGGATCATGGGTAGAGCTCACACGACATTGAACACCCAGAGCCTCCACACTGACAGGGGATGATTGAGACTTAACTGAAAACTGACCGTGTCTCTCTCTGTCGGAGAATAAAGACTGGTGTGAGTGTCTGGTCTTTTGAGCAATGCTGATATATATATATATTTTATATTTATATATATATATTTTATATATATATTTATATTAATATATATCTAATATATAAATGGCAAATTCTGTCTGCGGTGTGTTTTGTGTGGGGTGTGTGTGTGTGTGTTTTACGCTATAGACTAAAAAAACGGCTAACCGATTGTAATGAAATTGGCAGGTACGTCTGTTGTGACCGAGGATGGTTTTGGGCTAATCTCTTAAAAAATAAAAACCGTTTAAAAACCGTTAAAAAACTGTTATAACGGTTTCAAAGACATCTTTTTCCTCTGCTTTTCTTCAAAAGCCGTTGTGACATTGCCACGTACAGGACTACTTCTCTAAAATGAGAACGTTATTTGGCAGTTAAAAAACCGTTATTTATAACATTTTAAAACCGTTAAAAACACCAAACCCTATAAAAGAAACTGTTTAGAACCCGATCTTCTTGAAATTTAGCGGTACGTCTGTTGGACCGAGGATGGTTTTGGACTAATCTCTAAAAAAAAGAAAACCGTTAAAAACCGTTACAAAACTGTTTAACGGTTTCAAAGACATCTTTTTCCCTTGCTTTTCATCAAATGGCGTTGTGACATTGCACAGGTACATCGAACTAGGGGGGACATCTCCCGAGTAAAATAGGTCATTGGACGTTTCTACGACAGTTATTTAGGGACCGTTTAAAAACCGTTAAAAACACGTACCCCCTAAAAACGATCCAAAATACAATCTTTTCTGATGTTGGCGGCAAAAGGAGTGTCGGATCGCACCAAATTGGCATGAGTCTAGAGGGACATACTGTGGAAAACATTGGGTCATTCGATAGTTTTTATGACCGTTATTTATCACCGTTAAAAGCGTTATTTTCTAAATTTGGGACCTTTCTTGATGAAATTTGGAATACTGGTGTAGTTTAACCGCTGAACAATGATATACAACTTACACAAACCGAAACTTAAAATTGCCCTTTTAAAAACCGTTATCATATAAATTTAGACCGTTTCCTGATGAAATTCGGTTATACAGATGCAGTTTTCACGCTGAAAAATCATATACAACTTATACGAACGGAAACTTAAAAATTGACCGTTAAAAACCGTTATTATATAAATTTGGGACCGTTCCTAATGAAATTCGGTATACAGATGCAGTTTTACACGCTGAAAAATGATATCAACTTACACGAACGGAAACTTAAAATTGGCTTTTAAAGCCCGTTAAGACCCGTTATTTTCTAAATTTAGCCCTTTTCTTGATGAAATTTAGTATACAGGTGCAGTTTTTACCGTGATAAATGATAGGAAAATTATATGAACAGAAACTTAAAAATTGACCGTTTAAAACCGTTATTATATAAATTTAGACCGTTCCTAATGAAATTCGGTATACAGATGCAGTTTTACACGTGAGAAATGATTATACAAATTACACGAACGGAAACTTAAAATTGAGCGTTAAAAAACCGTTAAGACCTTTTATTGTCTAAATTTATACCTTTCTTGATGAAATTTGGTATACAGGTGCAGTTTTACACGCTGATCAATGATAGGCAACTTATATGAACGGGAAACTTAAAAATTGACCGTTAAAAAACCCGTTATTATAAAAATTTTTAGACCGTTTCCTAATGAAATTCGGTATACAGATGCAGTTTTACACGCTGAGCAATGATATACAACTTACACGAACGGAAACTTAAAATTGAGCGTTAAAAACCTTTTAAGACCCGTTATTTTCTAAATTTAGCCCTTTCTTGATGAAATTTGGTATACAGGTGCAGTTTTACACGCTGATCAATGATAGGCAACTAATATGAACAGAAATTTAAATTGACCGTTAAAATCCGTTAATTTCTCAATTAGAGAGGGTTTAGTCTACAGAGGATTTCAGAAATACACGAAGTTATGATGCTCTGCAATACCCTCTTATTTTTGTCTGTCAACAAGAGCCATGGTCAGACATTTTCATCCGTGGGGCAGATCTGACCGTTCCGTGTTTTACACATAAAATGTTCTACGTTGCAGCATCACGAACTGGAAGCGCAGAAAAAATGACTATACTTGCGCCAAACAGGGAGACAGAAATGTTGTCAACCCAGAGGCCCTCAATAAACATAATAGATCGTGAAAATGCAATCTTTTCACAGGGTTGTCATGTTTGATTTGGGGTTTTTAACGTCCGTGCCAAAATAAGGATATGCAGACGGGTGGTCCCTCACATTAGCCGGGACACCTGGCAGGGCCAGGGTGGATATCGGGGTAAAACTTGGTTATTTTAGCTGAAAAGATTCCACGTGAAAATTCCCAAGACCAAAACCGGGATTCGAAACCACTACCTTTGGATCATGAGTCCAGCGCCTTATCCATAGGTTATGGCGGCCCCTACAGAGTTGTCATTTTGGAGCACTTCAACGGGGAATTGAGAATGCCTCGGTAAGTTCATTAAGAACAGGCATCCTCTATCGACTGTGTATCGTATTACGAAAACAATTGTTGAAGTAAAATTGATTGAGAGGCAAGAAGGGTCATAGAGCAGGGTGTGGGACAGCTCCCCCAAGTACAGGAGATGCGAGGAGTTGATGGAGGGACATTACGGGGACTGTGAAGCTTGGGCAGAGAGAAATCATCGTCACCAACCAGTGGGTTGTCCCCGAAAAACCCTTACCTCCTACATTAGTTCAACTGCCACATCAATGTGGAAATATGCAGTAGCATAAAATCCATCAATTTACGTCCTGAAGTTTGTCAAAAAGGGGCACAGACCAAGCCGTCTTCCAACTCCAAGCACTAAGGCAGGTGAAGGAGCAGCTCAAAACCCCCAGTCGTTGATGAGATCCAAATGTACCAGAATTTCCCCGCTAAGTTGGCAGCATCGAGGCGACCTGGACACTCCTGGGATTTGACCTGCATGAGCGCCCCCATGGTGCAGAGCCCCGCTGTCCATTTGGAGAATGGACAATGGGTCTACTTCAATCCACACAAGGCAGTGCAAAGAGCACAAGGCTCTCCCCCAGAAGCAACCCTTACCGCCATCTTTAGCCTATGCTCTCAAGCCCCTACAGCACGAGAGCTGAAGTACGTGGAAGTCCCTGGCACTTCACATGGATGTCCACTCAGACTATGTGGAAGAAACGACAAAGGGGCACTGCAATTCCGGCGATTGTACAGCATCAGTCCTCCCCAGGGAGATTTGCTACTTCTTGAGGCTTCTACTCAACGTTATGAAAGGACCCCGTTCGTACAAGGAGCTGAAGATTGTCAAGGCTATGTCCACAACCCTTTTTTGGGGATGCTTGCAATGCTCTTGGACTCTTAGAAGATGACAGTCATCTAAACTTGCCCCGGAGGAAGCCTCCATCTCTCAGAGACCCCAACTGCTGCGTGGGCTTCTGTTTTTATCCTGGTGGCTTGCACCCCAGTAACCCAGGCAACCTGTGGAACCTCTTCAGAGACCATCTTGCTGAAGATGTCCTCTTCCAAGTCCCAAGAGATGTCTATTATTTTGCGCAGTACACAGATGCCATCTAACACAAGCTCTTACTGTGATTCAGCACAAATCTTCCTTTTTGGGTGCAAGTCTCCAGAGGAGTATGGGATTTCCAACCGTCACACAACAACAAACTGTGCCTCGAGAATACTACCGCGAGACCAATTTTGAAACTGCTGCACTCGGGCAGCAGCTGATGACCAGCTGAGAAGCTGACAGCTGACCGAGAAACGTGTTTGGGCAGCTTTATGCCATGGGTTTTAGCAGAGGAGGATCCCACAGCAAGCAGCAACATAATGTTCCTTGATGCTCCATGAGGGACAGGAAAGACCCTTATCCTGAATTTTATCCTGAACAGGATCCAAAAAGAGAAACCCTTATTTGGCGTTACAAAAAACCGTTATTTATAACAGTTAAAACGTTTAAAAACACCTAACCAATAAAAGAAACTGTTTTTAAAAACCCCATTTCTTGAAATTTAGCAGGTAGTCTGTTGTGACCAAGGATGGTTTTGGCTAATCTCTGAAAAAAGAAAACCGTTAAAAAACCGTTACAAAAAATGTTTTTAACGGTTTCAAAGACATCTTTTTCCTGCTTTTCATCAAATGGCCGTTGTGACATTGCACAGGTACATCGAACCTGGGGACATCTCCCGAGTAACATAGGGTCATTGGACAGTTTCTACGACAGTTATTTATGACCCTTTAAAAACCGTTAACAACACGTACCCCCTAAAAACGATCCAAAATACAATCTTTTCTGATGTTGGCGGCAAAGGGGGGTCGTCGGATCGCCACCAAACTTGGCATGAGTCTGAGGGACATATGTGGATAACACTGGGTCATTCGATAGTTTTTATGACCGTTATTTATCACGTTTAATTTTAAAAACGTTATTTTCTAAATTTAGACCTTTCTTGATGGGAAATTTGGTTACACAGGTGAAGTTTTAAATGCTGAATAATGGTTACAACTTACACGAACCGAAACATAAATTGCCGTTAAAAACCGTTTTTTATAAATTTAGACCATTTCTTGATTAAATTCGGTATACAGATGCAGTTTTACACGCTGAACAATGATATACAACTTACACGAACCGAAACTTAAAAATTGACCGTTAAAAAACCGTTATTATATAAATTTAGACCGTTCCTGATGAAATTCGGTATACAGATGCAGTTTTACACGCTGAACAATGATATACAATTTACACGAACAGAAACTTAAAATTGAGCGTTTAAAAAACCGTTAAGATCCCTTATTTTCTAAATTTAGACCCTTTTTTGATGAAATTTGGTTTTACAGGTGAAGTTTCAAATGCTGAATAATGATATACAAATTAACGAACCGAAAAATTAAAATTGACTGTTAAAAACGTTATTATATAAATTTAGACCGTTCCTGATGAAATTCGGTATACAGATGCGTTTTACACGCTGAACAATGATATACAATTTACCGAACAGAAACTTAAAATTGAGCGTTTTTAAAAACCGTTATGATCCGTTATTTTCTAAATTTAGACCTTTCTTGATGAAATTTGGTATACAGGTGAAGTTTTAAATGTTGAATAATGATATCAACTTACACGAACCGAAACTTAAATTGACCGTTAAAAACCGTTATTATATAAATTTAGGGCCCTTCTTGATGAAATTCGGTATTTCATATCCAGTTTTACCGCTGAACAATGATATGCAACTTACACGAACGGAAACTTAAAAATTGACCGTTAAAAACCCTTAAGATCCATTATTTTCTAAATTTAGACCTTTCTTGATGAAATTTGGTATACAAATGAAGTTTTAAATGCTGAATAATGTATACAACTTTTCACGAACCGAAACTTAAAATTGACTGTTAAAGACCGTTATTATATAAATTTAGACCCTTCCTGATGAAATTCGGTTATACAGATGCTGTTTTACACGCTGAACAATGATATACAATTTACACGAACAGAAACTTAAAATTGAGCGGTTAAAAACGTAAGATCCGTTATTTTCTAAATTTTGACCTTTCTTGATGAAATTTGGTATACAGGTGTAGTTTTTAATGCTGAAAAAATGATATACAACTTACAGAACCGAAATGGAAGATGACCGCCTTCTACAATTGCCCTGGAGGAAGCCTCCATCTCTCAGAGACCCGACTGCTGCGTGATTCTGTATTATCCTGGTGGCTTGCAACCCCAGTAACCCCGGGGAACCCGTGGACCTCTTCAGAGACCCTCTTGCTGAAGATTTCCTCTTCCAAGTCCGAAGAGATGTCTGTTATGAAGCGCAGTACACAGATGCCATCTACAACCAAGCTCTTACTGTGATTCAGCACAAACTCTTCCTTCTTGGAGGCAAGTCTTTCAGAGGAGTATGGGATGCCAACAGTCAACACAACGACAAACTGTGCCTCGAGGGAATACTACCGCGAGGACAATTTCGACACTACGCACTCTGGGCAGCAGCTGAGATCAGCTGAAGAAGCTGACAGCTGACCAGAGAGACGTGTACGACAGCTTTATGCCATGGTTGAGCAGAGGCAGGATCCACAGCAAGCAGCAACATAATGTTCCTTGATGCTCCATGAGGGACAGGAAAGACCATCCTGAATCTTATCCTGAACAGGATCTGCTCCAAGGCAAAATAGTGCTAGCCACTGCTTCCCCGTGCATTGCCCCTACTCTTTTGCCGGGTGGGCGGACAGTAATAGTATTTCAAGGTCCCTCTGGATGCCGACAAGCAAGAAAAAGCCACCTGCCGTCAAGCGTGGGTCAACGTTTGGCCAAAGTCATCAAAGAGGCTGCAACCGTCATAATTGATGAAGCTCCCCTGACCCCAAAGCTGTCTACGAGGCCCTGGACTCTACGCTGCAGGACATCACCCAAGTGCACAGGCCAATGGGAGGCATCCCCAAAGCTGTTCTGTGGGGATTCTGGCGATCCTCCCTGTCGTCCTCAATGGCACCAGAGCCCAAAATTGTCAACGCATGTTGAAGAAATGGTGGAGCATGATTTTTAAATATGAGAGCCCAACAGTCTGGGAAAACCCCAGCAGCCAGCTTCGCCAAACTTTGCTTGACATTGGCAATGGTGCCATTGAGTCATGTTTCCAGATACTATATTGGTCCCCCCAGCACTATGCCAGTTTATGATAGCCAGGAGGATCTGATAGAAGCAGTCTACCGGATCTTCATGCTCACTGTGCAGACTCAGACTGGTCAGCGGAAAAGGCCCTAATTTTCCTCCCCGAACGAGACTGTCAACAGGCTAAAAAGAAAAATCGTAGCTGACTTCCCTGGAGAGGAAACTATGTACAGATCTGTTGACAGAATGATGATGAGGGAGTCCTTTTTTCCACAAGAACTCCTGAACTCCATTGAGATTTCTGGACTTCCAACGCAAGAACTGTTGATGAAATTGGAGTCCCCATGATCATTCTCCACTCACTGGGGCCCGCCAAAGGTGATCAATGGCACCCGTGTGTCTTCACCAGACTGCACAGGAACGTTGTAGAAGCGAAATATCTGTGGCCCCCACAAAGGTGAACCGGTGCTGCTCCCCAAATTCCTCTGGAACCCCTGGACTCACCCCTGTCATCCAGTTCTGGGCGGCTTCAGTTTTCCCCGGAAACCAGCTTTCGCTCTGACAATCATCAAGAGCCCGGGTCAGACATTTTTCATCCTTGGGGCAGACCTGCCGTTCCCTGTTTTACACATGGAATGTTGTACGTTGCAGCATCACGAAGTGGAAAGCAGAACACTGACTATACTTGCGCCAAACAGGGGACCAGAAATGTTTTTACCCAGAGGCCTCCAATAGACATGATACATCGTGAAAATGCAACTTTTCACAGAGTTGTCATGTTTGAGTTGGATTTAACGTCCGTGCCCAAATCAAGGATATGCGATGGCTGGTCCGTCACATTAGCCCGACACCTGCGGGGCCAGGGTGGACATCGGGGTGAACCGGTCATTTTAGTGGGAAACATTCCACGTGAAAATTTCCAAGACCAAGGGCCCGGGGTTCGAACCCGACCTTTGGATCATGAGTCCAGCGCCTTATCCACTAGGTTATGGCGGGCCCCACAGGTTGTCATTTTGGAGCACTTCAATCAAGGAATTGAGAATGCATCGGTTCACAAGTACAGGCATCCCTCTATGGACTGTGCATCGTATTACGAAAAAAATTCGGGGAGGGAAAAAGATTGAGAGGCAAAAAGGGAGTGGGCGTTCGAAGAAATTGGGTGAAGTTGATAGGAGGAGGCTGGGGCAATTGGTTCAGCATGGGAAAAACGAAACAAACCCAAGCTGAATTTTATTGTATTGTCTTTTAAGTGGTGAGAGAGAGGGGTGGCCAGAAAATCATTGTACAGATATACCCGAGCGAAGCCGGGTACAACCGGCTAGTATATATATATATATATATATATATTATATATATATATATGACCTCAAATACATTGATGTGACCTCAGCCAGACTGACGGGAACGTGAGTACAGTGATCTGACCTTCAGTACGCTAAGACAACCTTGAATTAACTGACATGACTTCAAAGTATATTGTGATTTTAATCATACTGATGTGACCTCATGTAAACTGGTATGATCTTCGGTATACTGATGTAACTTAAATCTTCTAAGCATCCTCAAAGATTGTATTACTGACACACAAGATCAGCAGTCAAAAATCATGTGTATTATTCAACCACCTTCGACTACATCCTTCTTGCCCATCGTTTTTATTGTACTCCCAGTTCTTAAAGAACAGGGAGTACTTTAGAATGGGAACGAAGAAATGCTGTCGGTGTGTGTGTCTGTGTGTCCGTGGTCAAAATGTGTTCCACTCGCTCCAGACAAAACTACTGGGTCGATCTTTCTGAAAATTTGTAGGTATGTTCATTATGGGTCAAGGATGATGCCCGACGTTTTAGTTTACCGTTACAGCCGTTACTAACGGCTGTAACGCTTTTTCTTCTTTATGGAATATCTCAGAAAGTACTTGGCCGATCTTTCTGAAACTTTGTAGGTATGTTCATTATGGGTCACGAATAATGCCCGATGTTTTAGTTTACCGTTATAGCCGTTACTAACGGCTGTAACGGTTTTTTCTTCTTTATGGAATATCTCAGAAAGTACTTGGCTGACCTTTATGAAAATTAGCAGGTATGTTCATTATGGGGTCACGGGTGATGCCCGATGTTTTAGTTTGCCCCGTTATAGCCGTTACTAACGGTTGTAACGGCCTGTAACGGGTTTTCTTCTTTATGGAATATCTCAGAAAGTACTTGGCCAATTTGTAAGTGGTTTGGATGGTCTTGTGACAAATCGGAGCCTCTGTCCATAGGCCTATGTAAGTGATGTAATGCTGAAAATGGATTAAGCAACCGTTAAAAACCGTTATTCTGCCGTTATTTCTTATATATAGGTGGATTTTAATGAAATTTGGTATATAGAAAGGTTATCACACACAAATGGCACTTCTATATAGTGTTTCAAAATTTGACCGTTTAAAAAACGTTATTCTTGACATATTGTCCGATTTGGATGAAATTTGATATGTACACAGGCTTTAGCCGTGAGGACAAAAATACCGGTTTCAAAAGTGTGTATCGGTTATATAACCGTTAAACCGTTATCTTTTATATATTGGTGGGTTTTAATGAAATTTTGTATATAGAAAGGTTATCACACACAAATGGCACTTCCATGTAGTGTTTCAAAATCTGACCGTTAAAAACCGTTATTCTTGACATATTGTCCGATTTGGATGAAATTTGGTACATGTACACAGGCTTTAGCCCAGTGAGGACTAAAATACCAGTTTCAAAAGTGTACATCGGTTAAATAACCGTTTTAAAACCGTTATTTTGCCTTTATTTCTTATCTCACAAAACACTTGGCCGATTTATAAGCGGTTTGGAAAACTAGGAGTACGTTTATATGCTTGGCATCTTGTTTTATTTTCGTCTACCTACAGGTCTACTACTGTGCCTCTAACAACGGCCTTTTCCAGCCCACCTCAATGACAACAGAAGTCTCTACCAACGATACCTCAGTCTCCTGGCGCTGCCTGTCTTAAATCTGTCTTGGGTAAAACAAGATATACAAAACACGTATTCGTCATTGCCTATACGTATTCATTTGTTTTTTCATGTCATTAATCCTAAAGAAGATCTATGACGGAAACGTCGAAGATTTGTTCTGGGTTTTGGTTTTTGGTTTTGTTTGCTTATATATATATATATATATTATATTATAAATATATATATATATATATATATATATTTTTTTTTTTTTTTTTTTTTTTTTTTTAATCTATTGTTAAATCTTCTAAGCATGCTCAAGATAGTTTGTATTATTGACGCAGGAGATCTGCAGTCAAGAATCATTTGTGTTGATCTACTACCTTCGACTGAATCCTTCTTGCCCATCGTTTTCCTTCTCTGTTCGTCTACTACAGGTCTACTACTATGCCTCTATCAACGCCCTTTTTTCAGCTCAGCTCTACGAAACTAGTCTCTACAACGATACGTCAGTCGATTGGCATTGTTTCTCTTAAATCTGACCTGAAGTATACTGAGGTTGTCTAGAATATATTGATCTGACCTCAGATAGATTAACATGTCTTTGTAGCTTGACCGACCTTTTAGTATATTAAGTCATACCAGCATACTTCAGGTCAAATCAGTTTACTGATGTGACCTTAGGTATTCTGATATGAACTCAAGTATCCTGCAGTGACCTTGATAAGTGTTCCGGTGTAACCTTATATACTGATTGACCTTAAATAGACAATGAGATTAATGTTCTTTTAGACAGACCTACTGTACACAGACTGTCCTGAACTAAATTGATGTGACCTCATGTATACTCAAGTCTATTCAGTAAAGAGAGTGAGGAACTGACGCATAATTAAACTGATGTGGGAACTGTTCCACTGGTCACATATGCCGGTACAGAGATTTACCTACTCCAGGTAAGTTAATTGGATATAGGCACTTATCTACTCAACTAAATCACACATAATGCAGAAAAAGGATCTACTCAACGTTCTCAAATAGGGCTGACCTCCCCTCCCCCCGCCCCCAAGCGCCTCCCTTCGCTTTTGTAGGAACGTGGAAGATAAGAGATCATGCCTCTCTAAAGTTGCGGGGCATAAGAGCTGCCCCTCGTCTTCCCTTCCCCTCTCTCCCCGACCCCCACTGTGATGCTTTTGTCAGTTTCAGTTCTGGTTTTGGCAAAATATCTTGCAACATCACCGAGTTGGATCTGGAAACCTGCATAATGAACTCAAACGTAATGCAGGAACTAAATGAGTGTAGGATACATACAGACACTGAAAACGAGACTGATCCCCACCCTCCACCCTCTTTTTTTTTTAACCTCTCATCATTCTCTTAAATAGGATACAGAAAAAATCTGTGTGTGCGTGTCCATCTTATCTAGTCTATGCACGGAACATAGGAAATTCATACAATATCTTTAGTATCCACACACCAAGATCAGTGATGAGTGATTCCAGATTTTCCATGCTTTTTTTTTCTAAGAAAACAATTAAAACGACCAAATCAGGTGCAGCACACAAACACCATTGCTTACATGTTGGCGACCTCCACGTTCAAGCGAAAGTGATGCCTGCTTTCTTTCTTTCTTTCGTGTTTTTATTTCAGTTTATTTATTCATTGATACTTTATCTTTTTTTTTTTTGGCCCCGCCTCTTTCCGAAGAGGAGGTGGAAGAAAGAGTGTAGCCTAATAAACAATGCTCGTAAATCGGCGTGAAAAAGCATTGTGTCGGGGCTCGCATTCAGCAATGTGACCCCCATCGTTTCATGGAACAGATGTGGGCATGACCAAAGCAGTTTTGCCCAAGTTCATCAATCAGAGAGAGAAAAATCCTCAAAATGGGTGTGAACCTGTACGCCCGTAACGCAGACACTGTGTTCACACGGTCCAACTTCGCTTATAGTTATTATCATCATCGGTCCATTCAGATGTACATGGCTCGAGTTCGATTTGTCGTTTACTTACCAACTGATGCATGCCGCATATTGTATAATGATCTTGACCCATAAACTGCGAAAAGGTGACTCTATTGGAAATGAATTCAGGCATTATCTTCTTTAGAAAAGTAGTTACAGACTCAGAATCAAAAACTTACTTGGAGAATATTTCGACAGGGTCGCCCTGTCTTCTTCAGCTCACTGTTGCTGTTGTGGCAGCGAGGCCTGGTGGGACGACTGTTGTGTGGGGTGGACGGTTGTCAGGATCTGATTGTAGATGGGGGAAAGTTCAAAGCCTTGATCTCTGTTCAGGCTGGGGCGTCTGGTCTTAATTTCGATGGCTTCTTTAACTTTTCTTTTGTGAGGAAGGGCTCTGTAGATAAGATCTTGGTTTCTTGGGGGCTGAAACTGTGGCCTGTGCTTGTAGATGTTCATGTACGGCAGAAGTAGATCGGTTTTGGTGTTCCTGTAGACGGGTGGTGAGTGGTCTTGCTGTCTCCCCAATGTAGGTATGCGTACAGTCTTGACACCCTACCTGGTACACTACACCACACTGCTTGAGGGGGTCCGTTTTGTCTTTGACATGGGTCAGTTGCTGGCGTAGGGAGTTGGTGGGTTTGTGGAACACTTTGCATCCATGCTGTTGGAAGTCCTGGCTAGACGCTCCGAGACTCCCTTAATGTAAGGGATCCCCACTTTCACACTATCCGTATCTGTAGCAGAAGGGTAGCGAACTCGAGGGTTTGTCCCAGATCCATTGCAGGGTATCCATTAGCGGAAAGGGCAGTCTTGATGTGTTCTTCTTCTTTCAACTCTTCCTCCTTAGTGGAACACAGTACAGAGGCTCTGTGCATGAGGGTGTTGACAACAGATCTCTTGTGCTGGAGGGGGTGGTTAGAGTGAAAGTTCAGATATTGGTCAGTGTGGTGGGTTTCCTATAGACGGTGGGTGCATACCTACATTGGCGAGACAGCAAGACCACTCACCACCCGTCTACAGGAACACCAAAACCGATCTACTTCTGCCGTACATGAACATCTACAAGCCACAGGCCACAGTTTCAGCCCCCAAAAAAACCAAGATCTTATCTACAGAGCCCTTCCTCACAAAAAGAAAAGTTAAAGAAGCCATCGAAATTAAGACCAGACGCCCCAGCCTGAACAGAGATCAAGGCTTTGAACTTTCCCCCATCTACAATCAGATCCTGACAACCGTCCACCCCACACACAACAGTCGTCCCACCAGGCCTCGCTGCCACAACAGCAACAGTGAGCTGAAGAAGACAGGGCGACCCTGTCGAAATATTCTCCAAGTAAGTTTTTGATTCTGAGTCTGTAACTACTTTTCTAATATCGAATCCAAATCCTTATTATCTTCTCCTGTTTTTTTTTTTTTTTTTCTTTTTCAGAACAGGCCTAATCTTTAATATCTATGCAAAATCATACCATCGGGTATGAAACGGACAGTTACCATTATTTACTGACTTGGAGAACAGGAAAATAAATGGCGTCAAGTACAGAGGCGTCGTACTTTTGAAATACTGAAACATTACAGAAAAAAAATCTTGATTAAAAAAACTGCCTGCTAAGTCTTTTATATACACTACAGTAGTGGACAGAGGAACCAACCACATCGAAATGGCACCGAATGATTTGGACGGAGGACTCAAGCTGGTTGGTCTTACTAACCTCAGACACTGATGAAGACACTGGTGCAATAACTTGAATGGAATTAATGCTTACTGGAACTTTTGAAAAAAAAAGTAAATTTAAGCATACTAAGCTGTGCCAACTGTAGAGCGACGTGACTGATGTAATTTCCAGTTTTGGTGGCAAAGGTCTAACGGTTATGTCGATTTCCTCGAACATCTCTCACTCTTGGCATTTACTGACAGAATGAGATTCTATTGTGCTCGTCATAAATGTGTTTCATGGAGAGGAGGATGTGGGGGTGGGCAGGTGTGTAATTGTGTGGGTTCCCATAGACATCTGCATCGGTGCAAAATTATCGAAAGACCTTATAAGGTTAGTTATAAACTGTTCTGAAGGTGATGTTTGATAGCACTTGAATCTCTGTTAGATTAAACACTGACATCTTTACCACGGGCTATACTGCCTATTATCAGAGTTACGAAGCCCTGGTGAACATTCAAAGCAGCTCTGCGTTCATATACTGAACAGGTTCCAATACTGACATGAACGTACATATGACAAAACAAAGACGGTTAGGTTATTACTCACGATGCTTCTGCTGTAAATAAACTATCATAATCTCACCCCCTCAACCTCCCTGCCCACTACTCTCACACAATAAAAGTTACATTTCACATTCTCTCTTTCATGGCGACTTGTATGTCAAGAAGGCGTTGGTGTTTAGCTATGTATCGACATTTTCTTTTAATACAGCTTGTGTTTTATCTCCTTCCATATCAAAGACCCGCTGAACTACAGTAAAACAGCGAATCAAACGCATTTCAGTTGTTAATTTTTTTTGGGTTAAGATACAAGATATAACTGAGGAAAGGGCACCCAGCGAGCAACAGAGAAATGTAATTCATGACCTTTTCTAATCTCACTCCCATCCATCCCCAAGTATCCTTCTTTCTTTCTTTTCTTAGTTTGCTTTCTTAGTCCTTGCTTTTTGTTTTGTTCTTTAATTCTAAAACATTTTAATCCTTGCAGCCTTATGTCACTGGTTCCCGGTGCTATACTAGTATTAATACCCAACCTAATGAATTAAGGTTATTCGAGAATATTTTTGCTTTTTTTTAAAATCATCTTTAGCTAAACGTTGTATGTAATATACCGTACCTTTTGTGGTTTTGTGATTTAAAATGTGCTTCAAGTGCAAGGTGAAAAAAAGA
>CM031606.1:68031650-68054150 GCA_018398815.1 Conus ventricosus
AGTCGGCCAAGACAGATTTATTGGTAAAAAGTAGCTAGGAGAAGGGAGTGGGCGTCCGAAGAAATTGGGTGAAGTAGATAGGAGGAGGCTGGGCAATTGGTTCAGCATGGAAAAACGAAACAAACCCAAGCTGAATTTTATTGTATTGTCTTTTAAGTGGTGAGAGAGAGGGGTGGCCAGAAAATCATTGTACAGATATACCCGAGCGAAGCGGGTACACCGGCTAGTATATATATTATATATATATATATATATATATATATTATATGACCTCAAATACATTGATGTGACCTCAGCCAGACTGACGGGAACGTGAGTACAGTGATCTGACCTTCAGTACGCTAAGACAACCTTGAATTAACTGACATGACTTCAAGTATATTGTGATTTTAATCATACTGATGTGACCTCATGTAAACGGGTTATGATCTTCGGTATACTGATGTAACTTAAATCTTCTAAGCATCCTCAAAGATTGTATTACTGACACACAAGATCAGCAGTCAAAATCATGTGTATTATTCAACCACCTTCGACTACATCCTTCTTGCCCATCGTTTTTATTGTACTCCCAGTTCTTAAAGAACAGGGAGTACTTTAGAATGGGAACGAAGAAATGCTGTCGGTGTGTGTGTCTGTGTGTCCGTGGTCAAAATGTGTTCCACTCGCTCCAGACAAAACTACTGGGTCGATCTTTCTGAAAATTTGTGGGTATGTTCATTATGGGTCAAGGATGATGCCCGACGTTTTAGTTTACCGTTACAGCCGTTACTAACGGCTGTAACGCTTTTTCTTCTTTATGGAATATCTCAGAAAGTACTTGGCCGATCTTTCTGAAACTTTGTAGGTATGTTCATTATGGGTCACGAATAATGCCCGATGTTTTTAGTTTACCGTTATAGCCGTTACTAACGGCTGTACGGTTTTTCTTCTTTATGGAATATCTCAGAAAGTACTTGGCTGACCCTTTATGAAAATTAGCAGGTATGTTCATTATGGGTCACGGGTGATGCCCGATGTTTTAGTTTGCCCCGTTATAGCCGTTACTAACGGTTGTAACGGCCTGTAACGGGTTTCTTCTTTATGGAATATCTCAGAAAGTACTTGGCCAATTTGTAAGTGGTTTGGATGGTCTTGTGACAAATGGGAAAGGCCTCTGTCCATAGCCTATGTAAGTGATGTAATGCTGAAAATGGATTAAGCAACCGTTAAAAACCGTTATTCTGCGTTATTTCTTATATATAGTGGATTTTAATGAAATTTGGTATATAGAAAGGTTATCACACACAAATGGCATTCTATATAGTGTTTCAAAATTTGACCGTTAAAAACCGTTATTCTTGACATATTGTCCGATTTGGATTGAAATTTGATATGTACACAGGCTTTAGCCCAGTGAGGACTAAAATCCCGGTTTCAAAAGTGTGTATCGGTTATATAACCGTTAAACCGTTATTTTTTAAATATATTGGTGGGTTTAATGAAATTTTGTATATAGAAAGGTTATCACACACAAATGGCACTTCCATGTAGTGTTTCAAAATCTGCCGTTAAAAACCGTTATTCTTGACATATTGTCCGATTTGGATGAAATTTGGTACATGTACACAGGCTTTAGCCCAAATGAGGACTAAAATACCAGTTTCAAAGTGTACATCGGTTAAATAAACCGTTAAAAACCGTTATTTTGCCTTTATTTCTTATCTCACAAAGCACTGGCCGATTTATAAGCGGTTTGGAAAACTAGGAGTACGTTTATATGCTTGGCATCTTGTTTTATTTTCGTCTACCTACAGGGCTACTACTGTGCTCTAACAACGGCCTTTTCCAGCCCACCTCAATGACAACAGAAGTCTCTACCAACGTACCTCTGTCTCCTGGCGCTTTCCTGTCTTAAATCTGTCTTGGGTAAAACAAGATAACAAAACACGTATTCGTCATTGCCTATACGTATTCATTTGTTTTTTTATGTCATTAATCCTAAAGAAGATCTATGACGGAAACGTCGAAGATTTGTTCTGGGTTTGGTTTTTGGTTTTGTTTGCTTATATATATAATATATATATATATATATATATATATATTTTAATATATATATATATTTTTTTTTTTTTTTTTTTTTTTTTTTTAATCTATTGTTAAATCTTCTAAGCATGCTCAAAGATAGTTTGTATTATTGACGCAGGAGATCTGCAGTCAAGAATCATTTGTGTTGATCTACTACCTTCGACTGAATCCTTCTTGCCATCGTTTTCCTTCTCTGTTCGTCTACCTACAGGTCTATACTATGCCTCTATCAACGCCCTTTTTTCAGCTCAGCTCTACGAAACTAGTCTCTACCAACGATACGTCAGTCGATTGGCATTGTTTCTCTTAAATCTGACCTGAAGTATACTGAGGTTGTCTAGAATATATTGATCTGACCTCAGATAGATTAACATGTCTTTGTAGCTTGACCGACCTTTTAGTATATTAAGTCATACCAGCATACTTCAGGTCAAATCAGTTTTATGTGTGACCTTAGGTATTCTGATATGAACTCAAGTATCCTGCAGTGACCTTGATAATGTTCCGGTGTAACCTTATATACTGATATGACCTTAAATAGACAATGAGATTAATGTTCTTTTAGACAGACCTACTGTACACAGACTGTCCTGAACTAAATTGATGTGACCTCATGTATACTCAAGTCTATTCAGTAAAGAGAGTGAGGAACTGACGCATAATTAAACTGATGTGGGAACTGTTCCCACTGGTCACATATGCCGGTACAGAGATTTACCTACTCCAGGTAAGTTAATTGGATATAGGCACTTATCTACTCAACTAAATCACACATAATGCAGAAAAGGATCTACTCAACGTTCTCAAATAGGGCTGACCTCCCCTCCCCCGCCCCAAGCGCCTCCCTTCGCTTTTGTAGGAACGTGGAAGATAAGAGATCATGCCTCTCTAAAGTTGCGGGGCATAGAGCTGCCCCCTCGTCTTCCCTTCCCCTCTCTCCCCGACCCCCCCTGTGATGCTTTTGTCAGTTTCAGTTCTGGTTTTGCAAAATATCTTGCAACATCACCGAGTTGGATCTGGAAACCTGCATAATGAACTCAAACGTAATGCAGGAACTAAATGAGTGTAGGATACATACAGACACTGAAAACGAGACTGATCCCACCCTCCACCCTCTTTTTTTTTTAACCTCTCATCATTCTCTTAAATAGGATACAGAAAAAAATCTGTGTGTGCGTGTCCATCTTATCTAGTCTATGCACGGAACATAGGAAATTCATACAATATCTTTTAGTATCCAAAACACCCAAAATCAGTGATGAGTGATTCCAGATTTTTCCATGCTTTTTTTTTCTAAGAAAACAATTTAAAACGACAAATCAGGTGCAGCACACAAACACCAATTGCTTACATGTTGGCGACCTCCAGTTCAAGCGAAAGTGATGCCTGCTTTCTTTCTTTCTTTCGTGTTTTTATTTCAGTTTATTTATTCATTGATACTTTATCTTTTTTTTTTTTGGCCCCGCCTCTTCCGAAGAGGAGGTGGAAGAAAGAGTGTAGCCTAATAAAAATGTCGTAAATCGGCGTGAAAAAGCATTGTGTCGGGGCTCGCATTCAGCAATGTGACCCCATCGTTTTCATGGAACAGATGTGGGCATGACCAAAGCAGTTTTGCCCAAGTTCATCAATCAGAGAGAGAAAATCCTCAAAATGGGTGTGAACCTGTACGCCCGTAACGCAGACACTGTGTTCACACGGTCCAACTTCGCTTATAGTTATTATCATCATCGGTCCATTCAGATGTACATGGCTCGAGTTCGATTTGTCGTTTACTTACCAACTGATGCATGCCGCATATTGTATAATGATCTTGACCCATAAACTGCGAAAAGGTGACTCTATTGGAAAATGAATTCAGGCATTATCTTCTTTAGAAAAGTAGTTACGACTCAAAATCAAAAACTTACTTGGAGAATATTTCGACAGGGTCGCCCTGTCTTCTTCAGCTCACTGTTGCTGTTGTGGCAGGGGCCTGGGGGGACGACTGTTGTGTGGGGGGACGGTTGTCAGGATCTGATTGTAGATGGGGGGGAAAGTTCAAAGCCTTGATCTCTGTTCAGGCTGGGGGGTCTGGTCTTAATTTCGATGGCTTCTTTAACTTTTTTTTGTGAGGAAGGGCTCTGTAGATAAGATCTTGGTTTCTTGGGGGCTGAAACTGTGGCCCGTGGCTTGTAAGATGTTCATGTACGGCAGAAGTAGAAACGGTTTTGGTGTTCCTGTAGACGGGTGGTGAGTGGTCTTGCTGTCTCCCCCAAAGTAGGTTGCGTACAGTCTTGACACCTACCTGGTACACTACAAACCCCACTGCTTGAGGGGGTCCGTTTTGTCTTTTACATGGGTCAGTTTCTGGGTAGGGAGTTGGTGGGTTTGTGGAACACTTTGCATCCATGCTGTTGGAAGGTCCTGGCTAGACGCTCCGAGACTCCCTTAATGTAAGGGATCCCCACTTTCACACTATCCGTATCTGTAGCAGAAGGGTAGCGAACTCGAGGTTGTCCCAGATCCATTGCAGGGTATCCTTTAAAGGGGAAAAAGGGCGTCTTGATGTGTTCTTCTTCTTTCAAAACTCTTCCTCCTTAGTGGAACACAGTACGAGGTCTGTGCATGAGGGTGTTGACAACAGATCTCTTGTGCTGGAGGGGGTGGTTAGAGTGAAAGTTCAGATATTGGTCATGTGGGTGGGTTTCCTATATGACGGTGGGTGCATACCTACATTGGCGGACAGCAAGACCCACTCACCACCGTCTACAGGAACACCAAAACCGATCTACTTCTGCCGTACATGAACATTACAAGCACAGGCCACAGTTTCACCCCCCAAAAAACCCAAAGATTCTTATCTACAGGGGGCCTTTCCCTCACAAAAGAAAAGTTAAAGAAGCCATCGAAATTAAGCCCAGACGCCCCAGCCTGAACAGAGATCAAGGCTTTTGAACTTTCCCCATCTACAATCAGATCCTGACAACCGTCCCTCCCCACACAACATCGTCCCCCCGGGCCTCGCTCCCACAACAGCAAAGTGAGCTAAAGAAGACAGGGCGACCCTGTCGAAATATTCTCCAAGAAGTTTTTGATTTGAGTCGTAAACTACTTTTCAAATTTATCAAATCCAGAATCCTTATTATCTTCTCCTGTTTTTTTTTTCTTTTTTCTTTTTCAGAACAGGCCTAATCTTTAATATCTATGCAAAATCATACCATCGGGTTGAAAGGACAGTTACCATTTTTTTACTGACTTGGAGAACAGGAAATAAATGGGGGTCAAGTACAGAGGCGTCGTACTTTTGAAATACTGAAACATTACAGAAAAAAAATCTTGATTAAAAAAACTGCCTGCTAAGTCTTTTATATACACTACAGTAGTGGAACAGGGGAAACCCAAAACCACATCGAAATGGCACCGAATGATTTGGACGGAGGACTCAAGCTGGTGGTCTTACTAACCTCAGACACTGATGAAGACACTGGTGCATAACTTGAATGGAATAATGCTACTGGGAACTTTTGAAAAAAAAAGTAAATTTAAGCTTTACTAAGCTGTGCCAACTGTAGAGCGAGTGACTGATGAAATTTTCCAGTTTTGGTGGCAAAGGTCTAACGGTTATGTCGATTTCCTCGAACATCTCTCACTCTTGGCATTTACTGACAGAATGAGATTCTATTGTGCTCGTCATAAATGTGTTTCATGGAGAGGAGGATGTGGGGGTGGGGGCAGGTGTGTAATTGTGTGGGGTTCCCATAGACATCTGCATCGGTGCAAAATTATCGAAAGAACTTATAAGGTTAGTTTAAAACTGTTCTGAAGGTGATGTTTGATAGCACTTGAATCTCTGTTAGATTAAACACTGACATCTTTACCACGGGCTATCTGCCTATTATCAGAGTTACGAACCCCCTGGTGAACATTAAAAGCAGCTCTGCGTTCATATACTGAACAGGTTCCAAATACTGACATGAACGTTACATAGACAAAACAAAGACGGTTAGGTTATACTCACGATGCTTCTGCTGTAAATAAACTATCATAATCTCACCCCCTCAACCTCCTGCCATACTCTCACAAAATAAAAGTTACATTTCACATTCTCTCTTTCATGGCGACTTTTTATGTCAAGAAGGCTTTGGGTTTGTTTAGTATGTATCGACATTTTCTTTTAATACAGCTTGTTTTTTTATCTCCTTCCATATCAAAGACCCGCTGAATACAGTAAAACAGCGAATCAAACGCATTTTAGTTGTTAATTTTTTTGGGTTAAGATACAAAAATATAATGAGGAAAGGGCACCCCGCGAGCAACAGAGAAATGTAATTCTTTACCTTTTCTAATTCTCACTCCCATCCCATCCCCAAGTACCTTCTTTCTTTCTTTTCTTAGTTTGCTTTCTTAGTCCTTGCTTTTTTTTTTGTTCTTTAATTCTAAAAACATTTTAATCCTTGCAGCCTTATGTCACTGGTTCCCGGTGCTATACTAGTATTAATACCCCAAACCTAATGAATTAAGGTTTTTTCGAGAATATTTTTGCTTTTTTTAAAATATCTTTAGCTAAACGTGTATGTAAATATACCGTTTCCTTTTGTGGTTTTGTTGATTTAAAATGTGCTTCAGTGCAAGGTGAAAAAAAAGGGGGGGGGGGGGGGGGGGGGGGGGGGGCAACGGATCGTTTTATTGTGGAACTGTCTACAACAAAGCGATAAGAACAAGAGCTAGGAAGGGAGAGCTACAGAAGAAGAACACAGAACAAAGAGAGCTAGGAAGGCAGAGCTACGAAGAAGAACACGAACAACAAGAGTAGGAAGGCAGAGCTACAGAAGAAAAACACAGAACAACAGAGAGCTAGGAAGGCAGAGCTACAGAAGAAGAACACAGAACAACAGAGAGCTAGGAAGGCAGAGCTACAGAAGAGAACACAGAACAACAGAGAGCTAGGAAGGCAGAGCTACAGAAGAAGAACACAGAACAACAGAGAGCTAGGAAGGGAGAGCTACAGAAGAAGAACACAGAAAAAACAGAGAGCTAGGAAGCAGAGCTACAGAAGAAAACACAGAAAAAACAGAGAGCAGAAGGCAGAGCTCGAAGAAGAACACAGAAAAACAGAGGGAAAACGAAGAGGGAGGAAAGGAAGCAAAAGAAAAGGGGGAAAGAAAAGAAAACACAAAACATCGCTGGAAGACAAGAGAACGGGAGATGTCAATCATCAGAACTTACGGGTCAAGGTCAAAGGATGGGAAAAAACTAACTGATTGTGAAGAAATCACGCTGGCTGTCAAAGGAAACCCATCTCTCTGGGGATCATTAAAGAACTGACCAGCACTGCCAATACAGGGCCAAGAGAAGGGAAGGCAGAAAATATGTGTTGATCGATAATCTGGACAAAAATGACTGTACATACTTGTTGGAGAATGTGACACTGTATGGGTTTTGGTAAGTGAAAATGGAATGTGTATAATCTTCAGCACTGCACTGTTGTTTGATGTATCTGATTTAGCAATTTCTTGCAAACTGTTATTCATGGCTATCGGTTGTTTTATTTCGATACCCCCCCCCCCCCCCCTCCCTCCCCCTCCCGCTTTCTCCCTCTCTCTGTCTGTCTTTTTCTTTGCAATCTCTGTTCTACAATTTCGTTCCCCCAGTATGTTTATGTTCTTGTTCCCAAGCATTTGATTTTCAGTATAACAAAGATATAGATTTAAGTAGGAGGTAATCTAGCAACTGTACATTTGACCAAAATACCAGCTAATGTGGAAATATTCTTTACCATCTTAACCAGCATTTATTTTCACACACACACACACACCCCACACACACACACACACACACTACACGCCCGCGCGCTAGTTTACCCTGATTTACACGAAGAATATACAACGCATTAGGCTGTTTGAGGATAACCGAGAAAGGAGCAATGTCAACAAATATTCACCTTATACATACATTTATTCCTAGCCTAACAAGTCCCCTAGTTTACACCACATCACACACACACAAAAACAAGTCGTATTTAAACCAAAGTTCAATGACTCATCGCAGTCAACTATCTGTAGTCAGTATACGTATTCACTGGCCGCTGTAACAGAACCACTTTGTAGAAATGACACTGACGGGGACGTTTCATTCGCGGTTGTTAACAGTCCAGCTAAGAACAAAACCCTCCCATGATCGAGTGAAAAGATTCCTCGTGAGCTGTAGAGAAATAAAAATTTAGATATTTGAGTAATGCTTGCCAGACTGTTGTTGTAACTGTCCTCAAATCACAGTTTGCAAATATTTCCAGAGAAGACTAAAAATTAAGTTTTTTTCTTTCTTAATTCGAAAGTTACAGAAATAGACTTTTCCAGAATATTTTAAGTTATGACGTAGTTTGCCTGTGCAGCTAGACGAGACTGACTGACCGAACTTTAACGTTCTCGTATTTTTCTTTACGCATCTATTGTCTGTGTCCAAGGATGAGCTCTGACTACGGGGATGATTGGCTGTGATAGCGGTGTCTGCAGAACAATAGAGAAAGGGTACTGACTTTATGGGTGGAGGGCTAAAATGAGACAGTGTCAAACAAACTGGGAAAGGGACGGGGAGGGAAGGGGGTGGGGAAGGAAAAGGGGATGAAAGGTGGGGGACAGAGGGAGGGGGATAACAGGACCATGGGCCGTTAGCCACAGCAACACCCATCATTTAGGTCACCCAGGCACAGCAGAGTCAGCCGGTGAGAGCTAGAGACACTCCAGAGAGTCACAACATAGGACACGCCAACAGTTCAGTCTCATCCCATTAGGCCCCCCTGACCCATTCCCCGGCATTTCAAACATCATGCATTGTAGTCTCACCTTTCCACCACCTTTCTACGTATGCTAAATCCTCTATTATCATTCTCACACACACACACACACACAAAGAATGTCATGACGAATTAGAATCTGTTCCCCCCCCCCTACCTCTTACCTCCGGAATTATTCCCCATATCACACATAAAGTGAATGTCAACTTTTCATATCAAATAATACCATTAAAATCCATATCTTGTGCATCGAAGTAATTCCCAACCTCCATAATTTCAAGTTCATCATGCATTTTCACTGTCATTTGAAAATTCCAGGTTTCACGACGCACCTACCTCAAGAAAAAAAAAAAGGCAATAGAACAGAAATCATTTTGTCACCTGAGAATTACCAACCCCGAAAAACCAACTTTAAGAAATACAAAATTCACACAAAGTCTGTCTGCAAAGCTACCCACCTCCCACGCTAATCATTACCACCATCAAGCTGCTCTACCAAACCCAACTTGCACAAATGTGTTTCCCGCCAGAGAACTGCATTTCAAGTATAGCACATCTGTTCTATTGAAAATGAATGATATCCTCATTTCCCTTCTTTCTTTTTCTCCCATGAAACAAACAAACAGAAAAGAATAAGAAATCGTTAATGAGAGGTAAAGTTGGTCAGTGCACAGCACACCACATTGCAACCTGCTGTCCAGAACAGTGATGAATTGTTTGACGCCATCCTCTGCATGGTAGGCTCCATATTCATAATCTGTATTGTGCAGCACACAGTGCACAATCCACCATTCACAGGGCAGGCCGTTTGCCTACTTGATTCATGTGAATGATATAAGAGGCAATTTGCCTATTGGGAGAGAGAGGCAATTTGCCTATTGGGCTCACATGTGATGGACACATGCAACAGCATAATGAAGGGCGAAGAGTGGGGTGGTGGAAGTTGAGGAGCATGTAGATACGATTCCAACAATAGAAAACACTTTATACCAAGCACAGAACACACGTGGCAGTCAACACAGGCATATAAACACACATCACATTTAAGTTCTTATTTCTAAGAATGTGGTGACCAGGTATTTCTTCGATGCCCCATTTTGCTGTAAACCTATCTTTCACACACATAATAACCCTTTCCGTCCACCTTCTCAGTCCCCCTTGCTCCCTTTTCTCATTCGCAGGACTCTCCCTTACCCTGTCTCCTCTCTGCCTCCTATGTTTTGCCAAGTCTTTCCAGCAGTCTGGTAACCTGACCTCGATAAGCACCACTCTCTCTACCCGATACACAGCTGGCTACCCAGCAGCTTCTGTGGGTCATGGCATGGATCTGTTTTCTATTAGATACTTCAGCATCATCTCCTATTCTTCAGGTCACCATGGCATTCAAATTGTACATCAGGTAGCTAACGTACATGTGATGCAATATTTTGAATGGCACACATGATGCTTGATACTGTGTTTGGAACGCCAAATTAAGATTTTCCCGTGAAAAGAATTACTTTTGATGAATTTGGCAACAATATGCAATTTACAATGTGTTCCTATAGGTTTTGTAAAGGTTACTGTTAAAACAAGGCAACTGTTTTCACTGTGCCTTGAATGCCGCCCCCTTTGCTTGATTTACTATAGAGATGCAACTCATATTGCATTACTTAACTGTATTTGACAAAACATGGCTATATAAAAACATGGTCTTAGTGCTATATTCAGTAATATGTTTATTTAAATGTCTGCATCTGCTTGGATGAAATGGCGTTAAATGGTCTGCTGCTAACTTGGTACTGCTACAATCTTTCCATATGATATCATTCAATTAAGGTAACTTCTTGTAAATTTCTGTAAGTTCAAAATACATTAGAAAATGTGAAACTGTAAAATTGAAAACATTACTGCAATTGTCAATCGCAGATTTTATGACCTGTAAGATTTAGTGATATTTTCACGTATGGGAGGACTGGAAGATGTTAATAATACATTCACACATTCTGTCCAGAGTTTGATCACAATTTTGCTTGCACTTAGCTGAGAAAATACCAGCGTTGAAGTTTACCGTGAACATGCATGCGCACACAAATGCATACACATGGACAAGGGAAACTCTAATGAGATTACATTGAATGACTTGTTTACACATGCGAGTCAGAAATGGAGCCCAGATGTACTGTTTGATGCAGGGGCAGACATATAATACTCAGTGTGCAGGTTCCACGTTACCAAGGTATTCAAAATAATGTTGACGCTTTAATTTCTATACTCTCTTGCATTTTGCGGAAATTTGTACGCATTCAGGATTTTTAACCCCCCCCCCCCCCTCTCTCTCTCTCTCTCTCTCTCAGCATGCTCACTCATGCATGCGCATGTGCATATGTTTTTGTGTTTAGCAAATCTATCCCCCCCTCCCCCTCCATTCCTTTCTACTCAAGTTTATGTCACAGAACATTTGACAAAAGACATACATGTATACAAAAGATTTAAAGATATAGTTTCACTAGATTCTTATTTGAAGGGAAGAAGGGGGGGCAGATTAGAAGTGTCAATATAAAAGAAAAGGAGAAAAAAAAAATCTTCTGAATTTACTGGACCTGATCCACGCTGACCACGTTCACTGGATGTCATCACTGTTCATTCACAGCAAGCTGCATGTCATGTGATCACAAAGAATGATCGTGGGATACAATCGGTGCCAAAGAAAATTAGTACTGGGTTGAATTATGACGCTGTAAAAAAAAAAAAAAAAAAAAAAAGAAGAGAAAGATGGCAGAGAGAACAAAACAGAGAAAGTGAAACAGATTTGGGAAAAAAAAAAGAAAGGTAACCATGGTTTGTCTCATTTAAAGACCCATCTCAAACCCATCTTAAAAAGATCCTGAGCATTAAGATCAAAACAATGTTTGAATTATTATCAAACCACAACATACGTACCATAATTTTCTGACAACAAGGCTCTGTCATTTTTAAGCGGTCACCCACAATCTAAGCACACAAAAAAAATTCCATTTCCTTTTTTTCATATTTGGATTTGGTGAAGGAAAGTAACCGTTGTCCAAGAATGAAGTAGCACGGGATTTGAGTATGCACAGCTCTTTGCACTTTTCACTTGGTTTTAAATAGAAGCAGACTGCTGCAGAATGCACAGATGTGAATATATATGCAACACACTGCATTACGGCATTGAATGGTTTTAGATAGAAGCAGATCGCTGCTGAATGCAGAGATGTGAATATAACATGCAACAGACTGCGTTACGGCCATTGACCGGTTTTGGAAGTCCGTTATCCTTCGCACACGCTTGAAAACCCAACAAAAGATTTTCTTTATTTTATGCATCAATGAAAAAAATAAAAACAACCCAAACAAATCATTCGTTTCATTAGCCAATTTGGCGAACTCGTAAGAGGGCGCTGGAGTCATGGCATACGTGGGGGAAAAAAAAAAGCCTTTCAGTCAGAAAATGACGGCACTGTCAGTGGACAATGGAGAGACTGGTCAGCCCTCCCTCCCTCCTCCCTCCATCGTCCACAGCACGTGTCCCAAGTCCAAGAAAGACAATCCGCACAGGAGCGTCGTTTGTCGCTGTGTTAATTCAATAAGCTATACAACAGTAACACAGCTTCCAACAGCATAACAGTAAAATATTAGTCATTCAATGTGGTTACAACTGTAAGCATCACTGTGTTAAATGCAGTCATTTGCCTACATTATCATCTGCCATTATCAACATACATGTAACCGAGTAATTAAGTGCAGTTTAAAGACAAAGTCCAGAAGCAGTTGTTTTTTTTTCCCCTCATCTTGATAACAATGTTACATTTTTCATACTTTTAACCGGTGGAAGTGGTGTGAAAGAATGTGCTGACAAATTTACTACCATCCATGTTCGGCAGGGACAAATATGACAAATCCATTTCACACACACACACACACACACACACACACGCACGCGCTTGCTTCATCCACCCCTCCCCGACATACACACAGAACTGCATGTACACACAGCATATAAACACACAGGTACACAGACGCACAAAAGAACACCACACTCAGATTTGCATGCACAGACAATGAAACATTAGAAACACATGCTGACAGACACACACACTCTCTCTCTCAAACACACACATACACACACTAACACACATATAAACAAACACACTCTAACACACACACACACATACACATACTAACACGCATATAACAAGCACACTCTGACACACACATGTACACACACACACACACACACACACACACACAACACACAACACACACACACTCACTCACACACGCACACGCACACGCACACGCACACACACAGAGTTGCGCACAACCACAGTTTGAAGCTTTTTTTCTTTTTCAAACTTCACATGAAAACACGAGCATATATCTGCGTGTTTTTGTTTGTTTACAAATTCAATACATACGTAAAGCGTCATTGAAAGGGATGACTCCTTGCAGCTAACAGATCTTGAATAAATTACAACGCAAAATGTTTCAATCGTGAGAAGAATATATGTTTCCATCAGCGTCACACTCATCATACACAACGCATGCATGCACACACACACACACACACGCACACACACACACACACACACACACACACACACACATAAACAAACGCACATGCGCACACACATATAAACACAGGCACGCGCGCGCGCACACACACACACACACTCAGCAATTTATGAGGGGGGTGGGGGATGTCAGTATGATACAGTCTTCCAGAAACAAGACGCCTGGAAGCACAGTTGATGGCGTAGATTCCATTTGTCAAGCCAACCAAAGTTAGCAGAAGTCAACACAAAGTACACGTCGGAGTAAGTTTGGCACACTCATTTACATGAATTTTAATTTAATCAACGACAACATTAGCCTCAATTCTATAGACAACGTCCAAGTTTATGAGAACTGCTAATTAAGTACAAAGACAGGAGAAACAACAGCCAAAGACAAAAATAACGAAAAGCAATGCCGTGTACCTAGGCCATTGACGAATTGGAAGTGTCTGTTAGCTTCCCACGAGGAGTGTGTCGATGCACACTAACTAACACATTAATCTGAATGACAAAAAATGCACAAAAAATCAATTTGGAAAAAAAAAAAGAAAAATCATTGCACGTAACAACAACATCTCTGACATTTAAAGCACAGTCAACCAAAACTGGTCTACTGAAAATCGAATTAAAAGAATGAAAATGTTTTTTTAAAGAATTAACTTGCCAAAAGATTCCCAAGCTCTACAGTGTATCTTTCTGAAAGGAAAAAAAAAAAACGTCATTTTTTTTATCATGACATGGAGTTCTCCTACTCTTAAGCCCGTTCCCCGATTCCCTGAACGATTTTGTTTGTTAAGAAAAAGCAAACTCAACCACAAAAATGCAACCGAGTATTCAGAAAGAACTGAATTAAGGAGGGTGTTTGACGTTATTATTTCGGCAAAGTATTTTTTTTCTTTCCAAAATGCCATTCCTGTGTGTGTGTGTGTGTGTGTGTGTGTGTGTGTGTGTGTGTGTGTGTGTGCGCGCGTGCGTGCGTGTGTGATGCGTATATGCACAAAAAACAAAATTAAATTGGCTCTTTAGTTTTTCTAATTTCTGTCAGTAATTACTCTGTAAATACAGCTTACACCGATACAAATGTTTGAACAAACTCAGAAACATACTAACGTTCCTAAAACCTCAAGTCTAGGCAAAAACAACCAGAGCTCTGTATGCGATATACAGGATCGTGCTCAGACAGGACCTCACGGTTTGATTGTGGAGACCTGCAAACACTTTCTTCTTACTGAACAGCCTTGGAATGTCTCATCCTGCTAGGATGGAGGAATGCCACAGAATGACGTATTCAAATTGTTACTTAGTTTTCCATCTCTAAATAAGCAGGACATTAGAAAAACAATAGCAAATGTGTGGGGTTTTTTCTTTCTTTTTTTTTGGTTAAAAAAAAGTTGCCTTAGGGCTATGAATCTACACACACACACACACACACACACACACACACACACACACACACACACACACACACGAACACACTCTATGATGAAGAGTACAGCAATGATTTTAGAAGAAATGTCCACTTCTACGAGATTTAGTTTTCTATACTGGGTCACAACATACAGTCCAAGCAGAAAGGTTGTAAGTGCTGTCCTGTATATGTATATATCAAACACAGATTTCGCACTCTGAAACTGTTTCGTGTTTGTGCCCTGTACGATTTTTAATTCAGTCAGACAAGTGTTGCCTGCTGCCTTGACATGCATGTTAATTCTCTGTTTGCCTCTCTGCTTTTCTTTCAGTCTGTCTGTCTGTCGTCTTTTCAAGTCACTTTCTTTCTTTGTTCTGCTCTTCAGACACACACTTTGTTCATTCGAAGCAGGAAAGAAAAAATGAATGTGAAAATAAAGCGTTGAGCGTTCACTGCTTCATAGAATGTTAATAATAAAAAAAAAAGCTCCACGTGTACAACCACACACACATACACACACACTCTCTCTCTCTCAACACACACACACACACAAGCACGCACACGCACGCCGTCTGATCCATTCTCAAACAAAGAGAATTAATGTATGGTTGCTTTTTCCACCAACTGAACAACCTTTATTCCCTCCCTTTGTTTGGTGGTTCAGTGTTGTAACCCAATGTTTACCACCTGCTCTGCCCCCCTTCGCTCGCCACATCCCCCCCCCCCCCCCCCCCCCCCCCCCCCCCCGCCTACACTTCTCTGGCACTCACCCCACTTTCAGCACAGCCATCCCAAACAGTTGGCAGGGCTTCCAGGAAAAGGGCGGGCCCTAACAATACAGTGTTCATCATTACTGGCACTACCTACGCTTAATTCTGCCGATTTCAACAATACTGGCACTACCTACGCTTAATTCTGCCGATTCCAACAATACTGGCACTACCTACGCTTAATTCTGCCGATTCCAACAATACTGGCACTACCTACGCTTAATTCTGCCGATTCCAACAATACTGAACAGAAAGGGGAGGGCAAACATGATAATAACATTTTCAAAGAGATAATACTGCATAGAAACGGGCATAATGCCGTACATGCGTGGACACACATATGTACTGTGCACACAAATGCATGCCCACACACATGCACATCAACATAATGATAATGGATTAAAAAAAAAAAAGAAAAAACGAAAAAAGGGACAGTTATTCAAACAACAACAAAAGCACCGGAAAAAAAAAATCCCCCCAACCTGACGAGTCCGAAAAGGATTAAACTAATTCAGAGACTGGAATACTGTGAAACGTTGTTTTTCGTGCCGTAGTGCCCTCTTCCACAGAGTGCAATGTCACGAATGAAGTGACCCAAATCCATGACCGTGGGTGTATCAATACAGCAGAGTCTGTTTATAGAGAACTGGCGCACTGCCACAGTCTGAGAAAAGCTTCCCCCCCCCCCCCCCCCCCCTCTGTTGTGGTGTTGTTCTGAACCTCATAATGTGACACTGTGGACCGCGCGAGTGCCCTAACATTACATTTCCACACACTGCATTCTCATTGAGAGACCACGACTGGTTAATGCATGCTGTCTCATGAACTCTGCCAGACAAACACCACGCAAACCCCTGGTGATTGTGCCGACTTCCATATATAAATCAGATATATGTCGAGTCTCATACCTGGCGCTCTCCTCTCCCGCCCCACCTTCAATCCTCTCTTCATACCCTGTACATCGTGATTTTTCCTCGTAACTTAGCTGGGATAATGTCACATAACTGGGCTGTGTGTGAGTGTGAGTGTGTGTGTGTGTGTGTATGCTCGGCGCAGTAATACCTCCTTGAGAAAAAAAAAACCCGGGGAGGACTGGCTGCGTAGGGATGCAGTTCCAGACACGCTGACCAAGAGACTCGGAGTATGACGGAGTGGACTAGCTGTACACTGGAATCCTCGTGTTACTGATGAATAACCTGTGAGGCAAGAAGATGGGCCCTGAAGTTCTTCTTGAAGGTCCTCTATGTGAACGTGGCAGCGGTTCACTACAATAAGATTCCCATAAAAAAAAAAAAGGAGAGTCCTGGAGTCCGCTACAACATACATCCTTTTGACGTTCTTTCGACAGAAGTTACCTGTAATTCTTTTGAACAGGATTCTCCAACAGTTTAGTGTGTACCTTGGATACCTCAAGGGTCCGTCCACATGGGTCCATAGAGGTCATGGTAACAGGGTCCTCCTTGAATTCACAGAGTAGGCTTAGACGGCTGGAGTTTGTTATGTCATTCCTCACCACAGCAGGATTTTTCTTGAGATCGTAACAACAGTAGGATTCCCCTAATGCTCGCTTCTACAGGATTCCCCTGTGTTCACTTTCACAGGATTCCCCCGTTGATCACCTTACAGGATTCCCCTGTGTTCACTTTCACAGGATTCCCCCGTTGTTCGCTTTACAGGATTCCCCTGTGTTCACTTTCACAGGATTCCCCGTTGTTCACTTTACAGGATTCCCTTGTTTTCACGTTTACAGGATTCCCCCCCCCCCCCCCCCGGCGTTCACTTTGACATGATTCTGTAGTGTCTGCTGTAACAGGATGTTTGTAGTGTTCACTATTACAGGATGTCTGTAGTGTTCACTATTACAGTAACAGAATATCTTTAGTGTTCACTATAACATGATGTCTGTAGTGTTCACTGTAACAGAATGTCTGTAGTGTTTACTGTAACAGGATGTCTGTAGCGTTCACTATAACAGTAAAAGGATGTCTGTAGTGTTCACTGTAACAGGTTGTCTGTAGTGTTTGCTATAATAGGATATCTGTAGTGTTTGCTGCAACAGGATGTCTGTAGTGTTCACTTTAACAGGATATCTGTAGTGTTCAATGCTGAACAGAACCCGCAACTGGGTTTGTTCAATGGTTTTATTTCAGGAGCTTACTATGACTCGACAAGCTCCCGGACTGCATTATGACGGGTCTTTTTCAGGCTGACCACCCCCCCCCCCACCCCTCCCCCCACCCCCGGAACTGAACAGGATTTCCATACAGTTCTCTATAAACATGACTCCACGGTAAGTAAACCAATGTTAATGTCCGACAGCTTTGTGGTACAGATTCAGAGAATTGCTGGGCGTTAGAACCATCGTACTGCACCCGTTTTAATTAACGTGCAAAGAGGACTAACGTGTCTGGTGTCGAATCATCTGGAAAGTGGGTAACGCTCTCTCTTTCTCTCTCTCTCTCTCTCTCTCTCTCAATGGGCCGCACTCAAGTAGGCCTACCATGCACCCTGAGCCCAATGAAATTAGAGGTGAATACTGCACTAATCGAACTATGCAAAGCAGAGCAGCACTAAACACTTACTGAAGAAGTCAGCTTCTAGTCTACTGTAGTTGCTGTCAAACACAAACACTACAATTATGTATGTATATGTGTGTGTATATATATATATATACATATATATGTATATGTATGTATGTATGTATGTAAGATGTATATGCACATATATATATATATGTATATATATATATATATATATATATATTATATATATATATATATATGTGTGTGTGTGTGTGTGTGTGTGTGTATATGTATATACATAATAAGAAAGAAAATGCTGCTAAAATGGAGTGTGTATGTGCGTGCGTGCGTGCGTGCGTGTATATATATATGTGTGTGTGTGTGTGTGGTGTGTGTGTGTGTGTGTGTGGTGTGTGTGTGTGTGTGTGTGTGTGTGAGCCAGGTGGTGGGCCATTCAACGACAGGCGGTATCCAGTTCATCCTGAGGGTCCTGTTCCTGTACGTCCTGCTCCTGCACTGCAGCAGTTGGAGGCCATGGACCAGACGTTCAGCCTACCTTCCACAGACTCCCCAGGACAGAGGCAATCTGTCTGTCCAGGAAACCCATGGAGTCCCTTTTCCTTTGTGCTCCAACCCACCCCATTACCCATTCCAAGGACCTTGGTACCCTCTACGTCACAGCCATACCCTCTTCCCTGTATCCACCTTCAGTCATGGGTGACCAAACTCATACAACTACCCCAAACCATCAGCAGTTACTCCATGACCCGCGTGTAGCTGTGCCACTCCCCAACACTTGGTATCCTGGAGGTTTACCGACACAACCCGGACAATACGCCCTTCAGCTGATGAACATGGCATCACAGCTTTTCCACCAACAGAGACCTCAGTAACTGAGTTCTTGTATTCACATGTGCGCTAATGCGCGCGCGTTAATGTGTGAGTGTGTGTGTGTGTGGGGGGGTGGAGGGTGAGAGGGGGGAGTGCGTGTGTACATACGTGTATGCGTACACGGATGCGCGCACCTAAAACGCCTTTTTTATTTGAGTGAAAATCGTTTTTTTTCCCATGACAATCGACATCAAGATATCAAGTCTGAACGTTAGTATGGTGAATGCGTGTTTTTTGATATCGGACCTGGGAATTTGTAGTGACTTAATTGTGCTTGGTGACTTGCTTGGACCCTTGAATTTTGAATTTGGCGGACTGCGATCATTTCTGTTAAACTTTATCTGCGTTTCTTAATGCATTTTTTTCTGGTTTGAAGATTGTTGTATTTGTCTGTTATTCTGTTGGTACATCAATATATATATATATTTATATATATATTTTTTTCCCCCTATCTGAGTGAATGCGTGTATGAATGTTAGAGATTATTTTGTAAAGAATCTTTTTTTTTCATTTTTGTCATTGAACTCAATGCTGTTGCAGTATAGAAGATACAGTGTGTGCAGTGTGTATCTAGTAACGCTGAAGGCGGTGTTCACTTACCCGAACTATTTGTCCTTTCTTTTTTTACTCTCTGAGCTTTCCATAACTCAGATATACATTGCATTACGTGTTGTATATACACATTCTAAAACTGAGAAAACTTTTCTAGACTTATTGAAGTTATTCCAAACGATCTGCAACATGTCTTTAACATTAGATACGTGGCCAATAAAACAAGGACTTCGAATAGGCTACTTGAACATTAAACAATGCAACAAATAAGAAAGACGATATTGCAACTATTCTTCACAACAATGGTAACAATTTTCATGTATTTTGTTTCGCCGAATCCCGTTTGTCCTCACAAATAACTGATGCTGATATGAATATGCCAGGATACCAGATAATTCGACTAGATCCACATAAACCCAAAACCACAGGCATACTATTGTATGTTGCATCTTCGTTAAACTACAAAAAGCTGAATAATCTAGAAAATTATGACATTGAATCTGTATGGATTGAAATCAGAATGAAAAACAGTAAACCACTAATCACAGGATTTATATACAGAAATCCATCAGAAACTACAGACTGGCAAGACAAATTTAGTGTCCTTATGGATGAAGTAACGATGCTAAGTTTTGAAACTATCATTTTGGGAGATTTTAATATAGATTTAACGAAACCCAAACCCAAGTGGCAACAAAACTACACTTTACACGGCCTAGAACAACTTATTGACAAACCAACCCGTGTAACTGAACATTCAAGTACCTTAATTGATCACATTTACACAAACACAAAACAATCTATTATTGAAGTATGTGCTCCACCATGTGGATGTAGTGACCATAATCCCGTTTGTCTTACTTGGTACAAAACCCGTGTTAAAGTTTCAAGGTAGGGCATAAGATCATATATTATAGAAGTTTTAGAAACTTTCAAGAAGAAGATTTCTTTCAGACCTTGCCACGGCACAGATGGATTACATATATCAAATAAGAGATCCTGATGAAGCAGCTGAATATTGGATCAGTACATTTACTTCTGTATATAACAAGCATGCTCCATTCATAAAGAAAAGAGTCAAACAAGAAACAAAACCACCGTGGATAACAAAAGAAATTGATATAGAAATTAATAAAAGAAATCATTTAAGCAATTTCGGAACAAGTAAAGAATTTCGAAAACAAAGAAATAAGGTAAACTCAATGAAACGAAAATCTAAACGCAATTACTTCCAAAGATGTTAATTTCTACAAAGGATTCACGTCAGATCTGGAAAGCTATCAACATGTTGAATAATAAACAGGTATCAAGAAGTCAGCAAATTCTTACAGACGTATCTGCAAATCAGTTAAACAACCATTTTGCAAATATTAAAGATAAAATCATATTACATGACAGGTCCAATGAAAATGATCTCAGTCACTTAAAACATTACCTTGGTTCAAAGAATATTTACTTTCCTTTTACTCTCCAACCAATGACGGTACTGGATGTCAGTAAAGTTTCTCATCTTTAAAACAATCTGGTGCACGCGATTTAGACGGTTTAGATGTAAAATACTAAAAGTTTCATGCCCAGTGATCTCTGACACGCTAACTTATTTATACAATTTGTGCATAGAGAAACAAACTTTTCCTCTAAAATTTAAGGAAGCTAAAGTTATTCCTCTCCATAAATCTGGTGATACATCAAATCCATCAAATTATCGACCTGTTTCTATTTTATCTGCTTTATCTAAGCCTATTGAAAAGCACATGCAAAAGTCCCTCTATTCTTACCTTGCTAAAAATAATTTACTCAATGAAGATCAGTCTGGTTTCCGTGAAAATCATTCCTGTCATACAGCCCTCATACAGCTCGTTGATAGCCTTCTATGCAGTATAAATGAAATAAATTTACTGGTATTCTTTTTATAGACTTTGAGAAAGCGTTTGATGTTATAAATCATTCTCTGCTACTGCGCAAATTAGAACTGTATAAATTAAATCCAGAATTCATTAATCTCTTGTCTTCTTTTTTATGTAACAGAAAACAAGCAGTAACAGTTAACAACAAAATGTCAAACTTTTTGCCTGTCAAATACGGAGTACCACAAGGCTCTGTATTAGGTCCTCTTCTGTTTTCTATCTATATCAATGATTTACCTCTTTATGTTAAATGTAAGTGCGAAATGTTTGCCGACGATACATCGCTCCATTCCAGTGATTCAGACACCCATAGACTAGCAAACAAACTACAAGATAATATTCATGGACTTACTGAATGGACCCAACTGAATCATATGTCCTTAAATGCAAACAAGACCAAATGTATGTATGTATGTGCTCGACAAAAACGGCAAAGAATGAAGTCAAAATTTCAACCATTGTTTATATCTGACAAACAAATTGAAGAAGTAGATTCACATAAAATGCTAGGTGTAATAATTGATAAGGATCTATCGTGGACTGACCATACAAAGTCACTGGGAAAACGTCTTTCAAAAAAATTACTTCAGCTAGCCAAGATTAAGAATTTCCTTGATACCCATTCTCGTAAGCTTTTCTTCTGTGCTCACATTTTATCAATAATTGATTATGCATCGACATTATGGGACAGCTGCAGTGAAACCAACTTAAAATGATTCATCGAATGTACAAAAGAGCACTAAAATTAGTATTGTTAAGATCAAGCACTCTGACTACAGAAGATTATAAAAAACTTAGTATATTAACTTTCCACAACAGACTTTTGTTAAATAAGGCAGTGTGTATGCATAATGTTATATACGGCAATGCTCCTAAAAAGATAAGCGACACATTTAAAACTAACATCCATAGACACAATCATTTTTTATCTATTCCTAGACCAAGAAATAATCTTTATAAATCTAGTTTTTTTATACTCTGGTGGAAATGTATGGAACAAGTTGCCAACACGCTTTAAAAGTATAAACAATAAAATCCAGTTTAAAATAATCTGA
>CM031606.1:68059150-68086302 GCA_018398815.1 Conus ventricosus
AAATGTGTTCCACTCGCTCCAGACAAAACTACCGGGTCGATCTTTCTGAAAATTTGTAGGTATGTTCATTATGGGCCAAGGATGATGCCCGACGTTTTAGTTTACCGTTACATCCGTTACTAACGGCTGCAACGGCCTGTAACGCTTTTTCTTCTTTATGGAATATCTCAGAAAGTACTTGGCTGATCTTTGTGAAAATTAGCAGGTATGTTCATTATGGGTCACGAATGATGCTCGATGTTTTAGTTTACCCCGTTATAGCCGTTACTAACGGTTGTAACGGTTTTTCTTCTGTATAGAATATCTCAGAAAGCACTTGGCCGATCTTTCTGAAAATTTGTTGGTATGTTCATTATGGGTCACACATAATGTCCGAAGTTTTAGTTTACCGTTATACTGTTACTAACGGCTGTAACGGCCAGTAACGCCTTTTCTTCTTCATGGAATATCTCAGAAAGTACTTGGCCGATCTTTGTGAAAATTAGCAGGCATGTTAATTATGGATCAAGAATGATGCCTGATGTTTTAGTTTACCGTTATAGCATTACTAACGGTTGTAACGGCCTGAAACGTTTTTTTTTCCTTTATGGAATATCTCAGAAAGTACTTGGCCGACCTTTGTAAACATTAGCAGGTATGTTCATTATGGGTTACGGATGATGCCCGATGTTTTAGTTTACCGTTATAGCCGTTACTAACGGCTGTAACGGCCCGTAATGCTTTTCTTCTTTATGGAATATCTCAGAAAGTACTTGACCGATCTTTGTGAAAATTAGCAGGTATCTTCATTATGGGTTACGGATGATGCCCGATGTTTTAGTTTACCGTTATAGCCGTTACTAACGGCTGTAACGGCCTGTAACGGTTTTTCTTCTTTATGGAATATCTCAGAAAGTACGTGGCCGATGTATCTGAAAATTTGTAGGTATCTTCATTATGGGTCACGGATGATGCCCGATGTTTAAGTTTACCGTTATAGCCGTTACTAACGGCCCATAATGGTTTTCTTCTTTATGGAAAATCTCAAAAAGTTCTTGGCCGATCTTTCTGAAAATTTGTAAGTATGCTCATTTTAGGTCACAGACGATAGCCGATGTTTACCAGAATAGCCATTACTAACGGTTACACCAGCCCAAGACGGTTTTTCCTCTTTATGGAATATCTCACGCGTATTCAGGATAAACTGGGAGTACGTTTATATGCTTTGCATCTTGTTTTCTGTTGCGAAGGTGCGTGCACTGGATTTTGTAGTTGTTCTGTCAAACACGTGATTTTAGAAATTGACCTGTTTTTTTTTTCCAGCTGCGAAGGTGCGTGCACTGGATTTTGTAGTTGTTCTGTCATACGCGTGATTTTAGAGATTGACCTACTGTTTTTTCTGTTGCGAAGGTGCGTGGACTGGATTTAAAAGACTGGATTTCATGATTGTTCGGTCGGTTCAGATGTTGGCATTTTTGTCTTATGTCAAGGTGGGCGAGTTGGATTCTGTGACTGCTCTGTCAAGTGCATGATTAGTTTTTTTTAACCTTTGTATAAAAAAGAAGCTACACACGCTCCTTTTAGAAGTTAGGAAAATGACATGAACCCTGAACATGACAGAATGACCTGCATCCAGGCGTTTCCCTCACCAGAGGTAACAACGGTAGATGGGGTGACCATTCCAGTAGGAGGGGTGGGGGGGGGGGGGGGGGGAGAGGGAACTGTCTAACGCACTACACTGACACCACAAGAATGACAATAACTACTGAAAATGGGACTATCAACATCACGGTTTTCCTGTCGGATGCCAGCGGGAATTTCCGTTTATAACACTGACAGCACAGACTTTATGCCGTCACTGTGCCAGCCAACACCAGCTACCCTAACGCATGACAGTGTCATACTGCCATGACCCTTGTCTCTCAGACATGAACAATTCAGTCTGCAATATTATGCTTTTACTGTGACTATGACTCTGTGTGTGCGTGTGTGTGTGTGTGTGTGTGTGTGTGTGTGTGTGTGTGTGTGTGTGTGCGCGTGTGTGAATGTGTGTGTGTGTGTGTGTGTGTGTGTGTGTGTGTGTGTGCGCGCGTGTGTGAATGTGTATGTGTATGTGTGTGTGTGTGTGTGTGTGTGTGTGTGTGTGTGAGAGAGAGAGAGAGAGAGAGGTGTGTGTGTGTGTGTGTGTGTAGGTGTGTGTGTGTGTGTGTGTGTGTGTGTGAGATATATATATATATATATATATGTGTGTGTGTGTGTGTATGTGTGTGTGTGTGTGTGTGTGTGTTTGTGGGGGTATGAATGCGCGTATTGTTTCGGGGGGAGGGAGGACGTTGGCTGCACCATTCACAGTAATCTAACTGTCGCTACCTTCTGGGACGGGCGGTTGTCCCCCACTTTGACGTTCTTCTCTTTGGGGCCCTCCAGAACGGCCATCAGTTTGCGATGCAGCGCGTCCAGCTCCTCCTTCAGCCGGTTGGTCTGGTCCTCCAGAGGGGGTGTCTTCTTCTTTTCCTCGAAATACCGCTTCTTCCACACGTCCCGCGCTGCAGCGAGACACAGCCAGAACATGGTCACTCTGACTACGTCATAAGAAAGAGCGTTATTACTGAAAAGACTACGTTGCGATTAAAATCAGTGGGGGAAGAGCTTCATTGATAAATAGAATACATACAATATGAAGAAATCTAGTCACAACAGCGGGAGAAAGAATGTATTTAAAATTTGTAAACTCTCTAGCAATAAAGTGGGAAATAGAATATATCTAAGATATGTAAATACTCTAGCTATAAAGCGAGAAGATTGAATATATTTAAAACATGTACATACTCTAGCTATAACAATGGAAAGAGATAGAATCTATCTAAAATATTATGTTCATGCTATAACAATGGGAACAGCTAGTTGACTGCGATCATCATAGATACATCAACAGCATTATCAATGAAAAGAAAACAGACTGTGAACACTCCAGTTCCATCAGCAAGGAGCAGCAGAAAGAAATGACTGGAAGTACTCTCGATACGTTATCTAGAAAAGTGTTTTTCTCATACGTGCTGGTACATCCAGGTACTATTATCAAGTTCACTCTCAATTGTAAAGAGCATTCACGGTTTTTGACAGTTCAAAAAAAAAAAAAAAAAAAAAAACGAACAGAAGTTTTCTGGTTGTTCTAATATTTACGTTCTCGCTCTGTCTACCTCATCCATTTCCCCTTTGCTCTACTTGCTTTTGTCGTCTGCTTTATGTTGTCTGTGTTATCATGTGTTATATTCTACGCTACGTTTTGTATTGACTATGCATTTAGTTGAATGTAAGTAATAATAAAAAAAAACCCAACTCCTTTGGAGGGAAGACTTATTAAAAAAAAAAAAAGCTGTAAATTACATTTGATTTACTAGAGGCATTGGAACTTTGGGGGATTTTGGATGTATAAATACAGCAGCTCTCAAACAAGGAACATAAGATGAAAATTGCTTCTCTTCGTCTTTGTTGTTCTCTTTTTTCATGTTATGTGCTGCCTCCATGATTGATAGTAGTCTTCTGTAACGAGTGTTTTGAGGAAATATGCTGAAAAAAAAAATCTTATTCTACATCATCCATTGTTGTAAGTCCCACCAGTTTCATAGCTATCTAAGAGTCAAGCTACAAGCCAGATCAGACAGACACTATTGAGAAGAAAAAGGAAAAAGACGATAGTCTGATTTGGTACAAAATATATAGAAGTCTAATTCACAACGGGAATAGCAGTATTAGAAATCAAAAGGGCACTCTGCTTCACGTCAGTTTAATGAGGGATCATACAACAAAGCAAGCCACCATTCATTGTATGAGGACAGTTTAAAATTTAGGCCGGTTAATGTAAGATTTGTTCGACTATCGCTTACCTCCATGGACACATTCACGAGACACTCATTTAAGGGTGCACAGCGTATTGGAGACACGCGATTTGTGGCTGTGTAAAGGGCACACACTTTGTTATACAGATCAATGTGTGGAGACACGAACATGTGGCTGTGTAAAGGGCACACACTTTGTTATACAGATCAATGTGTGGAGACACGAACATGTGGCTGTGTAAAGGGCACACACTTTGTTATACAGATCTATGTGTGGAGACACGAACATGTGGCTGTGTAAAGGGCACACACTTTGTTATACAGATCAATGTGTGGAGACACGAACATGTGGCTGTGTAAAGGGCACACACTTTGTTATACAGATCAATGTGTGGAGACACGAACATGTGGCTGCACCGAGTGGCAGGTGTTCAAGTGCGATTCCTACAGGCACAATGGTATAGGACGAGATGGTACGAACGTGTATAGGACCACAGAATGCAGGATCACTCTGTCTGAACCAGCAGCAGGATTCGCATGCTGCCGTCGGATGCAACCCGAGATATGTGACTGCATGCACTACACCTAGACTTCCTCCCAGCTTTTCATTTTTATAACTGACAATCTGAGCTAAGGAGAAAAAAAAAAGCAAAAAAAAAAGTACTGACCAAAAATATGTTACCTTTTTAATCAGTTTTCATCGGTCACAAAGACTACCGATTTCCACTAAAGAAAAATATGAGGAAAGCATTGACAAACAAATACAAAAACATGAAATTACACTCTGCAGAATGTGGAAAATAAAGTAAGAAAACAAAAGCCGTTGCAAATAAGATCAAACAAGAAAACAAAAGCCGTTGCAAATAAGATCAAACCTATCTACTGCATTGTCTATAGTGCTCTTTCGCACAAAGAGCTTTTATGAAACAGCAGAATCTATGAAAGTAAGCCACGACAAGCATAAAACTATACCCGAGATCATCTTACTACCAACTACGTAATCAGCGGCACACCAAGTTAAGGCAGAGAACAGCTCTCAAGCCGTTTGATCTTTCTAAAGACTAAAGGAAGATTGCTCCGGAAAAAGTAATTAAAAAAAACGCTGGTGACTCTATAAAATGGCGAGGGATATGTATTTAAATGAACATGAGAAATGAAGAAGGAAACAAGGACAGCTCTAAGGGTTGCAGACTGTAAGAAGTCCAGGATACAACTTTGTTTACTACCAGACTTTTCAGCCAGTGTTAAACTTACCTACTGTTAAGTCTTATTTCTGTCATCAAAGCTTTACCAAATTACAGCACTAGGTAATGACACTAATTCCAACAAGGCGAGACTATCAGTACTTGCTTGTCAGCACACTAACCATAAACTTGCGAGAAACACACGTATCTTACCTTCCCAAAAATCCTGGATATTGGCTTCTGAAAATTACAGTGTTTTGTCTTTTATGCAAATAACGTTTCTAATGGCATCATCTCTGCAATGCAATTTTTTTTTTATATGAACAGACCCCAAAAGATTGTGAACGGATACATCCTTCACAGCAGAACTGTTCTTGTTATTCTATGTTTTATTTTTAATTTTTAATTTAACCTCACCTTTGTCATATACTTTTCTTACACCCGCTACCATGCGTGTGTCTCGTTTCCGTGTGTGCCACAGAACCAATAAATCAATATTAACAAAGACTGGTGCTGTGCACATTTCTTTACATTTCTTTGTATTCCCAGCGGGTTCTGCGTGCAGTCATTCCCCGCTCTGTTCACTCGGGTCCCCTCAGTGTCACTGTCATCCCCACTCGTTTTGCTGCAGCCCCGACACCGGCAGCTCGTTGGTGGTGGTTCAGATCGGGCTGTCCACCCACCAGAACGCCCACTGTACACCTGCTGAGTCAGTCAGAGATTGGGGGCCGTAACAGCTCAGTTGGTAGAGCGCCGGACTCGTAATCTAAGGGTTGCGGGTTCGAATCTCCGCCGGGTCGTTTCGGTACAGGGGGATTTTTCCCTCGAAGTTAACATTGGTTCTGACTCCATTTCCCATACAGTCCTTCGAATGAAACTATAAACCCGAGGTTCCGTGTGTGAACGCACGCATAACATCTTGCACACACGTCAAATCCCATCACCAACTTTCGGCAGAGAAGGCCAGTTTGGCCGTTGGTATGGATGACACGTTACACAAAGCATGCACCTTCCCCGAAGTTGGAGTATGGCTGCCTTAATGTCGGGATAAAAAAAACCGGTCATACCCACAAAACTCCACTCCCTTTGTTGGGTAAATGGGATTAATGCTTGCTTGTCTATACAGGGAGTGTCCGCAGGAGTATCAGCCTGCGTATGCAGAAGAAGAAGATGAAGAAGACTCGGAGACTGTTGAGTGGGTGCCTGTTTTGATCATGCTCCGGGACACCATCTAGTGCGTCCTCCGTTTGACAATAACTGCTTAATCGCGGAGCTAGCACGAGCAAGCTTCGCACTCCATAGCAGGGTACCACCGCAATCATGTCCATCCAGTGATGAATGATGATGACCTGATGGAGATTTACCCTACACAGTGCCATCACCGTCAGAGACCACACGCAGGCCGCACTCGCGCCCCCTGTCATATGTTTAGCGCCCCCCCCCCCCCCCCCCCCCCCCCCCCCCCCCCAAGCCTGACGGAAAGACGCCTGCAAAGCCGGTCAGGGAATGCAAGGTTCGCGCTAGATCCATCCAATAAACAAATGAAGCCCGACAGCGTCGTTTCAGTCCTCTGAGCCCCTTAACTCACTCCACAGCCCTCACGGCGTCATGACAACATGGGGAGAGAACTGGCGGCACCCCGTGATGACCTACCCTGGTTCCGTCGGCTCTGCGTCTTGCTCTGCAGGGTCTTGGCCTTCTTGACCAGCTCCTCCCGGTCCCTCTCCGTGCACTGCCGGCTGTCCCGGGCCTCCTGCAGCTCCTCCAGCAGCCTCCTCTCTGCACACACCACGGAACCACTGCCGCTGCCGCTGGACTGGGACGTCTCTCTCTCTCTCTGCACGCCTCTCTCTCTCTCTCTGTCTGCACGCCTCTCTCTCTTCTCTCTCTCCGGCTGCACGCCTCTCTCTCTCTCTCTGTCTGCACGCCTCTCTCTCTCTCTCTCTCTCTCTCCTGCCGCTGCACGCTCTCTCTCTCTCTCTCTCTCTCTCTCTCTCTCTCTCCGACTGCAGGCCTCTCTCTCTTCATATCTCTGCCCTGCCCTCCCCTCCCCTCTCTCTCCGTGTACCTTCTTCTGTCTGTCTCTCTCTCTCTCTCTCTCTCTCTCTCTCTCTCTCTCTCTCTGTCTTCCCCCTTCTCTCTCTCACTCAGTGTGTGTGTGTGTGTGTGTGTGTGTGTGTGTGTGTGTGTGTGTGTGCTGTTTCACCTCTTTAATTCAATTTTCGTAAAACAAAAATCATGACACTACAGACTACCAACGATCGGACATGCTGACAAGTGCGCGCGCGCGCGCACACACACACACACACACACACACACACACACACACACACACACACACACGCGCGCGCGCGCGCGCGCGCTTGAACGCACACGCACGCATGTACACACACACACACACACACACACACACACACACACACACACACACGCATGCACAACATACGCACATACACACACACACAACACACACACACACACAACACACACACACACAACACACACACACACACACACACACACACACACACACACACACACACACACACACACACAACCACACGCACACACAGAGCTAACTTACGTTCCTCTCTCCTGTGCTGCTGAGCGGACTCGGAGTCTCTGACGCCATCCAGGTCAGCTGAAGACGACCGCAGAGCTAACGGGGAAGGATAACGATCCGCGTCCTGTGACAGACAGACGGACGGACGTGCCTTAGGAAACATATCGATTATCAACGACACGGCATCTCTGTCTATACCACTTTAATAAGGGACCAGTCTCAATGGTGTAGGACTGCTGACGCCGTTTGTCATTGCAGTTCCGTTTCGCGCCCATGTAAATATACACTGTGAGTGAGCTATCTTCGTTGGTATTTTGCTTGCTTCTCGCTTATCCTGAAATGTTTGAACCAGACATCCGAGTCGTTCTGGCCTACACACACGCACGCACGCACACACACGCGCACACACACACACACACACACACGCACGCACGCACACACACACACACACACACACACACACACACACACACACACACACACACACACACACACACACACACACAACACGCACACGCACCCTTCAACATGATGTATGGCCGTAAAGACAGAATTTCAGACAAACAAACAGTCCAGGCTGGACAGATGGAAACGACACGGCCTACAGCAAATCCATTCAAATCGGTTGGTTTCTGGGCGAGTCTTCAGTCAACACGTATCTGCATTTAGGCTATATGTGTACTCACACAAACCCACAAATCACACACACATACACACACACACACACACACACACACACACACACACACACATATGAACACGCACTTCTGCACACGCACACACACACACACACACACACGCCTGCGCGCACACACACATATACGCGCGCACACACACATATACGCGCGCACACACACACACACCACACACGCCAGCGCGCACACACACATATACGCGCGCACACACACACACACACACACACACACACACACACACACACACGCGCGCCCAGGCACACACTTGGGCCCATGCCCACACATTATACACACACGTGTACATTCACTACACACACACACACACACACACACACACACACACACACACACACACACAACCAAGGTAGGTAGGCACTCAAGGTCTGACCAGCGCGTTGGGCTAATGCGTAGGTCAGACATCCGCTGAGTCGTAGCCACGAGACCCTCTTCTTCAATTGTCTCATCTTAGTTGTTAATTCATTTATCCATCAGCTTCAAATCACGCGTAGCGTGGTCTCAAAACTTAGCGGATGGGGTGTAGCGTATATGGACTAGTCCGCACGCAGTGACGCCTCCTTGATGAAACTGACACTTCAGTCAACGGGTGCACACACAGCGCAGGCCTACTCACCTCGTCAGAGCCCCCCTTCAACCTTTCCTCCTCTTCCTGCCTCCTTCGCCTCTCTTCCTCCTCCTCCTCCTCCTCCTCCTCTTCCCGCCGTCTTCTCTCTTCCTCTTCTTCCCGCCTCCTCCGTTCTTCATCTCGTCGCTCGTCGTCGTCGCGTCTCCTCTGCTCCTCATCTCGTCTCCTCTCGTCCTCCTCGGCGGCGCGTCTTCGGTCCTCTTCCTCGCGCCTCCTCCGCCCCTCCTCCTCCTCCTCCTCCTCCCCCTCCCTCCTGCGGTTCTCCTCCCTCTCCCTCTCTCTCCGGCGCCCTTCTTCCTCCTCCTCTCTCCGCCGCCGCTCCTCCTGCTCCCAGCGCTCGCGGTCCATGAGCGCCTTGTCCTCCATCTCCCGGAGCCGTCGTTTCTCCTCTTCGTCGTCCTCGCGGTTGTAGCGTGCCCCACGGGATTTGCTGTTGGACAGAGGTGGAAGGGGCGCAACGTGAGTCGGCACGTCGGGTTCCGATGAAAGGCTGTTGCTCTTGAGATTTTTAAGCGCTAATGATTATATCGACAAACTTCCTTCGACAGTATCTTCGTGTACAGACTAACACAGTGGAGTAGAGATTTGATTGAAACTGTGTGGAATTGGTGAAATCAACACATTACTTGGCTAACGTGAAACGTTGTTTTTTTTTGACACACTGCCACTGCCACATCTTCCAAGTCATGTCAGCAGCATTAGTCCTACGCTGCTCGTTCCTGAGCCTCTTCACCAGCCCTTGCCAGGCGTTCCTGACCCTCTACACCAACCCTTGCCAGGCGTTCCTGACCCTCTACACCAACCCTTGCCAGGCTTTCCTGACCCTCTACACCAACCCTTGCCAGGCGTTCCTGACCCTCTACACCAACCCTTGCCAGGCTTTCCTGACCCTCTACACCAACCCTTGCCAGGCTTTCCTGACCCTCTACACCAACCCTTGCCAGGCTTTCCTGACCCTCTACACCAACCCTTGCCAGGCTTTCCTGAGCCTCTACACCAGCCCTTGCCAGGCTTTCCTGAGCCTCTACACCAGCCCTTGCCAGGCTTTCCTGAGCCTCTACACCAACCCTTGCCAGGCTTTCCTGAGCCTCTACACCAACCCTTGCCAGGCTTTCCTGAGCCTCTACACCAGCCCTTGCCAGGCTTTCCTGAGCCTCTACACCAGCCCTTGCCAGGCTTTCCTGAGCCTCTACACCAGCCCTTGCCAGGCTTTCCTGAGCCTCTACACCAGCCCTTGCCAGGCGTTCCTGAGCCTCTACACCAGCCCTTGCCAGGCTTTCCTGAGCCTCTATACCAACCCTTGCCAGGCTTTCCTGAGCCTCTACACCAACCCTTGCCAGGCGTTCCTGACCCTCTACACCAGCCCTTGCCAGGCTTTTCCCTGTCGCAGCCCTGTTCTGGACGTCCTCCACAGCCAGCAACAAATAGCAAATCCACATGAGGCAACCCACCAGCGGAAATATGAAGCATTTCAAATTTCTTTACAGTTAGCTAGTTAGTTTATTTAAAGTCTTTTCATCGTGTCGATGATTTTAGTCTCTAGCATGAAAAAACAACAACACAGCAAAACTTTGTAAATCTTTTAACATCATATTTCTTCATAATGTGGCTGGTTTGTGCAGACAAGACAAGACACAATTGACAAGATCAAGTAAGGAACAAAATCGTGTCGTCTTCGTCCTCTTTTCTTTCTTTCTTTATTTCTTTCTTTCTTTTTTTTGTTTTTTGTTTTTGTTTGTTCTTAAACGATCACTCATTCATTTGCGTACAAGACATGCTTGCACGTTCACGCACGTCCGCGCTCCTACCCACCACACCTCAATGGTTGCCTGACACGATGCCATCGTGTCCTTTCTCGCCAGGACGCCTCTTCGTTAAATGTAGCGTGTCCAGTAAAACATTTATTACGCCTGGCCTGACCCGCTCGTGACAATCGAGACGGCCCGACAGGTCGAAACGCTGAACCATCTCCCAAGCCTGTGTCTACACAACGGGCATGGACTTGACCGTGCTAACTGCGCGGTCCACACTGACCGCTGTCCACTCACCTGTCCGCAGCGCGGTAGTAGTTCTCTCGGTCCCTGTGCTTGGTGTACTGATTGTCCGGGGACATGCCGGCCACGCCCGAGTCCTCGTTGGTGTTGTTGGTGTAGGCCGCCTCGCGCTCATAGCCGTTGGGAGCCCCCCGGTACGTTTTGGCCCCGGCGCCTTTCCTGTGGGGGCTGGGGGAGCGCGGGCTTGCTGCCGTGATCTAGGGCAGGAGGGGAAGGGTAAGCGCTGTTCCCACCGTTGTAGAACTCACCGATAGGCCGATGCCTGTGAGCCGGGAGTCGGCCTCCAGCTTTCTGGGCGGGCTCGGCGGGGCCTGTCTGCTGGTTTTTTCTGGGTAAGAGCCGTAGGGCTCCTCCCCTCATCCCTCTCCCCCACCTCCGTTCCTAGCTTAGCGCGGGACGAGTAGAGAGGGTTCTGTCTTCCGGGCGAGGATGAGAATCTGAGTAGGGCACCTGAGAACCGTTGGGTCGGGTGTCGGTGAGAAAGGCCGCTTCCGGGGACCCGTGGCGGGGGAGGGGAGGACTGGGGGGTTTGATTTTGGGTAGAGGGGAGTAGTGACGATAGGGCGACGCCTTATCGGGGCCCTGGCGCTGGTGACTGCGGGCCTCATCTGCAGTAGAGGAGACAGGCACAGTGACACGGACAGCTGAGGAACAGCGCTACTACTCCATCACACTGAAGAGCACAGACAGCATGAGGGGTTCGGGGTATACCAGGGTTAGCAGGCGTATAAGTCACTCGGCTCAACAGCAGCTACGGAGACGTTAGAATCCCAGATACAAGACAACCATGACAGGGACAGACGGCGACAACAGGGGAATAACCCAGGGTCAGCACGTTACGGTTAGCTCGGGATCATGGCCTACTACACTAGAAGCTTTAGCAGTTACCCACCTGTATCGGGCAGAACCGACAGAATCCGTTTCAAAGCAACCTCAATATAAACCGACAGACTGGAATGAAAGAAAAACATGAAATTGAAAAGATGGTCAACTAAAAAATAAAAGACACAAATATTTTAATTCAGTGTACAGAAGGCAGATCAGAAAAGGCTGATACAGATTCAACGAGGAATACTACAGGATTTCATCATCTGTAGACCGTTCTCACTCGACCAAATGCGCCACAGTACTGAATGCAGCCTGGCAACAAACTTCACGATACAACTGTGACGGTCTAGCTGGGTCTGAACATGCTGTAGCAAAGAATGGCAGCACAGGCCCAAGACCCCAGTTTCGGGTTTTAGACAAAGAATCAAATATTCCGAGTGAATACAGGAAATAAAATCTCTTATTCAAAAACACGAACATACGACACTTTGTCTGCACAATCACTATTCAGTTGTCTGCACAACTACTATGCAGACCAGTATTACCCTTGCTTGCAAACCAATATTACCTTTGCTTGCAGACCAGCATTACCTTTGGAAAATACATTGGACACATAGATCAAATTCAAAAGGTACGGATGGCGGGTCTGCAACCCAAACACAGGGTTTCTGACAACATAGCAATGGTCGACAGGAGTTTGACCTATAATGACATATGGGGATTCAGAATCTCCAGGACGTTTATATGATCACGGTGTCAGGCTTTGAGTAGAATGTGCCACTGATGACTGCAAAAGTGAAAGAATTTTTTAAAAAAAGTCAAAATCCCATAGCCTAACGATCGTAGGAGTCGTGAACTGCCATAAATCCCATAGCCTAGTGATCGTAGGAGTAGTGAACTGTCAGAAATCCCACGGCCCTAACGATCATAGGAGTAGTAAACTGTCAGAAATCCCATGGCCTAACGATCGTAGGAGTAATGAACTGTCAGAAATCCATTGCCTAACGATCGTAGGAGTAGTGAACTGTCAGAAATCCCATAGCCTAACGATCATAAGAGTACTGAACTGTCAGAAATCCCATAGCCTAACGATCGTAGGAGCAGTGAACTGTCAGAAATCCCATAGCCTAACGATCGTAGGAGCTGTGAACTGTTAGGAATCCCATAGCCTAACGATCGTAGGAGCAGTGAACTGTCAGAAATCCCACGGCCTAACGATCGTAGAGCAGTGAACTGTAAGAAATCCCATAGCCTAACGATCGTAGGAGCTGTGAACTGTCAGAAATCCCATGGCCTAACGATCCTAGGAGCAGTGAACTGTCAGAAATCCATGGCCCAGTGATCGTAGGAGTAGCGAACTGTCAGAAATCCCATAGCCTAACGATCGTAGGAGCTGTGAACTGTCAGGAATCCCATAGCCTAACGATCGTAGGAGCAGTGAACTGTCAGAAATCCCACGGCCTAAAGATCGTAGGAGCAGTGAACTGTCAGAAATCCCATAGCCTAACGATCGTAGGAGCTGTGAACTGTCAGAAATCCCATGGCCTAACGATCCTAGGAGCAGTGAACTGTCAGAAATCCCATAGCCTATTGTCAGAAATCCAATGGCCAGTGATCGTAGGAGTAGCGAACTGTCAGAAATCCATAGCCTAACGATCGTAGGAGTAGTGAACTGTCAGAAATCCCATAGCCTAACGATCGTAGGAGTAGTGAACTGTCAGAAATCCCACGCCTAATGATCGTAGGAGTAGTAAACTGTCAGAAATCCATGGCCTAACGATCGTAGGAGTACTGAACTGTCAGAAATCACATTGCCTAACGATCGTAGGAGTAGTGAACTGTCAGAAATCCCATAGCCTAACGATCATAAGAGTAGTGAACTGTCAGAAATCCCATAGCCTAACGATCGTAGGAGCAGTGAACTGTCAGAAATCCCATGGCCTAACGATCATGGGAGTAGTGAACTGTCACAAATCCCATGGCCTAGTGATCGTAGGAGTAGTGAACTGTCAGAAATCCCATAGCCTAACGATCGTAGGAGTAGTGAACTGTCAGAAATCCCATGGCCTAATGATCGTGGGAGTAGTGAACTGTCAGAAATCCCATGGCCTAGTATCGTAGGAGTAGTGAACTGTCAGAAATCCCATAGCCTAACGATCGAGGAGTAGTGAACTGTCAGAAATCCCATGGCCTAACGATCGTGGGAGTAGTGAACTGTCAGAAATCCATGGCCTAGTGATCGTAGGAGTAGTGAACTGTCAGAAATCCCATGGCCTAACGATCGTAGGAGTAGTGAACTGTCGGAAATCCCATGGCCTAACGATCGTAGGAGTAGTGAACTGTCGGAAATCACATGGCCTATCGATCGTAGGAGCAGTGAACTGTCAGAAATCCCATAGCCTAACGATCGTAGGAGTAGTGAACTGTCAGAAATCCCATGGCCTAACGATCGTAGGAGAAGTGAACTGTCAGAAATCCCATGGCCTAACGATCGTAGGAGTAGTGAACTGTCAGAAATCCCATGGCCAATAACGATCGTAGGAGTAGTGAACTGTCAGAAATCCCATGGCCTAACGATCGTAGGAGTAGTGAACTGTCAGAAATCCCATGGCCTAACGATCGTAGGAGTAGTGAACTGTCAGAAATCCCATGGCCTAACGATCGTAGGAGTACTGAACTGTCAGAAATCCCATGGCCTAACGATCGTAGGAGTAGTGAACTGTCAGAAATCCCATGGCCTAACGATCGTAGGAGCAGTGAACTGTCAGAGCTTCCTCCAGTCTGGGCACGGCCTGATGGAAGGCGGCGCTCACTTCTTTCATTCCATCGCATTTAGCCTACCCTGAACAGAGTCAGGCATCCATTCACTGCGTGTGGATCGAGGGGAGTTTTCAAGCTGTAAACTTCCTACCCCACAAGTAGTAGAATGAGGACCGTCAGCTCAGCAGGGACGTTCCATCATCCGCAAAAAATTGGATCCAGGCAGTCTAAAACTGGTTCAGAACTCAACGACAAGTCTTTATTTTGACAGATTCCCTGAAGCGGCCTAATGATTCTTCCCGATAGTCAGAATGAACACAGGAAACGTAGTTGTTACCAAACGTTAGGAGACTGCAGGGCAGTAGGCAGACTATAGTCACAGAAGCTTTCTGGGGAGATGAGAGCCGAGTATCTCCAAACAGCAAATCAAAATGTACAGGTGAGTTTAAAACAGATATGGAATGGGGAAAAAAAAAAAGAAGTGGTTCAATGACAGAATTCAAATCAGTGTCAGATCGGTGAATCTGACCAAATGACCAAGAGGACTGCAGAAATAGAAGTTGAACTGTCTAAAAAAAAGTTACGGCAAGGATTCCCACACACGGGGTTAGAACAAAGCAAGCTCCAGAGAGACTGCAGCAGCCAGCGGGTCCAAGAGCGTTAATTTAAAAAAATAAAAAGCGTGCTCAGCGGATGGGGTTCAAACTGTAGAAGAGGACGTGCGGGATACCAAGCGGGTTAAGGCCTGTCACACAGAAAAAAACAGATGAAATGCGCATATACCACTTACAAATTTTTGGCAGATTTTCTGATACGTGGAAAAAATGAGAAATTTTTGGGTCTTTGCGTCAAATTTTGACAGATGTATCACGAATAAAACCCTGATAAAGCACTGACAAATCACGACTGAAAGACGGATGCTCCACGTATATCAGCGAATACCGCCCAAATGTCCAATGTTTGTTGCAGGACACGCAAATCCACTGATTGCGGGCGTATCCTCCGCGTGTAACCCGCGTATACTCCACGCATTCGCGAATGAAAGACGGATGCTCCACTGATGAAACACGGAAGCTCCGCGCACGCTTCTCGATTGGTCGGCGGTTGCTAGGCGTCTGAATCACGTGCGCACCGCGCAAATATAAGCCGAGTGCCGAGGAGTGGTTCAGCAGGGGGGTCAGCCTCTGGACTATCTCGTCATACATGGCCGGAGGCATTCTCATGAAGTTATGGAATGAGCTTGGGTCTTCATTCCTCAGTTCCACCATGAGTCTGTCATACAGGCCTTGCTCCATTCTTCTACCAATCCATGGCCGGACCCACACTCTCCCTATTCTCATCTCCCTCCTTCTTCTGCGCCTGCGATTCAGGATGGCATGGAGCTGGATCAATTGGTTGTTATGCTGCTGGAGGAGGAACACTGCCACATCTGGCCGTTGGGGGTTCATGTGATGACTTCTAGGGTTGTTCAAGGGGGTCTGATTGAAGGATCCTAGATGTGTTCTCCTCGGCAGCTCAGCACAGACTGAGGTTTGAGAGGAAACATCGGCCAATTTATAGCCCTCCGACCATACGCCACATGTACGCCATTCATCCTGCAATCTTGCGCCATGCATTCGTGTTTTATCAGTCTATCATTAGTATTTCATGCGTCTAATACGTGTATTATAACGTGATATGTCCGCTCAATTCGTGGTATATAAGTGATACTTCTGTGTTTTTCGCGTGGAACTTTCGTGAAACTTACGCGGATTTGCGCAAATTTGTCTAAAAACACGCATAAGCACCGAAGCAACACGGAAGAAAGGCGCACTCGACGCAATTATTGCGTATGGAAGGCGTATATCACACGGTAACATCTCGTATAGTCCCCGTAAATTCAGAAAATCTTTGCGCGCCAGTTATTTTGAACAGTTCAAAAGGATGTGGCGCGTATGGATTGGGTTGGCGCACGGTGGCCGTTAGAAAATCGTATGAAACACCGATGATTTGTGCATAACGCTGATGCTCCACGTTTCACCACGTATCGGGAAAATTTTATACGCGATGTTTGCGTATTTGCAGTGTGACAGGCCTATTATATACAGGCATGCATTGTGCAGGCTTGCTACTCCGTGCGCAGGGTGGGGTGGGCGTTATCATCAGCAGAACGGCACGCACTACAGGATTCTATTCTATAAACGTGCAGTTAACAGATTGCCGTGCAGGAGAGGTCTACAGTCTCAATAACGCAGCTCTCAGGCTGAGGCGTTAGGCAGCATGCAATATAATCATCACTAAGCACAAACATCAAGCCACGATAGGGCGAAAGACACAGGCTAAAACATACCCCCAAATAAGGCGTACCTTAAACTAAGCAATGCTACACAGCACTGTTGAATAAAGCCAAGCATGTACATACAACAGCACAACATAAAACAGCCGTCAAAGAGTGTGGGAGGAAAGCCGCCTGCATCGTTGAGTTACTGGCAGTCAGTTCTACTGCCAATGACTTGACAGACTGTGATCGTGGCCACACATTTCATTGTAGGCTGTCGAGTCCAATGGTGTGTGTGTGTGTGTGTGTGTGTGTGTGTGTGTGCGTGTGCGTGCGTGCTTGCATGTGTGCGTGTGTGCGCGTGTGTGTGCGCGTGTGCGCGCGTGCTTGCATGTGTGCGTGTGTGTGTGCGTGCGTGCGTGCATGTGTGTGTGTGTGTGTGTGTGTGTGTGTGTGTGTGTGTGTGTGTGTGTGTGTGTGTGACTGTGTGTGTGTGTGTGTGTGTGTGTGTGTGTGTGTGTGTGTGTATCTCTGTGCTGATCACTTTCAAAAGCCAATACTGAACACAAAAGGATGTGACAGGTAACAAAAACCTAACAACTCGAAAAGACGTATTTCTATAACACCATACCTTAGCGAGAGAAGAAAGGACAAGCGAATTAGGAAAGTACAAATCATACACGCTATACGTGACAGTGACAGTGACAGTGACGGCCAACACGACTGTTCTCCTGCGTCATGTGTTACGTTCTACACTTACCTCAATCACCCCGTCACAAATAGCCAAAAATCGTTGAAAACCAAGAATGAATAAATACCTAAGGGCTCTCGGGCGAGCACACACCTCTACCGAGGTAAAACTGATTCTGGATCCGTCCTTTCGTGTCTGGATCCGCAAAACGGGTCCTCCTCACCCAAATCTAATGGACTAGTTCGTTGGTTTGGGGCCGCAACACGAAAATTTCATGGATTTCACCTTCGGCCACTTCCTGTCTTTCCACACAGTGGTCGCTAAAATCGGTTCAGTAGCTTTTGTGTCGTCTTGCTGAACGGATCCTGGATCCTTTGATCCGGATCCGCACTACGGATCCACGCCAAAATGTAATGACTGTGTCCTTGGACCGTACTCCTTTTTTTTATCCACTTAAAACTGTCTCAATAACGTTTGCGAAAGTAGACGGACGAACAAGAGACACGGGTGAAACAAAACCTTCCTGACGGAAGTAATCCAGTGAGAAATGATGAATGTGTTAAACGCCGACACCTGCGCGCGCGCCCCTGTGGCTGAAAACGTCCTGCTCGTTAGCAAAATGCTCCGTTCTGGTTTCATGTCTGCGCCACGTTACGATGGCATCGTTATCCATTGTCATTACCACCACCATCATCGTTATTTTCTTCATCATCTAGCTTGATATCACTATTGCTGTTATCATTACTATTGTTATTATTGTTATTATTAATATCATTATTATCATTATTGCTATCATTGTCATTTAATTAATACGATTATATTATCGTTATTATTATTATTATTATTATTATTATTAATATTATTATCATTATTGCTATCATTGTCATTTAGTTAATACGATTATTATCGTTCTTACATTCTGTGTCAATATTTTTTCTTAACATTTAATAATGTCAGTGCTCACGTTGCGCAAAATTGTTATTATTATTATTATTATGATTATTGCTATTTTTATAATCTAGTTAATACTATCATCATCGTTCTTACATTCTGTGTCAATATAGTTCTTAACATTTAATAATGTCAGTGCTCATGTGCAAAATTATTATTCTTATTATTGCTATTATCATTATTTAATTTATACTATCATCATCGTTCTCACATTTTGTCAACATTTTTCTTAACATTTAATAATGTCAGTGCTCATGTTGTGCAAAATCTTTATTATCATCATTATTATTATTACTGCTACTGTTATCATTTAGTTAATACTATCATCATCGTTCTTACATTGTGTCAATATTTTTCTTAACATTTAACAATGTCAGTGCTCATGTTGCCCAATCAATATTTTGGTTTTCTTTCTTTTTTAGTTTCTCGTGACCAACAACTACCGGTATGACCCTCTATGTCTCTGTCTCTCTCTCACACACACACACACACACACACACACACGCACACACGCACACGCTCACACTCACACTCACACACCACACACACACACACAGATGTCTCTCGTTAATTATAAATCGGCAAATGCGCCTGAAGCACGCACAATGGACATTGATCATTTGGGTCCGAACTGCAAGGTGTCAACATTAGCGTCCTAATGCCGCCTTCTCAGCGATCCCCTGCCGAACTCATGAAGACAGGAGACAGGGAGAAGGGGGGGGGGGGGGGGGGGGGGGGAGTCGGACTGAGGGTGTAGTGGAGGGAGTAAGGAGGGGGGAAGAGGAGGGGGGAAGGAGGTAACCCCATACGCAAATTATGTCAGGGCATTGAGTGCAATCTTGAGGTTTGAAGATGGCCCGCAAGACCGGTGGGTTTTCAAAGTAACTATTATTATGACTCCACCCGAATAACGTGGACACAAAAGAATCACAAGACAAAACACGACGCGTTTCGACCTCTAAGGCCTTCTTCAGGCAAGATATTACACTCAAGACAACCAAAAATTATGAACGAGCAGTCACTTATCTTTGTCTCATTCGGCGCGAGATGGGCGGCGGATTTTTTTTTGTTTTGTTTTGGTGTTTTGTTTTTGGATTAAATCACACTAGACAGACACCGACGAAGGTTTAGGTCAAAAGATGGTGTTCCGGGACCAGACTGCCTCCAATTCAGTAGTGGGGCGACCATCCCCAACCCGGCGGGTCCCCATGTGGAGGATAGGGGTACGGCCCTCAGATATGGGGGTTAGCTGCGAATAAGCAGTCCCGGACCAACTGGCGATGTTCCTACCAGGACGGGGTGGGTCAACAGGTGGCACTGTTGTCCTCACTGAAATACCCCATGTGTCCTAAAACGGGCTCATCATGCGGTCAAGAGGCGCGTTATAACCTCTAGCCACGGGTGGGATCCCCGGAAAAACATCCTCCCCTGTGCTCACAGGGCAGGACGTACGGGCCATGACCTAAGGGTGAGGCACCCGAAAGAAAACTCCAGCTGAAGACGGAGGTATCGGGCCACTGGTGCAACTAAAACCACGATACCACGCATCTACGCTTTCATGATGATGCAGTCCACAGAAATTCGATGTGGGCTCGACCTTCGGAGACCCGCCGGGGAGGTCGGGAGCCGGGCCCTATGCCTCAAAGGGGCCCATCCAAACAGTCGGTGGTCGGACAAGGAAATTCCGCATGCCTATGCGAGGAAGAAGGAGACCTCATCCTCCTGCTGGTGCCAAGCAAACAATATCACCCAGAATGCTCAACATTCTCCAGTGGAATGCAGAAGGGGTGCATAAGAAGAAACTTGGCCTGGCAGAAAGGATGCAACAAGAAAATATTGATATCGCATGTGTCCAAGAGACACATCTGACCGTAAACCATCGCTTTCAAGTGAGGGGTTACGAGACCATCAGGTTGGACCGTGAGGAAAGAAGCAAAGGAGGGGTGCTTATCTTGGTGCGGAATTCCATCGCCGCACAAGAACTCAAGATCAACACAATCAACAGGCAGAGATCCAAGGGGTTGATATAGTCCTTAAAGAACACAACTCAGGATCTACAATGTCTATTGCCCTCAAGATCGTGATCTTTCCCTCACATACATGAACATCCCAGACAACAACTGTGTGGTGGTGGGAGATTTTAACAGTCACTCAGAGAGATGGGGCTATGACGAGACGGACAAGAGAGGCGAAGAAGTTGAGGATTGGGAGATTGACACACATCTTCATCTCATAACCAAGAAGATGATGGAACCCACCTTCTACTCTAGACGCTGGATGACCACATCAACACCAGATCTAGCGTTCGCCACCAATGACTTGTTCGTCAGAACCAAAAGACAGTCTCAACCAGCTTGGAGGAAGTGACCACAAGCCGTAAAACTCTCTATCAACCTCAACTTACAGGCTCCTCAAGCAAAGTGTTTTCCCCGCTGGAATTATGAAAAGGCGGATTGGACTCTCTTCGAGACCCTCACAGACACATACACAAAGCCAATCAACATCAGGCAGAAGGACTCAAACAAGATGGTTCAAGACTTCACAAAGGCCGTCTTGAAAGCTGCTACAGAATCCATCCCAAAGAGAAGCACGCAAAAACTACAAGCCCTACTGGACAGAGGAACTTCAGAATCTGGAAGATGCTGTTACGGAAGCCAGGGACCGAGCAGAAAAGCAGCCATCACTGGAGAACAACATAGCGCTGAAGGAAGTAACTGCCAGATACAAGCTGTCCTGCGCACAAGCTGCAAGGAAAAGCTGGCAAGAGAAAACTGAAAGCCTGAATCTTGACAAGGATGGCAGCAAGCTGTGGAAACTGGCTAGAACCCTCAGTAACGAAACAACAAATCAGTCCACAATAACAATACAAGAAAATGGAAATTACCTCTCTGGAAAGAAAGCAGCAGACCACTTCATAGACGTCTATGAAAACATCAGCAATCTGGAAGTCCCTCCTGAACATAGAGCTGCAGTGCACAGGGCCCAAGGTGAACTTCATGAGAAAGAGCCCAAGAGGAAGTCATGACCACAGCTTTCACAGAGAAAGAGCTGGAGGAAGCGTTGCAGAGCCTCAACCTGAAGAAGTCACCTGGACCAGATGGAATCACCAATGAAATGATTCTGCATCTTGGGATGAAGAGCAAGGCAGTCCTTCTAACAATTTTTAACTCCAGCTGGAAGACAGGATCAGTACCAGTGTTGGAGGGAAGCAGACATGATCCCCATTCACAAAAATGGAAAGGACAAGTCGAAGGCTGACAGCTACAGACCCATCAGCCTTACAAGCTGCTTAGGAAAGCTGATGGAGAGACTTGTCAACACAAGGCTTGTCTGGCACCTTGAGCATCAGCTGCTGAGCCCTGAACAGGCGGGCTTCCGCCAACCAGATCAACAGAAGACCAGATCATATTCATCACGCAAAGCATTGAGGACGCCTTCCAAGAAAAGAAGAACACGCTTGCTGTCTGGATTGACATGGAGAAGGCGTTCGACAAAGTCTGGAAGGACGGACTCGGGCTTAAACTACGGCGATGTGATGTGTCTGGGAGGATGTACACCTGGATCAGCCAGTACCTACACAACCGCCAAACCGAGTAAAGATTCAGGGCCAAAAGAGCAAGAAGAAGGTGCTGAGACAGGGAGTACCACAAGGAGGAGTCCTTTCGCCAACGCTGTTCCTCATCTTTATAGATGAAATCGTCAGAGACCTGCCAATAGGGGTCAGAGGAGCGATCTACGCAGATGACCTGGGTGCTATGGTGCTCCGAAGAGTACACCACTACTGCACTGGTACGCCTCCAAACTGCGCTCAATAAGATCAGCGACTGGACCAAGGAATGGCTTGTCTCTGTCAACTCAAGCAAAACAACCTACACAGTCTTCAGCCTATCCAGCAAGAAGCAAGAGGCAAAGCTGACTCTGAACAACCAAAGACTTGCAGAGGAACCCACACCTACCTACTGGGAGTGACCTTTGACCGCAGGCTCACTTGGAAACAGCAGATCACCAGATGCTGTAGCAGGGCCAAGCTGAGACTGGCGATCATGAGGAAAACTTGCGGGGATGAAACTGGGGGCTGACGAACGTATCCTGAAGAGACTACACAGGGAGAGTCCGACCTGTAGTTGAGTACGGGACATCAGCATGGGCATCAGCTGCAAAGTCAAACCTTGACCATCTCAACAAGATACAGAACAAGCTCAGCGTGTCATAACTGGCGCCATGAGATCCACCCCAATTCTGAAGACGGAGGAGACCACTGGGCTGCAGTCATTGGAGGACAGAAGGGACACAAAGATCCTCATCCAGGGAGCAAAATTCAAACGCCTTGAAAACCATCCAATGAACGACAGATGAGCAGACCCACCAAGAGCCGCTGAAAAGAGGCAGCTTCATCCACCAGTCAAGACGCCTTGAAAGACAGATCCCAGTCTTGATGGAACACGAAGCAAAGCCTATCGCGGCAAATGTCACCCACCCGTCTTGGAAGAGGCAGGTGTTCCCAACAGTCGTCACCAGCATTCCCGGAGTGGAGAAGAAGGAACACAGTCAGACACCCAAAGGAAAGCCTGGCCATGGAGTACATCTGCAACCAGTACCCCCAGGAAGACTGGACCCATGTCTTTACAGATGGCTCCGCACAGAAGCAACGAGGGATGGTGGAGCTGGAATCTTCCTCGATACAAAGACGGAGATGAAGAAATTGCAATCCCAACAGGAAAATACTCCACCAACTTCCGAGCTGAGCGAGAAGCCCTCTGTGAGGCAGCCCAAACAGTCTCGCAGAACTCCATAAGAACAACAGGGCAGGTGGTGGTGTTCTCAGACGCTCTCTCCGTACTCCAAGCCCTCAAGAACTCCCGCTGCAAAGAACAGAACTATCTTACTTCAGCCCTTGTTGCCCTGAGTGCCAGAGTGGAGAAAGTGGTGATGCAATGGGTACCAGCACACTGTGGTATCAGAGGCAACGAAAAAGCAGATATTCTGGCAAAAGACGGTGCACAGAAGGAGCAGGCCAACAACCTGGTGTCATATGATGAAATTAAGACAATCATCAAGGCACAGCAAGGAATAAAGTGGCACCTCCAGCACCCCAAACACAACCCAGAAGCAAATACCATTTGCTGGGACGACGGGAAACAGGTCAAGATCTTCCGCCTGAGGACTGGACTCAATCGCCTGCACCACCATATGCACACAAAATTTGGCACTGGACAGAGTGGAGAGTGCCCTTATGGTGAGGGACTATGACAACATACCACATCCTTCAAGACTGTATGACGCATGCAGCATCCAGAAGGAAGTACTGGCCAACACCGACAGCAGTGGAAGCCAAGTTGTACGGCACCCTGGAGGAGCTGCGGTGGACGGCAGCCTTCATCGAGGACACCGGGCTGCTCATCTAATGGGAAGCGAACGAGGAAGAAGAAGATGGTGTTAATGACAACTTCCGCTAGAAATTACATATGTAGCACTCCTAATCCGCTTTTGCCCCTTTACGCTCCCCTCTCTCCGCCCCCCCCTCCCCCCCCCCCCCCTCTCTTCTTTCGCACACACTCTGCTCTTCAGTGAGGCCTATTGTATGTAATTGTTCGGGAATGCCATGCTCCAGCGGGATAACTCTCCAGCATGTTACAATGCCACACGTAATCTCTTCTGTCCTGCCTTGCCTCCTCCCTCTCCCCCCCCCCCCTCCCCCCCCCCCCCCCCCCCCCCCCCCTACTCTCTGCAAATGTCCATGTTCAAGTTAGTATGTGTGTACATGCAGAGTACATTTAAGTTATTTTTTCTTGAAGCAGTAACGATGACTTTTGTCAACTTTTTAACTTTGTCTTATGGCCACGAACGACTGACACAGCGTGACCTTCTTAACATGACGTCATCGTGGACTCTGAACCAAAGCACCGATGACACCTTTCATCTATACAAGATAATCGATCCGCACTCTCGTGGTTTCGAATTTCCACAATGCAATAAAGCACTCCGTCTACACATTTCGCCTCCCTCCCGACCTCTCTCTCTCTCTCTCTCTCTCTCTCTCTCTCATTCAATCAATCAATAAATCAACAGCCTGATCTGTTTTTTTCGCGTACGCAGGCTGATACTCCTGCGGACACTCCCTGTATAGACAGGCAAGGATTAATCCTATCTACTCAACAAAGGGAGTGGAGTTTTGTGTGTATGACCGTTTATTATCCCGCCATTAAGGCAGCCATACTCCAACTTCGGGGAAGGTGCATGCTATGTGTAACGTGTCATCTATACCAACGGCCAAACTGGCCTTCTCCGAAAGTTGGTGATGGGATTTTACATGTGTGCAAGATGTTATGCATGCGTTCACAACACGGAACCACGGTTTATAGTCTCATTCGGACTGTATGGAAAATGGAGTCAGAACCAATGTTAACTCCGAGGGAAAAATCCCCCTGTACCGAAACGGCCCGGCCGAGATTCGAACCCGCAACCCCTTGATTACGAGTCCGGCGCTCTACCACTAGACTATTCCGGCCCCCAACAGCCTGATTTAATAGCCTCTTCAGATGACGTTAATTTTATCGATTGATTATGCTGTTGAAATCAAGCATGAGACGCTTTATCTGTTCCTTCAGCGAGTCATTCATGCGCATCGTCACCTGGACAAAAGGTAAATGCATTCGGGACTTCGAAATCCGACGTTTGAACATTGCTCTCGTACACTGGTGGCTAGCTTTAGCCTCAGCTGACATGATTATCGTCTTTACGATTACCATTGGTGGTCGAATAGCGGCGGCGGTATTATCATTACACGCAAAGGCACTTAAAAGGTCAGACAATCCAACAATACATACACCGGTCGGCAAGTCATGCAGTGGATCCGAAGTGCACTTCACGGAGCGTATAACGATAATCTCAATGAGAACACTGAGTGATTCTGTGTCTATGATATCTGTATGCACTGGTGCGTGTATGTGTGTGCGTGAGCGCGCGCGTACGCGCGTTGTGTGTGTGTGTGTGTGTGAGTGCGCGCGCGCGTGTGCGTACGCGCGAGCGTCTGTTAACCGTGTAATGAATTACTGAAGTAAAGGTTTTTGTTTTGTTGTATCTCTTCGCTTTGATCCAACGACTGTGCGTGCTCACACGCCGACTTCTCTCCAAATCAGGTCACCAGCCTGAAACCCATCGATCTGTGGACTCATAGCACTGAAACGCGCAAGCACCCATGAAATACACCATGCGCCCCCCCCCCCCCCCTCCTCCCCGTCTCTCTCTCTCTCTCTCTCTCTGCCTGTCTGTCTTCCTCTGATTTCAACAGAGGCTTGTGAAACACTATAAAAATGTTGTGGCAGAGACAGTATGAAAAAAATGAATCACGTGACTTCATTTAATTATCATACAAACTACAGCCATAATACATGACGTGTTCTTTGGAGCCGGAGTCACTGTGTCGATAGTATTTATTACAAGGATTGGTTTCGAAGGCGTCATAGCGCATAACTGAAAGCAGGATTGCGATATAACTGAAAGCAGCAGTTACTGGGTTTTTACACAGCATTCATTTCAAAACCCGCCACCTTCATTTATAGAGAGATTAAAACGGATTTTCAAAGACTGTACATGAATAAACAAACAAGCAAAATTATTAAAACAAATACACCGACAAGAATGAATAAGAGAATAAATAAATCAACAAAATAAATAAATAAATAAATAATGCAGCAAACACACACGCAGTTGAATAGATACAGGATTACAAATGAAATTCATATTTTAAAAAGAAACGGACATGGATTAAAATAGAGGGAAAAAAAGGACGGCATATATTCCACCCTTTCTAAAACAGTATAGTGTTACGAACGAATTGATACTGGAGAAAAAAAAAAAAGAAAAAAAAAGGAAAACTGGAAAGAGATCACGCAAAACACAAACTTTGGGAGAACGTCCATATTACATGTATTCATGAATATATGTGCATATGAGTAAGTGAACGGGTGCGTATATGTGAGAGTGAACGGCTAATCACGCATATAATATATGTATATGTATATATGGCAGAGTGTGGGGACTGGGGGGGGGGGGAGAGATATATATATATATATATAGAGAGAGAGAGAGGGGGAGGTGGGGGGTGGGGAGGCGTGTGCTTTGCGTGTTCGTGTCTGTACTTGTGCGCAAGAGCGATGGTGGTAGTACTGTTATATTCATGCGTCATACAGTAGTGAAGACAACAAGGCTTTTTTTTTTCTTTCTTTTTTTTTTTTTTACACGGGAGTGTGGGGAAAGGAAGCAGAGCGAAGGGCTGGGGGGGGGGGGGGGGGGGGGGGGGGGGGGGGGAGGTAATGGGGGCAGGAGTGGAGGATGGGGATGAGAGCGGAGGGCAGGGAAAACGGGGAGTGATGAGTAGGAATGGGGAACTGATGGACGAGGACGTGGTCAACCCAAGGCTGAGACAAGACGAGAAAAACATCCGCTCCACAGGCGGTGATGAAGCAAAACGGACGACGTTAGCACAAGACGTTCTACGCAGCACGCTATGGAGAGCAGGAGAACACACCCACCACAGCTACCAGGTCCTTCACAGCACACAGCTCACCTCAAAGCAAAGCGTGGGGGGCGAACTACGCACACAGTGATCAGAGATGAAGTGCACGTCAGTTTATTATGTAACCGGGAGGGGGGGGGGGGGGGGGGGGGGGGAGGAAGACGACAAGTATGGCGAACGTTATAATGAT
>CM031606.1:68087302-68099802 GCA_018398815.1 Conus ventricosus
TGCTGACGACGGGACATCAATCGCCTGCACCAATCCACCATATGCACACAAAATTTGGCACTGGACAGAGTGGAGAGTGCCCTTATGGTGAGGGACTAATGACAACATACCACATCCTTCAAGACTGTATGACGCATGCAGCATCAGAAGGAAGTACTGGCCAACACCGACAGCAGTGGAAGCCAAGTTGTACGGCACCCTGGAGGAGCTGCGGTGGACGGCAGCCTTCATCGAGGACACCGGGCTGCTCATCTAATGGGAAGCGAACGAGGAAGAAGAAGATGGTGTTAATGACAACTTCCGCTAGAAATTACATATGTATGCACTCCTAATCCGCTTTTGTGCCCCTTTACGCTCCCCTCTCTCCGCCCCCCCCCCCCCCCCTCTCTCTCTTCTTCGCACACACTCTGCTCTTCAGTGAGGCCTATTGTATGTAATGTTCGGGAAATGCCATGCTCCAGCGGGATAACTCTCCAGCATGTTACAATGCCACACGTAATCTCTTCTGTCTGCTTGCCTGCCCCTTTCCCCCCCCCCCCCCCCCCCCCCCCCCCCCCCCCCCCCCTACCTTTTTGCAAATGTCCATGTTCAAGTTAGTATGTGTGTACATGCAGAGTACATTTAAGTTATTTTTTCTTGAAGCAGTAACGATGACTTTTGTCAACTTTTTAACTTTGTCTTATGGCCACGAACGACTGACACAGCGTGACCTTCTTAACATGACGTCATCGTGGACTCTGAACCAAAGCACCGATGACACCTTTCATCTATACAAGATAATCGATCCGCACTCTCTGGTTTCGAATTTCCACAATGCAATAAAGCACTCCGTCTACACATTTCGCCTCCCTCCCGACCTCTCTCTCTCTCTCTCTCTCTCTCTCTCTCTCTCATTCAATCATCAATAAATCAACAGCCTGATCTGTTTTTTTCGCGTACGCAGGCTGATACTCCTGCGGACACTCCCTGTATAGACAGGCAAGGATTAATCCTATCTACTCAACAAAGGGAGTGGAGTTTTGTGTGTATGACCGTTTATTATCCCGCCATTAAGGCAGCCATACTCCAACTTCGGGGAAGGTGCATGCTATGTGTAACGTGTCATCTATACCAACGGCCAAACTGGCCTTCTCCGAAAGTTGGTGATGGGATTTTACATGTGTGCAAGATGTTATGCATGCGTTCACAACACGGAACCACGGTTTATAGTCTCATTCGGACTGTATGGAAAATGGAGTCAGAAACCAATGTTAACTCCGAGGGAAAAATCCCCCTGTACCGAAACGGCCCGGCCGAGATTCGAACCCGCAACCCCTTGATTACGAGTCCGGCGCTCTACCACTAGACTATTCCGGCCCCCAACAGCCTGATTTAATAGCCTCTTCAGATGACGTTAATTTATCGATTGATTATGCTGTTGAAATCAAGCATGAGACGCTTTATCTGTTCCTTCAGCGAGTCATTCATGCGCATCGTCACCTGGACAAAAGGTAAATGCATTCGGGACTTCGAAATCCGACGTTTGAACATTGCTCTCGTACACTGGTGGCTAGCTTTAGCCTCAGCTGACATGATTATCGTCTTTACGATTACCATTGGTGGTCGAATAGCGGCGGCGGTATTATCATTACACGCAAAGGCACTTAAAAGGTCAGACAATCCAACAATACATACACCGGTCGGCAAGTCATGCAGTGGATCCGAAGTGCACTTCACGGAGCGTATAACGATAATCTCAATGAGAACACTGAGTGATTCTGTGTCTATGATATCTGTATGCACTGGTGCGTGTATGTGTGTGCGTGAGCGCGCGCGTACGCGCGTTGTGTGTGTGTGTGTGTGTGAGTGCGCGCGCGCGTGTGCGTACGCGCGAGCGTCTGTTAACCGTGTAATGAATTACTGAAGTAAAGGTTTTTGTTTGTTGTATCTCTTCGCTTTGATCCAACGACTGTGCGTGCTCACACGCCGACTTCTCTCCAAATCAGGTCACCAGCCTGAAACCCATCGATCTGTGGACTCATAGCACTGAAACGCGCAAGCACCCATGAAATACACCATGCGCCCCCCCCCCCCCCCCTCCTCCCCGTCTCTCTCTCTCTCTCTCTCTCTGCCTGTCTGTCTTCCTCTGATTTCAACAGAGGCTTGTGAAACACTATAAAAATGTTGTGGCAGAGACAGTATGAAAAAAATGAATCACGTGACTTCATTTAATTATCATACAAACTACAGCCATAATACATGACGTGTTCTTTGGAGCCGGAGTCACTGTGTCGATAGTATTTATTACAAGGATTGGTTTCGAAGGCGTCATAGCGCATAACTGAAAGCAGGATTGCGATATAACTGAAAGCAGCAGTTACTGGGTTTTACACAGCATTCATTTCAAAACCCGCCACCTTCATTTATAGAGAGTTTTAAAACGGATTTTCAAAGACTGTACATGAATAAACAAACAAGCAAAATTATTAAACAAATACACCGACAAGAATGAATAAGAGAATAAATAAATCAACAAAATAAATAAATAAATAAATAATGCAGCAAACACACACGCAGTTGAATAGATACAGGATTACAAATGAAATTCATATTTTAAAAAGAAACGGACATGGATTAAAATAGAGGGAAAAAAAGGACGGCATATATTCCACCCTTTTCTAAAACAGTATAGTGTTACGAACGAATTGATACTGGAGAAAAAAAAAAAAAGAAAAAAAAAAGGAAAACTGGAAAGAGATCACGCAAAACACAAACTTTGGGAGAACGTCCATATTACATGTATTCATGAATATATGTGCATATGAGTAAGTGAACGGGTGCGTATATGTGAGAGTGAACGGCTAATCACGCATATAATATATGTATATGTATATATGGCAGAGTGTGGGGACTGGGGGGGGGGGGAGAGAGAGATATATATATATATATATAGAGAGAGAGAGAGGGGGAGGTGGGGGGTGGGGAGGCGTGTGCTTTGCGTGTTCGTGTCTGTACTTGTGCGCAAGAGCGATGGTGGTAGTTTCTGTTATATTCATGCGTCATACAGTAGTGAAGACAACAAGGCTTTTTTTTTTTCTTTTTTTTTTTTTTTTTACACGGGAGTGTGGGGAAAGGAAGCAGAGCGAAGGGCTGGGGGGGGGGGGGGGGGGGGGAGGGTAATGGGGGCAGGAGTGGAGGATGGGGATGAGAGCGGAGGAGGGGGGAGGGGAAAACGGGGAGTGATGAGTAGGAATGGGGAACTGATGGACGAGGACGTGGTCAACCCAAGCTGAGACAAGACGAGAAAAACATCCGTCCACAGGCGGTGATGAAGCAAAACGGACGACGTTAGCACAAGACGTTCTACGCAGCACGCTATGGAGAGCAGGAGAACACACCCACCACAGCTACCAGGTCCTTCACAGCACACAGCTCACCTCAAAGCAAAGCGTGGGGGGCGAACTACGCACACAGTGATCAGAGATGAAGTGCACGTCAGTTTATTATGTAACCGGGAAGGGGGGGGGGGGGGGGGGGGGGGAGGAGAGGAAGCACAGAACAAGTACTGGCGCACACGTTAATAACATGATTTCTATTGGAAGTGATGGAGAGGTGAAAAAGCTACCGCAGATCCCTTTTGACACAGAGTTGACAGCTCTTAGTGTGTTTAACACTGTTCTATTATTTTTAATCATATCAATTATCGTTGTTGTTGAGGCGTGAACATAGCTGGTGTCATCAGTTCATTACATTAACTTCGAACCTACAAAATGATTCTGATTCAAATTAGTCCTAATATATTTTTTTTCAAAAACTTAGCATTTGAAGGTAAAAAGTAGAGGATAGATTTGATAAATTACGGTGAGGCAAAATTCAGACAGTGACAAGAAGATCATGGAACCACTTAGCTTCGCTTCTCCTGTTCGTCTCCAAATCTTTTTTAGCGAACAGGAGAAGCGAAGCTAAGTGGCCACATGTACTTCTTGTCACTGTCCTAAATGTTATTTGTTTTCGCCTGAAGAAGACCAAGAGGTCGAAATGCATTATCTCTAGTCCTGTACTCTGTTTGTCTGTGTCCTTGGCGGTAACTAACCCCCTCTCTGTCTGAATTTTGCTTCATTTACGCCCTCAGTCACTCTGTTTTGAAACTTGAATTCAATGAGGTCATTTATCAGTGAAACCTGTGGACTTATTTTTGTGTAACTCATCGTGTTGTCATTTAAAGCTGATAACAACTTTCCTCTGAAATAAAAATGATCCGATGAAATCTGAGATTCACTTCTTTTACCCCAAATTCAATACGCTGGCTGTAACTCTTCAAAATAAAGGTGGACCTAACACATCACAACTGTTGCTATCATTCAAAATGCTGACGTAATACACATCTCCACGCAGGCAATCACAAGATTATTTTCACTACTACCCAAGTAACATTTCCGAGCCGAAGTTTAGCGTTGCTATGTCAACAAGCCTCTCTGAACATGACACGCTGCATTTTTGGCTGTGAACAGACTCCCGCCTCTAGCCGGCACAGACGACTCACAGACAACTTACGCAAGCACACAAAGCAGAAACTTCTTATGACAAAAAGACAAACACGTGCGTAAGCATTTCCTGCAGCCACAAACACTGGCACAGAAAGGACCACTTCACGTGTGTGTTGCACACGGGTGTTGAGATGCACGGGTAGTCAGGTCTGCTTCATGCATGCTAAAAGAACGGGATTTTCTGAGTGATTTAGCGTTTCAAATCAGTTTGAACCCGAGGACAATCGCCACCGGTGGTGTTTTTGGTGTCGTAAGCCCCTCTCAGACCCAGATTCTCATCCACTGGAAGCAGAACCATCTCATCACATCCCTGTGCTGGTGTCCTTAAACCACCTCTGACTGTTGAACCAGCTCCGATTGTCGAACCAGCTCCGATTGTCGATCCAGCTCTGATTGTCAAACCAGCTCTGATTGTCGAACCAGCTCTGACTGTCGAACCAGCTCTGATTGTCGAACCAGCTCTGATTGTCGAACCAGCTCTGACTGTCAAACCAGCTCTGATTGTCAAACCAGCTCTGATTGTCGAACCAGCTCTGATTGTCGAACCAGCTCTGATTGTCAAACCAGCTCTGACTGTCAAACCAGCTCTGACTGTCAAACCAGCTCTGATTGTCAAATCAGCTCTGACTGTCGAACCAGCTCTGATTGTCGATCCAGCTCTGATTGTCAAACCAGCTCTGATTGTCGAACCAGCTCTGATTGTCATGTTCTGAACAGCGGTGGCTCGATTGCTATGCTTTCCTTTTTTTCATGGCGACGAAAACAGCTGTATATCTACTGAACCTTCTCTAACTTTTACATCACACGTCTATTTCCAACACACTGAGAACAGCTGCAAGCCAGTTTTTTTTTCTGTAATGAAACCAGCTATTGACGCCGCTGAGCTCGCCCAGGTATACAGAGAGGCACATCACTCACGCAATGACCGTTTTTTTTCCCCTATAGCCTTCATCCCCAGGTTCTCCGTGTACAGGTAAAACACAATGGAATGGTCAGCGACAGATCAGTTTTAAACGTTTTGCATGTTCAAGTACAAATTGTCGTTTTTCCTCATCATTACCATTCAATTTCTTCACCATTAGATGACCATCATCATCGTTAGTATCGATATTATTACTATTATATTTTCGGCGATGTCATAAACAGTGCAACAAAAAAAAAGTTTCAGTACTACTGTCATTACCATCATCCTCATCATCATCCCGACTATCGTCATCATTGTGATTGTATTCGTCATCATCAGCACTCAAATGATGATACTCTTCTGTCCATGTTTTTCAAATGTTTTCCCGACTTGTCCTTCTCTCGCCTTTTTTTCCCCTTCTGATTTAACTACAGCACAAAGGGGAACTTACGATCAGCGCGCGTTCGGATGTTCGTCAATTTGCGTGCATGCTCATAAGAGCGCATCACATTTGCCAATTAGTGCGCGTTCGTGTTGTCATGGCGATATATACATAGAAACGATTTCTCTTTTGAACTGTCACCGTTAAAGACGAAGACTGAAATGTATTTCACTCGAAAAGAAACTGAATTACAGTTTTTTTTCAAACTGTATTTCCATCCGTCTCTTTTACTACATCACCGTGAAATCAGTCTGACCACACCACGTGTAGCGAGCGGTTTGTGTGTTGTGTGTGAAAGATAAGGGCGCAGGCTTACTGGCAGTCGCAAGGTGCGTTTGATGATGCGGAGTGCACGCTCTGAGCGCTTGCCGTCTGATCACGTGTTGCAATGCATGCACGAGGTGAAGAAGACACGAGCAGCATCTGTGGCTGACCACCCCTTCCACGGCAGAAACAGGTTTCAGGCACACACACACACGCGCGCCACACACACACACACACACACACACACACTTACAGCCCAGTCCCCACGCCGCTGTACGTACCGTCCTTCAAAACCCACTACGGGCACACTGCTGGGTTAGAACGCATGACGAGGGTTGACTGCCAGAACCCAGCATCTCACAAATTTAATATATATATGTGAGATACTGGGTTCTGGCGGTCACCCCCTTTCATACACAAATCAACAGCATTCTGGGCGCATATTACAAAGCCACACTCTTGAATACATGGATTTATCATCACGGCTATGCGTACACTGCGGTCACTTTCAATTCATTCAAATTCAAATGATATATATGTTTAGCCACACACAAACACAAAGACACATAATATAAATGCAGCTGATCTAAATCACAAACCGCGTTATCTCTCGAGGGAAAAAAATCTAAAATAAGCATATCTGAAGAAAAATCAAGGTGAAATTTCACAAAAATGAGTGATCGAACAGATTCTTCAACAACAACAACAAAAATCTAAAGCACGATCATTATTATTTTCATAAAACGTTTGAAGCACTTCCATTAATAAAAAGAAAATAAACCATCTTATTTTGTTTTTACTGCATGATAATGTTAATCTACATCTAAACAAAGAAATTAAGGTTAAACGATATTTATGTCTATTTCTACCAAGTTTATGGAAGCAAGCAATAAACTTTCTCTCTCTCTCTCTCTCACGCGCACACACACACACACACACACACACAACACACACATGCACCACACCGCACGCACACACACACCACGCACCACGCACACACAACCAACACACACACACACACCACACCCCAAAAGGGTGAGTGTTCGTGCGTGTGTTCGCGCACGCTCTGTGTGTGTGTGTGTGTGTGTGTGTGTGTGTGTGTGTGTGTGTGTGTGTGTTTTGTGTGTGTGTTGGTGCGCGCGCAGAGAGAGAGAGAGAGAGAGAGAGAGAGAGAGAGAGAGAGGAGAGAGAAGAGAGAGGAGAGGAGAGTGAGAGAGAGAGGAGAGAGAGAGAAACATTCACAAATCTCACTCACCGCTCCCGTCGTCTTGCTGAACTTCCTCGTATTTTTCTCATCGTTTCCTCTCTCCCACCAAACACAAACCTCCATACTGTCCCAGCAACAACACCCAAAACAAACAAATAAGGAAATAAATAAAAAAAAAATATAATTTAATAAATAACAACTAAATGACTAATAAAAAAAATAATAAATACAACTGATTGAATACATGAATGAACAGAAAAATAAAACAAGACAAAATAAACACAGCAAAGGTGGGCTGAGATGGCGACACCACTGACCTGGGTAGCCCTGTCTGTACTGGTAGCGGTAACCATCGCGATAGCTGCCCCGCGCCTGGCGCCCCCGGGGGCCGGGCACGGGGGACAACTTGGGGAGGGCCGGTGCGATGGGCCCGAGCGCCCGCGTTCCCGGGGTGGCCTCCAGGTTTTAAAGCCCCGGGGGCAATAGTGCTGCACGACAACATTGGGGACCCCTCGGAAAAAACCCACCAAACCCCCTTTCCCCCCCCCCCCACCCTCCCCCACCACCTCCTCCACCAAACCCCCACCTCCCCACCACCCCCCCACCAAACCCCCACCACCACCCCCCCAAACCCCTCCACCACCACCACCAAACCCCCTTTCCCCCCACACCAACCCCCAAACCTTTCCCCCACCCCCACCTCCTCCCCCACCAAACCCCCCACCACCTCCTCCCCCTCCACCACCACCACCCTTTCCCCCAATCCTCCCCCCCCCACCACCCCCCTCCACCAAACCCCCCACCCCCACCACCCAAACCCCCTCCTCCACCAACCCCCACCACCAACTGCTGCAGCGGTTTTTGGTTTTGATATTGGAACACGCGTGCGCTCACACAAAACACACACACCAAAAACACCCCACCCCGCCGCCCGCCCCGCACACATGCCACACACGCATGCACCGCCCCCCACACCACACCACACACAACACACACACAACACCCCAACACACACACACACACACTTACAAACACACGCCAAAAGATGCAACAGCAATAATAAAACCCCAAAACTGCCCCTCATAACCCGCTGATCTTTTCCCCCATTCCTACTACGCAAAAAAAAACACCTACCCAACCGCAAACGAACTCATCACAAACGCTGTTGCTGCCCCAAATTTTTGCTGTGTTTAACCGACTGCTACTGCTGCCCGCTACTTCCCACTACTGCTGTTACTAATTTCTACTTCTGCCCTTCCACTAAAATAATGTCGGGCGACAACCAGGGTGCAACAAAATGGGCAAGATAACCCATGACCTACCAAACGAACTTTTAAAGTAAACGAAAATGATATTTTTATAAAAAAAACACCCCACACAAAAAAAAACGTTGACAGTTATGATGAAGCAATATGAAAAATTTAGTCATCACAAAAAACCACACCCCTATTGCAAAAGCCACGACCAAAGACGAAGGGATTCCACCAGCCCCAGAGCAGCACCACAACAGCAATAGAAAAAACACCCAGCCCCCGCAAAAATAAAGGGATGCAGTAGGCACACCTGCAGTTAGGGCAATAGTACTTGGCGTGCAGCAAAACCCGCAGAGGGGGCAATAGTACTCGACGTGCAACACCTGCAGTAGGGGCAATAGTACTTGACGTGCAACAAACCCCAAATAGGTGCCAAAAGTTACTTACGTGCAACACCGGGATTGGGGGAATAGTAAATTGACGCGCAACCTGTAGTAGGGGGGAATAGTACTTGACGTGGGAACACCTGCATTTGTGCAATAGTTTGACGGGCAACACCGGGAGTAGGGGCAATTATTTGAGTGCAAAAAGCGCAAATAGGGGCAATAGTACTTGACGGCAACACCTGCAGTGGGGGAATAGTACTTGACGTGCACACCTGCAGTAGGTGCAATAGTACTTGACGTGCAACACTGCAGTAGTGCAATAGACTTGACGTGCAACACCTGCAGTAGGTGCAATAGTACTTGACGTGCAACACCTGCAGTAGGTGCAATAGTACTTGACGTGCACACCTGCAGTAGGTGCAATAGTACTTGACGTGCAACACCTGCAGTAGTACTTGACGTGCACACCTGCAGTAGTGCAATAGTACTTGACGTGCAACACCTGCAGTAGGTGCAATAGTACTTGACGTGCACACCTGCAGTAGGTGCAATAGTACTTAACGTGCAGCACCTGCAGTAGTAATTTGACGTGCAACACCTGCAGTAGGTGCAATAGTACTTGCGTGCAGCACCTGCAGTAGTCATGCTTAACGTGCAGCACCTGCAGTAGGTGCAATAGTACTTGACGTGCAACACCTGCAGTAGGTGCAATAGTACTTGACGTGCAGCACCTGATAGTGCAATAGTACTTGACGTGCAACACCTGCAGTAGTACTTGATTGATTGTCGCCTCTGTCATTTTCTCACCGTGTCTGCAGTGTACAATTAATCTCACACACAACGAGCGTGAGACCTGGGCCTAATAAAGACTTCGCCAGTTTTTGACACAACCCGGACTCCAAGGCCTACATTCGACTGGTGTTATGCAAACCAGTGTTCTGTACACATTATTTTCAACCTCCATAAGCTCACTTTCAAACTGTCAGTGTTTGACTGTTTTTGACAAGCCCAGGCACAACAGCCCCTTTCCGGGCTAACGTCGCGAAGAGAAAGATAAAAAAAAGAAGAAAATCCTGTCCGGAAAAAAAAGGCAACCAATACGATCTGACCATACAATATGCACATAAATCAATGACACATGCTAAATCGCCAACATCACTTAAGTCGGATGCAAACTGGGCCGTGTTGAGGGAGTCTGCCATTCCGTTCGGATTTTTATTACCCCCAGGTTAAAAAAAAAGAAAACAGACAGACAGTCAGACACACAGACAGACACACACACAGATATGAAGGCACGCACGCACGCACGCATGCACGTGCACACATCCCCTCTTTATAAACTTTACGGAGGAATATATACCACAGAATGGGTAGCAAGAATCCACTCTAAACTGTGGTTACACTTTCACTACCTCACTGCAAGATTAGAACAAAAGAAGCGGTAGGTCGTTGACTGCAATGAGAGAAGAAAAAAGTGTTCATGGTTTGATCAGAAACAGAGAAGATGCTATAAAGGAGAAAAAAAGTTTACGACAATGGAATGAAGAATAATAAATGACAGACACAAATTTCTGAATTTTAAATTTCTTTAATTTTTTCATCCGTTCGGGTATATAGAAGTTTAACTACACACACACACAAAAAAGTTTAATCTGAATATTAACTATCGACCTATCAATCAACCTGTCTATGGACTTTGTGTGTGTGTGTGTGTGTCGTGTGGTGGTGTGTGTGTGTGTGTGTGTGTGCGCGCGTGCGTGCGTGCGTACGTGCGTGCGTGCGTGCTGCGTGCGTGTGGTGTATGTGTGCGTGTGTGCGCGCGCGCACGTGTGTGCGCGCGCGTGTGTGTTTGAGCGCACGCGCGTATGCGTGTCGCAAACCACAATTATTTTTCATTTTGAGCATACCTTCGAAACGATAAATGGTTGTTTTCTGTGGAAACTGAGCGGGATGAACAGCAATAATCAACGGCTACGTCAGTGACACTGAAGAGAGAACTACCGGCACAGAACTTCCAAACGGCCGGATACAGTGACACTGAGAAGACGCCCTCGCATCCCAACAGAGGCGGCCCGTATGTTCACCATACATGTATAACCTCCTAAAACAATCTTCACTCTCCGGAAATAGAGTTTCATCCTCCGAAAGCACAATATATCCTGGTGAGATGATCCACAAACGAATGTACACGCCATTTTTTTTTTTTAATTCACCCTATGAAATACAGTCAACGAACCAACATTTTGTCTGTGAGGGTTGCTAAACCAGCCCCCCCCCCCCCCCCCCCCAGTTCCCTTCCCTTCGCGGATCGCCCCCTCACCTGGGAATGTAGAACACAAAACCATCGTCAGCCTACCGCAGTAAGCGGGCGCCGGAATAGCTCAGCTGATAGAGCGCCGGACTCGTAATCTTGGGGTTGCGGGTTCGCATCTCCGCCGGGCCGTTTCGGTACAGGGGATTTTTTTCCCTCGGAGTTAACACTGGTTCTGACTCCATTCCCCATACAGTCCTTCGAATGAGACTATAAACCGAGGTTCCGTGTGTGAACGCACGCACATCACCTTGCACACACGTAAAATCCCATCACCAACTTTCTCGGAAGAGAGGCCAGTTTGGCCGTTGGTATGGATGACACGTTACACATAGCATGCACCTTCCCCGAAGTTAGAGTATGGCTGCCTTAATGGCGGGATAAAAAAAATGGTCAGACACATAAAAGTGTCAGAATAATCAACATGATGATTGTGGACACTAAAAGAAAGAAAGAAAGAAAGAAAGAAAGAAGAAAGAAGAAGAAGAAGAAGAAGAAGAAGAAAGAAGAACCGTCCCTTACCTTTGGCGGCAAGAAGTGCTTTGGCTGTCCACTCATACTCCTGTCTGGCCTTCACCTGAAAGCAGGGAAACAGAACGGGAAAATGAACCAGGGTATTCCCCCCCGACCAGTAAAACATGCTATCAACAGGAAACCGCCCGCCAGTGCTCACATCCATGCGATGCTATATTCCCTCCATCTCCAGCCCCACAGCCCACCCTACCCCCACCCCTACTCCCATTTGCACCCCTCCATCCCGCTCATACAGAGAGAGAGAGAGAGAGAGAGAGAGAGCGAGAGAGAGAGAGAGAGGGAGAGAGACAGACAGACAGAGAGAGAGAGAGAGAGAGAGTGAGAGACAGACAGACAGAGACAGAGACAGAGAGAGAGAAGACAGACAGACAGAGAGAGAGAGAGAGATGGGAGAGAGAGACAGACAGACAGAGAGACAGAGAGAGAGACACACAGACAGAGTGAGAGAGAGACAGACAGACAGAGACCAAGAGAGAGTGGGAGAGAATGTGAGAGAGAGACAGACAGAGACAGAGAGTGAGAGAGTGAGTGAGAGAGAGACAGACAGACAGGCAGAGACAGAAAGAGAGTGAGAGAGAGAGAGAGACAGACATACAGACAGAGGCGAAGAGAGAGAGAGAGAGAGAGAGAGAGAGAGAGAGAGATTGACAAAGAGAGAGAGAGAGAGAGAGAG
>CM031606.1:68103169-68105669 GCA_018398815.1 Conus ventricosus
GATCGAAATGGGATTCTTTTAATGAGTTACGTGTGCCTGTCCTTGATTGTCACGGGATGAGGATAACGACTGCGCGCATGTCCTTTTGAATACCCATCTGCCTGAGTAAAGTCATGGTTTACGATGCATTGAAAATGCTATCCAAAATACTCAAAGCAACTTTTAAACTCAAATACAAACACAGTCAGTCCTGACCCTGTGATACAGATGGAGCCCCACTGGAAGAAGTCAGCAGCTTCACCTATCTGGGCAGCGTAGTCAACCAGCAAGGGGGAACTGATGCCGACATGAAAACCAGAATAGGAAAAGCAAGAGCAGCCTTCATCACTCTGAAAACATTTGGAAATCTCCACTAATCACCACCAACAAGAAAATCCGCCTCTTCAATTGAAACGTCAAGTCTGTCCTCTTGTATGGATCAGAGACCTGACGAACCACAAAGACCACCATGCACAACTGCAGACGTTCGTTAACAGCTGCCTGCGAAAGATCCTTCACATCCACTGGCCAGAGACAATCAGCTACAAAGAGCTGTGGGAAAGAAGTAACCAACTGCCTGTAGTGCAAGACATCCGTAAAAGAAGATGGCGGTAGATAGGACAAACCCTCCGAAAGCCCCCAACATCACCACCAGAAAAGCTCTGACCTGAAATTCTCAAGGCAAGAGAAAGCGAGGAAGACCAAGAAACACCATGAGGCGGGACTTAGAGGCGGACACCGCAGATGGGTTACAGCTGGGGTGAAATAGAAAAGACTTGCCCAGGATTGTGGTCGTTGGCGACAGTTGTTGATGACCTCTGCTCTGGCAAGAGCAATGGGCCTACATAAGTTAGTAAGTTTTAAATTAACGAAACAAATATACAAAAAAGGCATATAAAATCTACAGCAGAATTTGGTCCAGGTCCTATCATATATATCCTCCAAGACAGTCGCATAAATTGTCTTCTCTTCTGGATGAGTGAAAGTTACAATAACCGGCACTGACATGAATAAGAGCGTCGGCCATTACTGAATAAACTTTCACTGAGAATTTCCCTGTCCAATATTTACTAACGAATTTAATTTTCTGAAAAAAAAACCCACAACATTTTCTTTTAGTTACCGACGCTGCGCTCCTCTCGAAAGAACATACATTTCACGGGCACCACGTGCATCGTATATATATTCGTACTCACAAAACTTTAAAAACTTAAAGCTAATTTTCATTCAAAAAAAAGCAGCGAAGGGATTAAAAAAAAAGCTTGATAAGAATAAACAAAGAGTACTACGTGTGTTAATAAATGCAAAATCTTACGAGAAATTTTGACCAAATGGAAAAAATACATGAACAAAGGAATGTTCAGTGCATTTCCAAACATACATTCCTTAAATGCATTTTCAAATGAAACAAAATACAGTGCCGGGGCAAGAAGAAATTCGCATCCGAAAAAAAAGTGTTCACAGCATTGTTCAGTAGTAATGTCATTGTTTATTTACAGACTTTCTTTTTTTTTACTGATCTAATTGTTTGCCAAAATAATTCATGATCACAGGTTGAGTACTTCAGCTTCAGACCTCTTGCTTTATTGAATTCGTTTGTCTTTGGGTTTAGTGTGTGTTTTATAATTCTTTCCTTTCGCTAACGTATTGCTGACTTCTTTTACTTTTTAAACCATACATGCATTTCTGACCGTTTGAGGAGAGAGAGAGAGAGAGAGAGAGAGAGAGAGAGAGAGAGAGAGAAGAGAAATGTCTGTTGTCTGGTGTGTGGTGTGTGTGTGGTGTGTTGTGCTGTGTGTGTGTGTGTAGTGTGTGTATAGTGTGTGTTTTGTGTGTGCGTGCGTGTAGTGTGTATGTGTGTGTTTATTGTGTGTGTGTGTGTGTGTGTGTGTGTGTGTGTGTGTGTGTGTGTGTGTGTGTGTGCGCGCGCGCGCGTTGTGTAAATGTGTGTGTGTGTGTGTGTGTGTGTGTGGTGTGTGTGTTGGAGCGCGTTCTGCCCAAGTCGCTTCAGTAAAAAATCCCGCTGGTGTGTTTAACGGAATAATCGATTGTTTCATTCAAACATTTAGGAGACAGGGGAAAAGCCATTTGAACGTGCCATAAAGGGGTAGCTTGAATACCCATCATCTCGTTCAGAAAAAAAAAAAAAAGAAAAGAAGAAGGGAAAACAGAAACAGACAATTAATGCTGATTAACTTCCGTGCAAGTGACCCATAAACCGTCCTCCCACTCCCTCCCACTCCTCCTCCCCTTAGATCCTTAAACATTACAAAGCGACCTGGGCCCACAGTGACCTGCTCAGAGCGTTGCAGAGCCGACAGTCGTGAGTTTGAACCCCTCGTGGTGTCGGATTTCGACGGCTCGAAAACCCTCTCCTCTATCCACACAGCGTGAGCGAGGACCCGATTTCCTAAGGGAAGGTTGAGACAGCGACAGGCAAGGGGTAGGCCGGAATAGCTCAGTGGTAGAGCGCCGGACTCGTGATCTTGGTGATCCTGGGATTGCGAGTTCGAATCTCGGC
>CM031606.1:68110669-68113503 GCA_018398815.1 Conus ventricosus
CTACAGAGAGGCCTGACCACGGAGAGGCCTGACCACGGAGAGGCCTGACCACGAAGAGGCCCTATCACGGAGAGGCCTGACCACGGAGAGGCTTGACCATGGAGAGGCCTGACCATGGAGAAGCCTGACCATGGAGAGGCTTGACAACGGAGAGGCCTGACCACGGAGAGGCCTGACCACGGAGAGGCTTGACCATGGAGAGGCCTGACCACGGAGAGGCCCTCACGGAGAGGCCTGACCACGGAGAGACTTGACCACGGAGAGGCTTGACCACGGAGAGGCTTGACCACAGAGAGGCCTGACCATGGAGAGGCTTGACCACGGAGAGGCCTGACCACGGAGAGACTTGACCACAGAGAGGCCTGACCACGAAGAGGCTTGACCACGGAGAGGCCTGACTATGGGCCGGGTATCCTGCGCAGCAGGGACCCATTGGCCCAGTGGGTAAAAAGTACTGATCTCTCGATCCAGGGGGTTCTGAGTTCAATTCCCGCTTGAGAACGTCAGGTTAGATGTTCTCCCCCGGGTCAACATTGACGCAGACACCGCCCCTGCATACCTTTCTGAGGAGACCTTAATCTGAGGCTAAGTGTGTAAACACAAATTGAAGAACACTACACTTGTGCTTACGCAGAAACCCATTCAATCCTTCGTAGGAAGAGCAGATGGTCGTTTGACAGATGCAACTGAACCCAAATGCTGACAGCCTTTACCTATGGACATAACGGCTGCGGGTTCGAACCACTGCTGGGATAGGAATTATAGGGCTTTCCAAACTCTATCCACACAACAGTAATTGGGTAGCTGACCCACAGCATGGGAGGTTAAGGGGGGGGGGGGGGGGGGGGGGGAGAGGATGGGGATCCGCCTCCATCATGCAGTGTCGCAGGCACGGTGAATCTCTGTGGTGAGGCCCCATGGCTGTCAGGTTATGGGACTTTATTCAACCTTAACCTTGAATCCATTAACCTTGACCTTGAATCCATATACCTTAACCTTTAATCCATTGTTTGTCGGTGGGACACACGCCATTCAAACACCCAGCCCCACCCACTTTAACACACAGAGACTTAAACATACAGACTCTCTTCTCTCTCTCTCTCTCTCTCTCTCTCTCTCTCTCTCTCTTTCTCTCTCTCTCTCTCTAAACACACACACACAACACACACACACACAAAACCACACACACACACACACACACACACACTCACAAACACAAAATAGCGCGCGTCCGCACCATCGTGTAAAGATGTTAAGATGTATAAAATTACGCCATGGGGTGTCCAAAAAAAGGGAGTGGGACTGGGGAAAGGGGGAGGGGGTGGGGGAGATGTGGGGAGGTTACAATAAAGGATTTCATGCGGAAACGAAACTTGGAAGGAATTTCTATGCCGGGAAAAAAATCCCAGAGAAGAGAGAGAGAGAGAGAGAGGAGATGCTTTATCAAAATCAGAAAAGGAGGGAAAGGGAGCAGGTTAAAGAAGGGGAAGGGGAGGGAGGCGGGGGCAGTAGCCATTCTGTCCCGTTTCTATGCCACTGAAAAACGCGCACGCGCTCGTACACACACATACACACATACGTACGCACGTACGCATGCACCCACGTACACACACACACACACACACACACACACACACACACACACAAATGCGCGTGCACGCACGCACGCACACGCACACACACACACACACACGCACGCACGCACCACACGCACGCACGCACGCACGCACGCACGCACGCACGCACGCACCACACACACACACACACACACACACACCAGCTGTCGAATTTAGTTAATTCACAAAACAGAAAAAGGCTTTCTTATGGTAGGATTAAACCACGGTCTGATACGTTACAGTCTTGCCAAGGAACGAAGATCCTGTGCAGACGGGCATATCATTATGCAGCAGGGCACGGTTTTCGGTCCCTTTTGCCTGCTGTAAAGATAAGGGGGGGGGGGGGGGGGGGGGGACCGGGGGGGGGGGGGGGGGGGACCAGCTGGGCTGTTCGCAGGATCAGTCTGTACAAGTGACCAACTTTTGACCAACCACTGCGTTCTCTTGGTATATGCTAGGAAACGCTGAAAGGAAAAACAAGATGCAAAGCATGTAAACGTACTCCCAGTACAGTGACAAAGAGTGGAGACAATTTCCAGCTAGTGGAAGAAAAAAAAAACTCGACAGTGCAGTGGTTGTTCCCCTTATCGGACTTGATTATATGATTATCATTTATAGCCGTCAAAAACGGCTACTCTGGTAAAATAAAACATCCCGGGTTCATCCGTGACCCATAATGAACATACCTACAAATTTCAGAAACATCGGCCAGTAGTTTTGTCTGGAGCGAGTGGAACACGTTTTGACCACGGACAGACACACAGACAGACAGACAGACACACAGACAGACAGACAGCATTTCTTCGTTCCCATTTTAAGGTACTCCCTGTTCTATAAGAACTGGGAGTACAAAAAATCGTATCCCTGCGCAGGGTATATGGAGCACAACGCTCACAGGCTTTGCATCTCTCCATGGTCGTATTTTCGTGAATAAAGAGTACAGAGTAGCCGATGATACGGGATCAGGCTGCTTCCAATCAGTAGTGGGGCGACATCCCCAACCGGGGTCCCCAAGGTGGCGGATAGGGGAACGGCCCTCAGATATGGGGGTTAGCTGCGAAGCAGTCCGGATCAACTGCGATGTTCCTACCAGACGGTGGGTCACAGGTGCGTGTGCCTCACTGAAATACCCCATGTGTTCTATGACGGGCTCTCAGCTCAGAGGCGTATACTCTAGCCCCGGGTGGGATCCCGGAAAACAATCCCCCCTACAGACAG
>CM031606.1:68113603-68128603 GCA_018398815.1 Conus ventricosus
AATCAAGCAGTCTTGTTGTTTTCTCATTCATGCAAACTGGAACTCGAAAGAGACTTCTTCTTCTTCTTCTCTCCAGCGTCCCAGTATCTGTAGCGTCTGAGACACTCGATATATTACTCCTTATACTGGGAGTATAGTCAGTTCACAGTAAGATCGTGAGCTGCAGAAATTTGTGGGACAGAGTTTGGAGAAGATAGATAAAGTATCGTTACTAGAAGACAGTCAGAAAGGACAGTACAGAAAGACAGGACAGAAAGAAGTGAAGATAGGCAAAAAAAAAAACAGAAAGGACGTAGACAGAAGGACAGTAGTGACACAGACAGCAAAAGAAGAGACAGAGTTACTGAGACGAAGGAAAGGGGACGTTACTAGCACAGAATGTCCAAAGGAGAGGGAACTATTTGTACAAAGACACCCCCCCCCCCCTCGGTACCCCACGAAGAGTAGATATGTCACTGCAAAAAAAAAAAAAAAATCGAGCGTGGATTCGATGTGAATGTCCTGGTTGCAAAATTACCATTAATCTCGAAACGGAATGGATAGATCTTTATGGGAAAGCATGTTTAAAAAACGTGTTGAGATGATTTTGTCATTCAGCACTGTGGCTGTGACCGTGTGAAGAATCAGAATTAAAGACGAATGTCTTGACCAGACCATCGGATCCAGCAACAGTCTTTGAACAATTGCTTATGGACTTAAAGCAGACGCGTCAGTTTTGGAAGAATGCGGGCCGTTGTCTGCAACAGGCGCGATGTTTGGAACGGACAGGCAAGGAGCGCCTTCAATTCGTTTTGGACTGAATCTAAGGTGCACACACAATGTGTTTATGTGTCACCAAAAGGTGTTGTATGAAAGAAATAAGTTGTCTGTGTTGTAGTCGTTGTGTTGAAGTTGTGTGAAGTGGGTGTATGGTGAGTGTGTGTGTTGTGTGTGTGTGTGTGTGTGGTGTGTGTGTGTGTGTGTGTGTGTGTGTGTGTGTGTGTGTGTGTGTGTGTGCGTGTGCGTGTGTGTGTGTGCGGGGAGGATGGGAGGGGGGGGGGGGGTCGAAGCGAAAGTTTCTGCCTGTTTTGTTGAAGAGAAACCAGAGTCGTACGACTTGTCTTACCAAACCATGGTTACGGTTGAAATCACACGTACGGAAGCAACCTTAATGGGAAAGCAATCTTTGTTCCCGCTTCTCAAATCCAAGCCTTCGGCCATCTCGGTTCTGCGATAAATGACTTTGCCTACTTTTGATGACATGTTTAGCTAGAGACACCGGGGCCCGGATGGCCTTGTGGTTAAAGCATAGCTTTGTCAAGTGGACCCGACAGTTCCAGGATCAATCCCCGCCTAAAACAGACAAGTCAGAACAGATGTTTGGTCTTAGGAGTCGACATCCGTGCCCAAACCCTGCAAGACCCAAATCCCGGTGCGCACGTGAAAGTCTGCATGAGAAACAAACACAGCAAAACCATTTAACGGTTAAACCATGTGCACGTTAAAACCCCATGCCACGTTGAAGGCGAAGGCAGAGCATCGTGAGGCGATGGGGCATGGCACACACACACTGGTGGCCTGACAGATATCGTCACCGAAGGAGTGAGGCGAGTTTGATTGTGGGATTACAAACGACATGTGCACGACTCTCAGCAACGGTGAACCTCGCAACTGTCAGCTAAAAACGAACGAACGAACGAACGGACGGACGGACGGACGGACGAACAAACAAAAAAGAAAACGCGGAAGAAGACATTGAGTGAGGCTGCTCGTGAAATCAGTACGAGTCTAGCTATACTCCCCGGAATTTTTTTTTCCCCTGTACATTGTCTAGCGCACTTCTATCCTTTTTTTTACGTGATAAAACACACACACACACACACACCACACACACACACAGAGCATTGCACAGAACGGTGGGTGATGGGCCTTACCCCAGACAGTAAGTACCCCGACAGGATCGGTGTTATTGGGGTTTGGGTTTGGCCACATCCCCGTTAATGTCGACTTCAAACACACTGCGAAAGGCGGACATGTCCATTACATGAGATAAAGCGGACTCCGCAACTTTTATGGGACAAACAACTAAAGGGTCAGCATTGTGGAAAATTCTGTCTGGTCCGTCCGTCCGTTTCTGGGAGGCTGTCCGTCTCTGTCTTCCCCCTGACCCCTCGCTTTCTTTGTCTGTCCATTTTTTTCATCGTATGTAATATATAACCATGCTCATTTTGTGTGAGTGTCTGTATGAGCGAGCGTGTGCGTGTTGTGTGTGTGTGTGTGTGTGTGTGTGTGTGTGTGTGTGTGTGTGTATGCTTGTGCATATCTGTATTTGTACTATATATCCCGACGGAGAGAGAGAGAGAGAGAGAGAGAGAGAGAGAGAGAGAGAGAGAGAGAGAGAGAGAGAGAGGAGAGAGATGAGGATGATGATGATGGTGGTGATGATGATGATGATGCTGACGATGCTGATAATAATGTTGATAACAGGAAGAAGAAGATTGGAATAAAAATCATGACGACGATGACGATTGTGATAATGACTCAAAAAAAAAAAAAGATCATTCTGGCCGATCGATTTGGAAGGTGGAAAGAAAAACCTTATTCTGGCTGATCGATTTGGAAGGTGGGGAGTGGTGACAATATGACAGTTGGTGTCGCTGTGACCGACTGTTGTTGTCACCGGCCGTCGTCGTTACGTGGCACTTGGGAATACGAATTGCTTTCCCCACGACCCAGCCACCACCATCCCCCTGTTGTCCTTCATGATCTTCACATTGGAAGTCGATCGCTAAAGCAGTGATGTTTTAGACACTCTTCAAATGATCATCTTTTAAGCAGAAGTTAGTTATTCATTAGGAAGGCACACACACACACACGGACGGACGGACGGACGGACGGACGGACGAACACACACACACACACACACACACACACACACACACACACACACACACACACCACAATAATCACCAGGCACGCGCATGCACGCACCCACGCACGCTCGCAAGGACAGAAACAGCGGCGCGCGCGCGCAACAACAACACAACACAACACACACACACACACACACACACACATATTATAAGCTATGGAAGGATGTACCGTGACCTGAGGTAATAGGTATGTGACCACAGTAAATGTACAATGACCTCTAAGTTTCTCTTGAAAAGTAAACTGTCCGAACTCTCTCTCCTCTCTCTCTCTGTGTGTGCGTGTGTGTGTGTGTGTGTGTGTGTGTGTGTTGTGTGTGTGTGTGTGTGTGTGCGGCTGGTGTGTGTGTGTGGTGTGTGTGTGTGTGTGTGTGTGTGTGTGTGTGTGTGTGTGTGTGTGCGTTGTGGTGCGTGGTGCGTGCGTGCGTGCGTGCGTGCGTGCGTGCATGCGTGCGTGCGCGTATGTGTCTCCCCCACCCTCTCTCTCTCTCTCTCTCTCTCTCTCTCTCTCTCTTTCACCAACACACACACACACACCACACACACACACACACACACACACACACACACACACACACACAACACACAAACGCGCGCACGCACGCACGCACACATTGTGCATGTAAATGACTCCAAGTGACAAAGACGATTTGTCCAGCGCAGTGTTGTGTGCACACAATGGCACTGTCCGTGTCCATGTCTGCAGTGTTTAGCCCGGACAACACTGGGCCACGCCTCACCGCTTCTCGGCCCGGACCACGACCGGTTTTACCGGCCAAAGCCTCCCATCTTTCAACCCGTTTCGCTTCACTGTGTTATTGTTCTCGGACTGACTGTTCTGCAGTCCGTCTTCCTCTCCCTCGTCTTTGCTACTGTCAGTTGTTCATCCTTTTCCCACTCTTTCTCCGGTCGGTGGGTTTTGTTTTTTTCATCTTCTATTTTCTTCTTCCTGTTCTTCGTTTATTTTATTCATTTAATTTCTTTTTCTTTTTCTTTTTTTTTTTTTGGCTGTCCCAACCTCTGCGCCACCTCAGAGGCAGTGCACTCACGCCGCTCATTCCGACACCCCGTCCACAGCCACAGCCCGGTCGGCCCCCGCCACAGCCCCGCACCGGCACCGGCAATCCACAGTGAGCAATGTCAAGCCGTCAAGAGGCAACCCACCGGAGGAGACACTGCACTGCTGCCGAGTCACTTCGGTGGTGTTCAGTGGCGCCTGTTCTGATCTAACATACGCAGGACGCCACCTACTAAGCGCCCTACTGACGACAATAATTGCTTAGTCGCGGAGCCGGCGTGAGTGAGCTCTCTCTCCGAGGGCGCCACCACGTCCGTCCAACGACAGCCCCCATGGACTCGCCAATACCGGTGACCCCGGTGGAACCAAACCAAGGCCACAGACGTGGAGAGGACATCGAAATAGAGGTCACCATGAGAGCAGGACATGAAGGGCCACAGAATTGAGACTTTTTTTTCCATGCTGATCGATGAGAATGAGGGTGATTAAGATGATGCAACGGATTTCCATTTCGGTCTGAGACTACATGACAGGGCTGTACTCTACGCTTCCTTTCATAATATATCCCGGCGTCAACCAGGCCCGAGAGATACAGACACCTGCAGTGTTGGTCAGAAATTGGAGCAACACTCTCAGAAACGCATCCATTAAGTGGATGAAACTCGACTGTGTGGTCCCAGTCTTCCCAACTGAGTCCGCAGCAAACTCAACTCTGGGTAGGAGCCGGTTGAGGCAGAAAAACCCACATGACTCTGATGGGATTCGAACCCATGACCTCCCAGCCGGGAGTCCGCGACGCTAACCACTTCGCCACGGCGGCTGGTCTTCGCTTTTTTTTTTTTTCATACTGCGTTTGTCTTTTTTCTTTTTTTCCCCTTTCTTTTGCTCCCGACTGCATCCTCCTGTTCTTTGTTGTCAGTGCTGTTTTTTTTCCTGGGAGATGACGTCACGCATTCTCCTGGGAGATGACGTCATGCATTCTCCTGGAAGATGACGTCAAGCATTTTCCCGGAGATGACATCAGGCATTTTTCTGGGAGACGACATCATGCAATTTTGGGGGAGATGACATCAGTGCATTCTCCTGGGAGATGACGTCACACATTCTCCTGGAGATGACGTCACGCATTCTCCTGAGAAATGACGTCACGCATTCTCCTGGAGAGATGACGTCACGCATTCTCCTGGAGATGACTCACGCATCTCTGCAGATACTCACCATCTCCTGGAGATGACGTCACGCATTCTCCTGGAGATGACGTCACGCATTCTCCTGGGAGATGACCTCACGCATTCTCCTGGGAGATGACGTCACGCATTCTCCTGGCAGATGACATCACGCATTCTCCTGGATGACGTCACGCATTCTCCTGCAGATGACGTCACGCATTGTCCTGGAGATGACGTCACGCATTCTCCTGCAGATGACGCACGCATTCTCTGCAATGACCCACACGTTCTCCTGGGGCCGTTACCCCTTCAGCCCATCTCACTTTGGTGGGTGTAGGCGACACGCCAGAATGGAACCCAACCATCAAATCCGCTGATGCCCCGACGTGTGGTTCTTCACATGCACACAGTGGGAGGAGCTGATAAGAGTTTGGTGTGTGTGGTGGGGGGGGGGGGGGGGGGAGAGAAGCGTGACGCGATAAGGTAAGGGGGGTATAAAGCGGTGAAGGGGGATGGAGGGCCGCGGAGTGACATGCGTAGAACGGATCCTGTGGATCAGTCCAGTGTAACGGGCACATCACCGCAGGCGTCACAGACACAGACCAATCCGAACAATGCCACGTAGTCGTCAACGTCGCGTCTACGTGTCTTCCATCAGAAACGGTCTGTGCCAGTCCGCGGGACGCCACGCACAACTCGTGTTCTTCCTGGTTGGTTTCGTTTGTTTTCAGCAATGAATTTGAAGCCCACCCACCCCCCCCTTGTTTCAGCAATGAATTTGAAGCACACACCCCCCCCCTTCCTCCCCCCACCCACCCACCACACCACACACACACACCACAGCGGGTTCTCCCTTTTTGCGTGTTGTCGCTGCCGGGTTTGCCACAGCGTGGATCACAAAAATTTTCTTGTCGCCGTGTGAAATGTATATAGGGGTGTATTCTGGAGCGCCTTGATCTGAGGCGTTTTCCCCCCTTTCTTTTACTTCTTTTTTTTCCGACGCAGGCGATACCCTCGGACACCCCTGCATAGACAGCAAAGATTAACCCACCTCCCCAACAAAGGGTGTGAAAGACCTTTTTTTTTTAAAACCCGCCTTTAAGCAAAAAACCCTTTTCGGGGGGCATCATTGTAACGGCCTCCATACCAAGGGCCAAAGGCCTCTCTTTCCGAAATTTTGGTGATGGGGTTTTTTTAACGGAGGCAGCATTTTATGGGGCCTCACACACCCCCTGGGTTTTAATTTTCCTTTCCCCGAAACTGATTGGAAATAGTCAGAACTAATGAAAACTCCAGGGAAAAATCCCCCGGGTACCGAAACGGGGCCCCCGGCGAATTGAACCCCCCCTTTTTTTCATCCGCGCCTACCAACTGCTTTAACCTTGCTTTTCTTCCGCAGAAAACCCCAGCTGTATTTGTTTTAGGTTTCACAAAACTGTTTTTTCGTTTTCACCTTTGGTTCTTTTTTTTTTTGCCCCCCCCGCTTTCTTTTTCACCCCGCCCAAGGTAAAATTTTTGGGGAAAAGGGTTATTATGGAAAATTTATTGTGGGGGGAAATTTGGTGTTTTGTTGGGTTTTTGGTTGTTTTTTTTTTTTTTTAGCTTTTAAAAACCAAACCACACCATTTTAAATAAAAAACGGAGTTTTAGAGTTCAAAAAAGGATGAAGTTGAGATTAACCACTATCAAAACCCCTTTGTTGAAAAAAATCCCAAATAAAGTTTGGGCCCAAAATTTTTTCTCGTTAATCCCCCATTTATGTTGTTTTCAAAATGTTTTCCCTTCACGTGAATGGGTGCCAGCCTTCTCCGACAAGCACCGGTTAAAAATTTTACACACAGAACCCTTCCACGTGATCACAAAGGCGAGGGCATGCCAAACGTTGCCGCATTTTGTGATTTGGTTAATTTCCTTTTTTTTTTTTCAACAAACAAAAACGTGTCTTGTGAGGTATTTTGCACTGCATGAACAAATTGTTGGAAATGATTTTTAGTTTCTAGCATACAGTCGTACGCGATAGAAAAAGTGTAAACACTTTTAGTCTCAATCTTAAATTTTAGTTTAAAAAGACAAAATTTAAATTTTTTCAAGAACCAGAGTAAATTTTAGGGTAAAAAAAAAAGAGAAAAAAGTCGCACTTTTTCTTTTTACGATAAAGCAATCGACATACAACAAATAATTACTGGGCACCATTCGACCTTTCGTAAATCTCGGATTTACGTTAATCCCCACATCGCTGAACTGTGACGAATCTGATTGACAGTAAAGACACTTTCACGCAAAGTGGGGTAAAATTCCCAAAACGCTGGACCATTTGAACAAAAAGCACATGCTCTTTAATATAAACCTTTCCCTCCCTTTTTCCCCTCCCCTCGCCCCAGCCCGTACCCTTTTGTTGACAAAAACCACTATATTGCGTTACATACCTGTTTAATTTACTTTTTTCTTGTCCCTTTGGGGGACCAAAGTCTTTCCTACAAATCATGCACACCTTTCCCCGGGAAATTCTGTGTTTGGGAAGTCACCTTTTCGTCAAAGTTCTCGAGACCTACCCCTTCCGTTTAACGTTTCTTTCTTTTCTTCTTTTTTTTAATCGCTGTCCCCTATTTCCGTGTTATTTTACTTTTTGTTTTTTTTTCTTTTTTTCTTTTTTCGTGTGTGGCCATAGGTCCCTTTACCGCCTTTCGAAAGTCTTCAAACTCTCCACAATTTTCTGCTGTGACGGTTTGTGTTGTAAACTGAGCTGTTGGCAGAAGATTGTACACCCTTTCCAGTTTCTTTTTTTTCTTTTCGCGTACGCAGGGTTTAACCCTCGAACACTCCCTGTAAAGACAGGCAGCGGAGTTTTGGTTTATGACCGTTCTTCATCCCCCATTAGACCCATACTCCACTTTTGGAAGGTGCTGTTAGTTAACGTTCATCCTACCAACGGCCAAACTGCCTTCCTTTTCCCAAAATTGGGGATGGGATTTTCGTGTGGCAAGATGTCGTGCTTTTACACATGGAACCCGGTTTTTATCTCTTCGAAGAAATTATGGGAAATGGGGGCAGAACCAATGTTAACCCGAGGGGAAAAACCCCCTTCCGAAATTCGAACCCCCAACCCCAGGGTCACGATCCGGCACTCTAACCCAAATGAGCTATTTCCGGGCCCCCCCCCTTCCAGTAAGACTGGCCGTTTTTTCCCACTTTTGCCCATTTCATTCAAATTTATTTCACTTTCTTTTTCAAAACCTTGGGCGATAAATCACGGGGGGTCCTGGGGCTTTTTGGGGACTTTTTTAAACCGGTAAGGGGATCGGGGCGCAGCTACGGGGAAATTTTGTAAACAGTGCAGACATCTGTCGGATCGTTTTTTTTCTTTTTGGGCACAGGCATTTCCCTGAAGGCGGGCCTGGAGGGGCGTTTCGGGTCTGACACAAGTGACGGGGATGGTGTTGTTTGTTTGTTTGTTTTTTTTGTTTGTTTGCCTCCCCCCCCCCCCCCCCCCCCCCCCCCGGCGTTTGTTCTCCTCTATCTAAAATCACACACGAAAGACAGACTTAAACGACAGACCCCAAGCATTTTAAAATTATCCCTTTTTGGGGGACGCACCGTTACAACTCTTCACTAAATGCGAAAAAAAACTACAAAAAAAAAAAGGAGTTTCCTTAGAAGTGCCTTCTTTCCTTTCGTTTCAACGCTTTTGTCATTTGAAATATCTCCCTAAGAACAAACACTCTGTTCTCTCTCTTTTTTCCCTGCCCCATCTGTCTGTCTTTCATCGGGAATTTTTGTGTGGGGTGTGTGTGTGTGTTTTGGCGGGGTTGTGTGTGCGTGTGTGTTGTGGTGTGTGGTGTGTTTGTGTCGTGCTTTGCGCCCGTGGGTGTGAGTGATTGAGGGGGATTTTAGTATTTTATTTGAGTGAGTAAAGTGGCGTGCTTGCGTGCGTGCGTGGGGTTTTGCTGTGAAATGGGGTGTTGTGTGTTTTGTGTGTGTGTGTGTGTGTGTGTGTGTGATGTGAGTGTGCGGCGGTGGGTGGTGGTGTGTGTGTGTTTGTGTCACAAAAGAGATAGGGGGGGGGGGGGGGGGGGGGGGAGATACAGGGAGTCCTCACCTCCCCTTCATATCCCCTTTCACCATTCTTTTTGCTTACTAGGGTTTCGGTTGGGAAAGGGTTTTTTTAAAAAAAAGGGGCAACCCCCCCCCCCCCCCCCCCCCCCCCTTCCCCCCCTGCTTTTTTTCCACTTTGAACAAACAAAACAGCGTGTGGTTTAAAGAAAAAATCGATTTTAATTTTAAACTGTGAATCCCGTGGGGGGGGATACAGATCATAGGGCTGACTGGGATCCTTTCCCCCTTTTGGGGGTTAGTTTTCGCTTTCCCGACTGCCAAATCTGACAAACTGATTAGGAAAATTTAAAGGGGGAAAGGGTTTGGGCTGAAAAAGGGATATAAAAAGGGAAAAACAACGACAACAACAAACAAAACAATACAAACAAACAAACGAATGAACAAAAACAGCCTAAAAAAAAACAGGTGGTACAATCGTCACTATACACGCGAATGTTCTATGACGAGGCACCTCAGTGACGGCATGTACGCCATGAACTTCACTTGGCGCGTCTCTTGTGGAGTACCTGTCGCGGGCAGGTGTTGATGAAGACCTACAGCAAGTGTCCCAGCTTTCTGGTGGTGTCCGAGCCCTCTGACTCATACTTCTACTTCTTCTTTTTCTTCTGCGTATGCAGGCTGATACTCCTGCGGACACTCCTTATATGGACAGGCAAGGATTAATCCCACCTACCCAACAAAGGGAGTGGAGTTTCGTGTGCATGACCGTTTTTTTTTTATCCCGCCATTAAGGCAGCTATACTCCATCTTCGGGTAAGGTGCATGCTATGTGTAACGTGTCATCCATACCAACGGCCAAACTGGCCTTTTCTTCCGAAAGTTGGTGATGGGATTTTACGTGTGGCAAATGTTATGCGTGCGTTTGTCCAGGACGGGGGAATCGTGATGGAATTGCTTAAGTGCACTAAGTTGATGTATCATTAGTCAGGCTTAACAAAACCAAGGTTATCTCTGCACTCATACACGCATATGCACACTCATGCGCCGCACCAAACATTCACCTCTCTCCGGAAATGGGATGTCACGCATTCGTTTCTCTCCTAACACGACTGAGAACAAGAAATACAATTTCTATGCTACTTATAATTAATCATGAACAATCAAATCACACACAATGAAATATCACAACATAAAAGATCAATACTTCTAATCCCGGTTATAATGAAATGACTTCTTTACCTTTCCAGGTTTTCACACACACAACCAAGCTTTCAGCAGCCACAACAACCTAAAGTTCTTTGAAAAAAAAAGTCTCTTCACTTCACGTCCTTCTTCAGCACAGCTTGAAGGTGATGCCCTGTTGACTGTCTTCCAGGCTTCAGGACTAGGTCTTCGTGGTCGTCTCTGGGATCTCACGTAGAACTCTTCTCTTCGTCTCTTCACCCACCTCTGTGTTCAAATTCAGTTTGTTCTGTCTTCACCCACCTCTGGTCCTTCAAACATAGTTTCCAACACCTACAGCATGCCTTAAACCTTCTAAGACCTTGCAGTCTCTACTATCTCCCAGACCACGTTTTCTCTCGAAACCCTTTCTCTGTCCTGGCCACATTCACTCTGCCTTCTATCTCTCTCGCCAGGTTGTTGTTACTTACTACACGTTTATCTCTCTCAGTTTATAATAGGAGGGAAACAAAGGATACCCCTTTCTATCCAATCCTTTGTCCACGCTGCATCTCAAACCCCTAGATCACGAAGTACCCTGAATAACTCCATCGCGACATTCCACACACAATCAGCATTTACACAAATCCCCTACCAAAGATAAGCAAACCCTCTTACCCCCAGAAGGACATCGAACATTCCCTCGACATCGTGTCAGTTAACACAGTATAATGATCTTAAGGATGGTTACTACAACCTCCACAACGCATTCAGCCAGACTGACAATAGAACCAACACGTGACCCACGGCAATACCATCTTACAAATCCAAGGCCCCCCTGCTCTTCACCTGACTGTTTTACACAATAAACCCAGCTGACCGAGCATATAGATGCACGCACTTGAGCGCGAGGTCGTATGGTTTACACCCCTTCCTCCCCCTTTCGCCACTGGAGCAGGTGTCCGAACTCTTCTCCTATGTGTTGTTTTGTCATCAGACCACTTCGGCCCCTTCACACATTTCGGCCGTTTGCGATGTTAAGGAACCCTGGTTAATTTGTCCTATTACTATTTGTTATGCCACGAAACAATGTCCCATTGTCTCCAAGCGACTAATGCCTTTTGTAGAGAGGTTTCACGCTCCTTGACAACTTCCCCCCCACTCGAAAACAATTCCAGCATTGGGCCTAAAACTTAACATTCAAGTAGGATGAAACTCATAATTTTCTCTCCACCATTTAAAACATGCTAATAACGGCCTCTCATTAAGGCCTACGTACCACCAGAAACGCACGCATAGATTTGTCTTGCAAACAAAAATTATATAGAAAATCAATACCTTACACACTGACAAAGCAATATCAACATAAACTAAAATCTCCACCAGCTCAAGTCCGTGTGGCCATATAACCAATATGATCCAGACGGAAATTTCATCATCTCCCCCTTCTCTTCATACACTTGGCGCAATCAACCAGCCTACGTCACGCAAACGCAACACTGCATCACTTCCACTCACCACAACCCTAACTTTTCGCCCGACCATTTTAATTTGCCTACGGTCCCGTCACACTTACTTCACTCACACCCCACTTTGTACGTATACGGCGTCGACATTGTGTTGCAATGATGAACAGAAACGCCTGATATCACCAAGGATACCGGGCCGTAAGTACCGTCTCGCGTCACTGCCTTTTGTGAGGCCTTCTACCGAGATGGCCCGAGGCATACATCAAACATGATTGTCGAACATCACCGCCTTTTCAGCGTTGCCCTCGGCACAATTGGGGGGGGCGATCTCTGTCTTTTTTTGTCTTCCCCGAACTCAAGTGTAGTGAAAGTTCGGTACAAGACCCCGTCCTTTATCTCAAAACCTATTGTCCCTTCCTTAACACTTTCTTCTCCCCTCTGTTAGCCGAAACACAAACAGTTTACAGAGGCGATAATCGCCTCTTTGTACTGCTCGCAAGTGAGATGTGTTAGTCTCAACCGTGACACGCTCCAGTGCTTCTGGAGTTTTTGCCTGCCTGTGGCCTTTTCCTCACGTGATTCCTTACTCTGACTCAACAACCGAAATCACTGATCTTGGTCTCACCGTATCCACTTGCTCCTAGGATGTTTCCAATCACCAGATCAGTACGGCGTCTTTGGAACAGGCCAACGCCTGTACAATCCAGAATAGAATGGTGTAGCAATAAACACCAGGCCGTGTTTGAATTCTGCAACTGTTCCATCATATTTGTCTACACCTCTTGATTATTACCTGTGAATTGTCCCTTCTCAACCAGGGACTTCCTTCACCATAACACCCATTGTCACCCATAGTCACTAATGACAACAACCACATCGTCCCCCTCTCTGCCTTTGTGCACATCCATGTAATTGCCTTAATCTGTGAACAACATACAGCACAAATCCAGACAAAATAACACTTGTCATCATGTTCAACTTTTTTCCAACTGCCTCTCTCATTCCTTATCCTCATTTGCTGGCTGTCCTTCTGTGACTTGTAATAAACCAATCCTAGCCAAAGTGCCCTGTCTTAATTGCACAGAAACAGGTACGCTCATTCCTAGCCACGGTGGCTATAGTATTTCACCTGTTTGCTCACAGTTGACGCAGAGGGAGCCTACGGGTGTGTACTACTGACACATTACGTTAGTCATGAGGGCTGTCCTACCGTCCACGTGAATATGCTTCCTAGTCTATTCCACTTGTTCAGGCCAAATCAACGCCTCGCTTCCGGAAATGTCTCAGCAGTCTCAAGTATCTCAGCTATTGTGTTTGCAAACAACCTTTACCTTAAATGTTGGATGGTAATGCCCCCGACCCACACACCATCAATATCTGTTCCTTTATCACCATTGTCTTGAGGCCTTCAAAATCACAGTACCTCCACTCATATCCTCCCCACTGTTGAAATAGTGTTCGCATTCTAACTCCGAACTGATTGGTATGTCTCACCCTGTTCGTTTCCTCGCCACGCGAAACTTACGGCCTAAAACCTTCTTCAGTTCAATCATAATGCCTTTAGCAAACCCCTGTTTCCCCTTGTCAAAATCTCTCTGAACACCTTAGGGTATGTGTGGAAACAGTTTTTTAACTCACGACCTTCACAAGTCAGACAGTTATTGCCCCATTTATCTTCGGGCCACCCTCGAGCTCGTCAAAACCGATTCCAAACCGACTTGAAATATGCCTTCGAATTGATTCAGATTTCTCTCTGAACATGTGGAGTTTTTAAGTCAAGTGCGCAACTTTGACTGCGGGCCATACTGCCGAACAGAACTGTTAGCTAATTCACTTGCGATTTTCACATACTTTATTCATACCACTCAACTTAGATTTGGCTAAAACACTGATTCCCCGTGCTTCAGCTCTTGCCCTTGCAGCCGCACTCTCTGCATCAGCATATTGTGCTCTGCAGCTGCACTCCTTCTGCATCTGCTCTAGCTCTCGCTGCACTCTCGTCATCTGCTCTTGCTCTTGCATCTGCGCTCTCAGCATCGCTATAGCCTTTGACTCAGTGGTTTCTGCCTCTGATAACGTTCCTTTTACAAATTTCCTCCTCCTTTCCAGCCCTTTCATCTCTTCAGTCTTCTGCTGAGTTCACTGAATCTACGCAGTTCAATCTCCTGTATATCCAATTCTTTCTCCCAAAACTTACAAGTTTCTCAATGGTGGTAAAACATTCTTCAGCCATTTTCTTTTCTTATATGTTTTTAGCACCACAAAAACACAACGCATATAAACCCTTTAAAAAGTTGGTAGCACAGTTATCTACTAAACGACACGAGACACCAACCAATGGTAGTTGTTCCTAACACAAAAGGATCCTTAATCATAAACCACAGCTACTGGTGGAGAGTTAGACAAAACCCACGTTCTTCGTTTCTCTCTGAACGACCTTTGATTAATACAAGCCACAACCACCTACACACAAGTTAATAATCACCTCAAAGAACTAAAGGAAATACTTAGAAGAGCTAATTAAAATACCTTTAGGTGTGAACGCTTTCGCCCCAGTACTACACATAGAACTCACTTTGTTTCCCTCCTTACACTAATTTGTGTCCATGCAAACCTGCATGCTCGCCACTTTTGTCCAGACGGGTGAATCGTGATGGAAAAAAATAAATATTGTAAGAGCCCTAAGTTATGTATCATTATCAGGCTTAAACACACCAAGGTTATCTCAGCACTCATACACGCATATTCACACTCATGCTGCTCACCAAACATTCACCTCTCTCCGGAAATGGGATTCACTCATATCGTTTCACTCCTGAACCCGACTGATAACAAGAATACAATTTCTATGCAACTATAATTAATCATGAAACAATCAAAATCACACACAATGAAATATCACAACATTAAAGATCGAATACTATCCTAATCCCGGGTTATAAATAAATGACTACTTACCTTTCCATGTTTTCACACACACAACCACGCTTTTCACCCCACACCACAGTTCATGAAAAAAAAGTCTCTTCACGTCTTCTTCAAGCACTGCTTGATGGTGATTCCCTTGTGTTGACTGCCCACTTCAGGACTGTTCTTCGTGGTCTCGTCTCTTGGTATCTCACGTAGAACTCTTCTTCTTCGGACTTCCATCACCCACCTCTGGGTATCAAATTCGAATCATTTTTCTTCTTCATTCACCCACCACTTGGCTATCAAACATA
>CM031606.1:68133603-68143603 GCA_018398815.1 Conus ventricosus
GGAAAATGAAAAAAAAAGGGAAGGGGGTTGTGGGGTAGTACGGTTAAACTTTGAACACGAAAAAGGGACAAAATTTTAAGCACGGTTAGAACAAAAAAAAAGCCCGGACGATAGGCAAAACCCCCCAAACCCCAACCCAAAACCCCCAAAGAAAAAAAGGAAGGGGGAAAACTGCCAGATTTTGGGGAAGGGGAAAAAAAAAAATATGGGAAGAAGGGGGGGGGGGGGAAACGGGGGCAGGGGAGGGGGGGGGGGGGGGGGGTGTTGAGGAAACCCCAAACAAACCACGGGGGGGGGAAATCTGACAAAATAAGGGGAAATTAAAGAAAAAAAAAAAAAAGACGGTACACAAAGGGCGAAAAAAAAAAAAAAAAGTAAAAACAACAAAACCAACAAAAAACAAAAAAGAACAACAAAACAACAGAAGGAACAGAGGGGTGGAAAATCGGGGGGGAAAAAGGGGAAAAGGGAAAAATTTTAGGCCCAGTTTTGAGTGTTTTTCTTTTGACTCTCTCTCTTTTCTCCTCCCCTTCTCTCTCTCTCTCTCTCCCCCTCTCCCCTCTCTCCCCTGGACTTAAACTGTTCAAGTCAGCGAAAAGGGGGAAGGAGAGAGAGAGAGAGAGAGAGAAAATAAAAAAGGGGAAATAGAGAAAAAGGAGAGAGAGAGGGGGTCAAGAAAATATAAACAGGGGTAAAAAAGGGGCAAGAAGCCTTTGGATCAAAAAGATAAATGACAAAAAAAACAACCTTTTGCCCAAATTTCGGTAAGAAAAACCCAGGGCGGCTTGAGTTTGAAAGAGGAACACCTTTAAAAAAGAAAAAAATAAAAAAGGGGGCGGACCAGCGGGCCGGGAAAAGGGAAAAAAAAACGAAAAAAGAAAAAAACGGCCAGGGAAACCCAAAGGGAAAAAAAGCAGCAAGGGAAAAAAAAAGAAAAAAAAAACGGGGCCCGGGAAACAAAAAAAAAAAAAAGCAAGAAAGAAAAAACCGGGCCCGGGAAACAAAGGAAAAAAAACAGCAAAAAAAACAAAGAAGGAAGAAAAAGGCCAGGGGGAAAAAAGGAAAGAAACGGGAAGAAAACAAAGGAAAAAAAAACGGTCTGGGGGAAAAAGTTTAAAGTTACAGCAAATCCCCAAGAGCCAAACTCCCAAAACATCCATCATTCATGGTCCCCGGAAAGCCGGGGGCCGAGGGCGCCCCAGGTGGCTGTTTGGGCGATCAGGGAGCTACTGCTCCCACTTTTGCCTGCCCGGGCCCCCCCCCCCCCCCCCTTCCCCCCCCACAAACAACAAATCCAATGGAAAAATTTTCAAATCAGGGACTCTTGAAGACACGTCCGAATTTTCGCGAAAAAAAAAGCGCGGGGGTTTAGTTTTTCGCACCATTCAAACACCTAGAAACCGGTTTTCACCAACCACTCCGGGACCAACGGCACTAATTGTTGGGAAAACCCCAAAAATAGCGACCCGGTCCCAAAGGTCCCAAAGAACCCCTTTTGGAAAGCGGCAACCCGGCCCTTTGGGCCCCCCCCAGCCCGCCCCTTTAAAGGTCAAATTAAGGGGCTGTTTCCCCGGCGCGGGTTTTTTGGCTAAAGGGTTTACGGGAACCCATCATTTTTCCGCTAGCAAACGACGCCAGTCCTTTGTGACCCCCGTGTTTTTAAAAATATGGGCTGTGCGTTTGACCTTTTCTGCTTTTTAAAAACTGTGGGGGCTTTTTTTTGAAGGGTGCACGCCCTATTCACCCCCAAAATTCATCATCCGCTTTTGCCCAAATCTCAGACCCCGAAAAAAAGTGGGTTTATTTCTCACGTGGGGAATGGGGACCCGGACGACTTATCGGGGCGAGAAAAACGCCCAACAAAGCTGTAAAAGCAAGTGTGTTTTTTAACAAAGAAAATTTTTGCAAAGAAAAATTAACGAAATAAAATTAAAAAAGAAATAAAACAAAAAAAAAATGTTTTACATCCACATCTTTCCGTGCGACCTTCCTCCCGACTTGCTCGTTCAGTCTACACTACATTCCCTCTCTATAAGTGGGTAGTCAGTTTACACTGTTCGCTCTTATTATCACTATGTTTGTTGGGCAGAATTGTAAAAAAAAAAGAAAAGAAAAAAAAGAAGAAAGGCCTCCAACGAGCGTATTCTTTATCCAGTGAAGATTCATTCATTCATTCATTCATTCATTCATTCATTCTCTTTCACCCTCTCAGCTCGACAATTGTGATGATGTTTTGGTACGCTCGTCACTAAAGTGATTTTCAAGAGATGCAGTGTAAACCATCTCATATATATATACACACACACACACATACACATACACACACACACACACACCACACACACACACACACGCACACCACACACACACACACACACACACACACACCACACACACACACCCACACACACACACCACACACACACACACACACACACACACACACCACACACACACACACACACACAATCATGCGATGATCAAGTGACTGCAACAATGCAGTTACCGTGCCTCAGGAATCAAGTCCTAACTAGTGTCTATATAAGATTTTCACCTACGAACATATGACAGTGAAATAAATCACACCATGAAACTAGTACACGAAGATGCACGTTTGTTTTGACGAAACTGTTTTGCAAGCGTGGCTGACGGACTCGTATGAACTCGGTATTTTTGCACGCCTTACTGTACTGTGAAGCAACAACGTCGTGCATCACTAGTTGATACGGTCTGTGTCCTGTGCACGAGTTCATGTTAATTCTAAATTCGATATTGAAACGTGTGTGCTCTTTGAAATTTTGTGTAAAATTTACCATGCAGGTCATTCGAGCGGCTAAAAACAGCAAAAACCAGCCTACAGCAGTTCCGAAACAAGGACGGCAAACAAACCAAAAAGAGAAAAAAAACTCATTTCAGATCAAAATACAACTGCACTGGGGAACACTATATGCACTATTTCAGAGGATTCCGTTTGATTGGGGAAAAAAGACTTCAAGACAAAGTCCCTACTCTGTCAAGGATCAGTGAAGCAATCCTCCTTTCCCGGCAAAGTCTGTTTCATGCGTATACGCACCCCGTGTTGCAGCAAGTTTATAAACTATTTGATAAGGATCTGGAGCATCATTTCAACCATAAGAGCACCCTGTATTCACATTTAATTTACATAGCTTTCATTTCAATGTTCTCAACGTTTTTTTTTGAAACAATGATAAATAAAGAAACAAACAAATTAAATGAATAGAAATAAACAAATGAATACACAAGTCTCTAAGCAAGTAAACGAGCAAACAAGCAATCGAAGACAACAAAAGCTAGGACGGAAACAAGTTTTTTTTTAAAAAAAGGTAAATAAGTATAAATAAACTAAGTAAATAGATTAATTTCTTTACTTTAAATGTGCCCGTTCCGAGAAACCGGAATCATAAAATCCGTTCCAGAGCTTAAATATGCCGTTGCCCGTGGCAGCCAGTCTCGATAAGCAGAAGGTAGTCTTGGTCAAACAGGCCCACAGCAGGCCACTGTGCTATCAATAACGGTCCCATCGTAACGGGAAATGGGTAAACGCCTAACCGGAAACGGATCGATGGCACGCCGACAGAGAGTCACGGGTCCGTGCCGATAGTCACACCCTTCCCGAGCAGTGACCACAGCCCGCGCTTTGTAGTGTCCTTAACGAAAACTAATGACCTTAATGAAACGAATAATTCATATTTCTCTCTCTCTCTCTCTCCTCTCTCTCTCTCTCTCTCGTGTCTGTATATAACACTTCAGTCAAGTGTATTGGCAACCGATTCGTAGATGCATCCCTCATCTCCCTCCCCCCCCCCCCTTCCCCCTTCCTTTGCATATTTTATCAGTAGCGCATTCATCTTCCTTGTATCACTTTCTTGTTATTTGTCTCACCATCAAGGGCTTCGGCTTGTGTGTGCATTCCGCACCACCCCTGTTTATAGTCTGTATGCTGAAGCAGAAGAACAATCTCTCTCGAACCGTTGGCTGACCTTAAAACTACTGTCTGAATCTCTCTTCTGAACCCCCAAAACCCTGCATATGACTGTGGTCTTGACCGCAAGTTCCAAAGGAAATTCGATGACCACCCTAGTTCCATTCCACCCTTGGAATTCGTATTCTTCTCCATTTGAACAATGCCAATATAGACCTTGGGGTTGTGTGTGATTTATCTAAGTTTCTTGATGACTCATCATGGACTTTCTTCACTCCGGGTTACGGTTTGATTTAGCCTCGTAAAGTAAAAATACCACCTTGCGCACAAGTCCTTTTTCGCCGATCTGTGTTCGAAGTTTCCATCCTTCAGAGAATTTTCACTACAATCTGAGGAGGAGATAAACCCGTGGAGGAGATTGCCTCTGCTGTGTTTTGTACAACCTGTCCCTCTCAAGAGATGTTGTAAACACATCCCCACTGACAGCTCCATCTACACTGCTGAGTTGACCGCCTTGGTCCTGGCGCTTGAAATGCCCTCTAAATCCAAACATGAAAATTGTCGCATTTTGTCGGACTCCCGTTCTGCTTTGGAGGCTATTGCCGGGCGCGAACCTCGAGCACCCTCAGCTGCTGAAATTATTCGAAGTGTACACCTCTCTGAATTTCAGATGGACACAACATAGTTTTTGCTTGGGTTCCAAGCCATGTGGGCATTCGAGGCAAATTCTTCAAACAGACTGAACTCAGAAAGAAGACTTGTAAAAACACATCGGAGCTCATCTATCAATCATCCTCAAAACTAAAGAATTTTATCTCCCTGTGTGTAGAATTTTATCTACCTCTGTGTGTGTGGTATGTATGTATGTAGCATGTATGCATGTAGCATGTATGTATGTATGTATGTGTGTGTGTGTGTGTGGTGTGTGTGTGTGTGTGTGTGGTGTATGTGTATGTATGTTGTGTGTGTGTGGTGCGTGCGTGCGTGCGTGAATGTGGTTGTGCGTGTGAGCGATCGCGGCGCGCGAATGAGTGAGTGTGAACGATTCATGCGTGTTACATGCTGCCCCCCATCCTCCGTCCTGCATGGCATTAATTTCACCTCACCTCCATTCAGATACCTTACCGAGGCTCTCTGCATGGCATTAATTTCACTCACCATCCATTCAGAACCTACCGAGGCTCTCTGCATGGCATTAATTTCACCTCACCATCCATTCAGATCAACCTTACCGAGGCTCTTATCCAGTCGTCGGTCCCACGACAGCAGCCACCGGGGACACTGGCAATATCACGCTGTCGCCAGGCCGCCCAACATAGAAGACACTGCGCTGCCGACGAGCCGTTTCCGTGGCGTTCTGCAGTAATTGTTCCAGCCAAAGACACAGAGGACACTACCCAAGAAACTCGCTATTGAAGACACCAACAGTGATCGACAGCGGGGCCAAACAGCGTTACATTTCTTCAATATAGACGAGTGGAGTCCATGGCCGCTGTTGAAGACATGTTGAAGACAACATGACTGCGAAGCCAAACGGCGTTAAAGAAAAAAAAAGCATTTCTTTTCGGATACGCGTGACAATCAAAATAAGACAGCGCTTAACGGTTCGAGGATGTAATCCAACCGCTCAAAACGTTATACACGACAGGTGAAGCAGGTAGCTAGCAGTGTTAAAACTGAGAGGGACAATAAAACACGATCCGTTTCAGAGACTTCTAACATGCTTCGTGATTTTGGCTGGGCTATAAACGACAAGATCAATGTCCTCGTGAGATAGGGTTTGGGTATTTTGCCCCCAACTTCATGCGTAAAATGTTTTTTTCTGGAGTTTGGTCTATGTCACACTCAAGTTTTGATCCTGCGTTACACGACGAAATAAGCGAATTTGTCTTGTGTTCCCCGTGCGGCATGGCTGTCCGAAACAGATTTCCAAGTTCGTTTTACTACGTGCTGTAAATGTGCGAGTCTTGTTTCGTGACGCAGGAACAATGCGCCAGTTAACAGCGCCGCCGGTTGTCGTGCGCTCGCTTCTCGCCAAAACCAAGTAAGACCCCTAACTGACAAGAACAGGACTGCTTCAAGCTGATACGGTTAAACTTCCCTTTCAAACCCTGTCCATTTTAAGTTCGTTTCACTTTACGAGACGCGACAGAGAAAGTCTAGGGAAACTAAGACAAAAGTCTGACAATTGATTGAATCGGACAAATAATTTTGCGCTCAAGTCAAAGAGTCTTGTGTCACTCTCTTGACCCTGGCAGTTTGCCGAGGGTGCTCTGTTGCTGCACTAGCTTGAGATGTTAACACCGTCGTTTGGTTCAGTTCTTGGTATCTTAAGGACCACCACTGGACGGACCCGATAACATGTATTTTCATTTAATCGAATGGAGGTACTGAAGTTCAGTATCATGCTTTTTTTTTGTACTTCCAGTTCTTATAGAACAGGGAGTACTTTACAATGGGAACGAAGAAATGCTGTCTGTGTTTCTGTTTGTCTGTGTGTCTTTCTGTCTGTGTGTTGTCCGTGGTCAAAATGTATTCCACTCGCTCTAGACAAAACTTCTGGCCGATCTTTCTGAAAATTTTGTAGGTTATGTTTATTATGGGTCACGGATGATACCCGATGTCTTATTTTTACCAGAATATCCGTTATTAACGGCTATAACGGCCCGAAAACGGTTTTTCTCTTTATGGAATATCTCACTCACGAAATACATTATGACGCAGTTTGATTGTGACGTCAAATACATTATAACGCATGTTGATTGTGACGTTTTTCAGGGAGATAAACGGAAGTGTATGTTTATATGCTTTGCATCCTCTTTTCTTTGGGACGAAACTGTCGTTATGGACACGTAGGCGTTCCTCCTCGGAGCGCTGTGAACCTGGCCCACCTGTCTCGGTGCAGCTTTGTGACCGTATCACGACAGCTGAAGCAACTGCTGGTGCTGCCAGGGAAACCACGGCATCAACACTGGCGCAGCTACGAGTCCATTGACTGTCTGCGCGCTGGTCCACCTCTCGTTGTCACTTGATGAAGATCGGATTTCACGTGCGACAGATCGTTCTGTGGCATGTGACCGGAAATGTCACAGCGATGGTAGCAGCCGGGTTTCTTTCATTAAAAAGAGAAAAAAAAATTCCATGGATTACTTTCAGCTTGCTCATGGCCAAACGCGCTTGTCACACTCGGACATTTGAGCTAATGAAACTTGGGACACAAGTAACTGCCGTTGTAATGGGAAGCAAAGGGAGGAATGGAGGAATGGTTATAAGCATTCAAATTAATTATCACCAAGCCGAAGCAGTCATCAGTCGTGGGTAGACAAAAACAAAACAAAACAAAACAAATCAAAACAAAACAAAACAAATACAAAAACGAAAAAAAGAATAGAGAGAGAGAGAGAGAGAGAGAGAGAGAGAGAGAGAGAGAGGAGGAGAGAGAGAGAGAAGCGAAGCGGAAAGAAAAGTCAAGTGCAAGCAAAACATTTGAAAACACCTGCTGAGCGGGCCAGAAATCAGAAATGAAGACAAAACTATGGCAAAAGATCCTGGAATGAGGACGTGGGGGGGGGGGGGGGGGGGGGGGGGGGGGGGGGGGGGGGGGGGGGGGGGGGGGATACCATTTTCGCAGATTTTTTTTTCAGTTGGCTGGAATATGAAATTGAGAACAAAACACCTCCCGCAATGTCTAAAACAACGACACTATATAAAAAAAGAAAAAATCTGAGTTCGGAGTTTGCGCTTGGTCAAGATTTGAGCTCCCTGCCCCTCGTTACATCCTGCCGGATGGCATGCGTGCTGGTCTTTCAGACCAGAAAATATCACGAGTTCCGTGCGCAGCTGAAGAACGATGTGCTCAATGCCCTCGTCTGTACGCTGTCTCCTAAAACACAGGGAAGGGAAAATCAACACCTCTTCCAGCTGTGGAAGAAATGGTCTTCTGCAATCTTACTGGGTCCCTGGGGTCCCTGGGTCCCTGGGGTCCCCTGGGGTCCCTGGTTCCCCCCCCTCCCCCCCCCCCCCCCCAGATAGATTTCATAAATGATTGTGATGTATAATAAGACATATGTACTCGTAAATCATATCACCGTCAAATTTCAAGCGTCATCAAGGGCGCGTCCTGCGTGCGGTCTAGTCCATAAACGCTGCGCCGCGTCTGCAAAACCGTGGGCACGACGTCTCCTTGTTTGTAATGTCTGCCCCGCCCTGGCATTTCTGCCAGGCGATTTGGTGCCGCAACCAGCATTCGTTGGGAGTCATGGGCGTGTAATCAATTTATCGTGGAGAAAGAGTTACACACTCCTTGTTCGTTTATTTACTTGTTTACCTGCTTCGTTTAACATTTCTTTTTCATCATGTCCGCCCAGACTGCTATCTACCTTATTCCTACTTACACCCAACGATAGTGCTTTTTGATTCTACTTAATTCTTTTCTGCGTTGCTCTTTTTTTTTTTTTTTCCTTTTCTCTTCATGGTGAGTGCACTAGGTATGTACATGTGTTTTGTGTGCGGGTGGGTGCGGTCGGTGTGAGTGTGGGTGCTTGTGTGTGCACGCGCGCGCTGCGCGTGCCTATATATATATATGTACGTGTACCCGTGCTTGTGAATGGCCGTGCGTGCGCGCACACGTTCGCATGTCTATGTTGTCTGCGGGGAAGGGGGGTTGTTTGTTTTAATCTGTTGCTCATGTGGCCTAACACGTCAAACAAAAGAAATCCGTAAGCATTTTTTTTTTCAACACATCCACCACATCATCGTGAAAAAGACCGATCACTTTCTTCTCCAACAAAGATGGATTTGCTCGTAGCCAAGGAATCAACGTTTCTGGAGGAGGGGATGAGGGGGAGGAGGGATGGGAGGGTAAAGGTGGTGGGAGGTAAAGGTGGGGTAAGAGGGGAAGGGGGCTCCACACGGTTGGTGGTAAATGACCATCTGCTGAGCAGCAGAGCAAACAGGTCCATTTCGATCTCGCGGATTGCAGGCAAGCTCAAGGCAAACACACGCAACACGCCCGGCCTTCCTCGCCGTTTCCATGCAGACTAATGCCGTGATCAACAGTGTCACAGACACACCAAAGTGGACCAGTTCAACCAAAGGACTCCAGAGTTAATTACCGTGCGTGCGCCGGCTGAAAAAAGAAAAAAAAAAGAAAAAAAAAGCTGTTTGGGATCCCTGGGATTTGGCTTGAAATAACAGAATGCCAGCACACACACACACACACACACACACACACACACACACACACACACACACACACACACACACTCTCTCTCTCTCTCTCTCTCTCTCTCTCTTTCACACACACACACACACCGAGAGAAACAGACAGACATACAGACAGAGACAGACAGACACACACACACAACAGAGAGAGTGAGAGAGAGTAGAAAGGGGACAGAGGAGGGAGAGAGAGAGAGAGAGAGAGAGAGAGAGAGAGAGAGAGAGAGAGAGAGAGACAGAGAGAGAGAGAGAGAGACAGACAGATAGACAAGACAGACAGACAGACAGAGACAGACAGACACACACACTGAGAGAGAGAGAGAGAGAGAGAGAGAGAGAGAGAGAGAGAGAGAGAGAGAGAGAGGGGGGGGGGGCATTGGACAATAGCGCCGTCTCCGTGGAAGCCACATGCCAACGCCGTATAACGTCATGCAATCCTTTAACCCGGTGGTAGACATAGACAAGTTATTCTGGACGGAATGAAAGGATCAAAATCAATACAAGGCTGTCGCTTTCTTTTCCATTTGAAAAGGCCACGTTTCCTCTCTCTCACTCTCCCTTCCTCCCACTCTCCCCCCCCCCCCTCTCTCTCTCCTCTCTCTCTCAGTCCACTTGGATTGCTTTCCACCATTCGTAACCAATAAGAGAAAACGGGTGACAGACAGAGAGAAAGACTGCGCATGAGAGAGAGCGAGAAATACGGAGAGAGAGAGAGAGAGAGAGAGAGAGAGAGAGAGAGAGAGAGAGAGAGAGAGAGAGAGAGAGAGAGAGAGTGAGTGAGTGGGTGAGTGAGTGAGAAAACAGACACACAGAGACAGAGACAAGACAGACAGACAG
>CM031606.1:68148603-68164651 GCA_018398815.1 Conus ventricosus
TCACAACAACATGTGGTCACAACGACACATGCTCACGACACGTGGTCACAACAACACTTGGTCACATCGATATGACCCCCACTGCTGAAACACAATGCTCACAACACGCACTGTAAGGCTGAAAATGATCGTGAATGCTGCGTTTTAGAAAACACTCACTGGTTCAGGCAACAAGAATCCGCCTATGAAAAAAAAAGCCATGCACCAGGATTGGTGTGCAGATAAAACACAGAGAGAATACAACTTGTGATACGTCACTACGCGTTCAATTTATCTTTTTATGATTTTTAAAAAATAAAGATGACATTTTTTTAAACCAACCCAGACGGTGTTCGCCAAAAATTTCTTCCCCACGTCTCGGAGGGTGGTCTAACTTCGTCCGATATCCTTTTCCAATTACCCTCCCTCTCTCTCTCTCTCTCTCTCTCTCTCTCTCTCTCCCACACGCTCTTTATTCCGTTTGTTAGACACCTTTTTATTACTTTCGTTTAGTACTAGTCCCTGAATACAAGAAAAAATCAAAAGACAAAACAAAACACCCCCCCCCCCCCCCCCAGCAAAATAACACTACTACGTTCAATCAACGATATTTTAAGTTCTTTTGGCTCACCACTACGTTGACGGCGATTCGACAACTAAAAAACAAAAGATTAGTTCACAGAAACCAGAATTAATGATTTCGCACCTTTACCATCGGATAAGTTACTTTCGTGGTTTGATTTTCCTGCGCTATTTCCGCCCAACAGGCAATGAGTTTGGCAAACCTTGCACCCGCTACGTTTTCCCCCCCCCCCCCCCCCCCCCTCCCTGGTATATAGCCTACATACCGACCCGCCCTCAAAACTGTCGACAAACACGTGACGTCCACCAGGCCGGGAGATTTAGTTCCAGTTGCTTACCTCCATAGTCTGATGTCTATCTCTCTGGGGAGGCACAATAGGCAACACACTTCCTCTGGACTACGGTAGTTTATCGGAGTGCAAAACCGCTTTACACAGTGACTTTGGCGATGTGACACGCTTTGGTAACTAACTGCGGGCCACCCCATTGTCAATTAGTCTCAGAAAAAGCGCTGTTCTTGTCCTGGACCAAAAACTGTATTAGAAAATACGGTACAGGCTGCTTTCATCAACATTTACGCAATGTTCGTTTGATCTACCAAATCGGGGCTTAAGCTAATCCGTATACAAAAAAACAAGGGGGGGGGGGGGGGGGGGGGGGGGGGGGGGGGCGGGGGGGGGGGGGGGGGGGGGGGGGGGGGGAAGAGCCGACCCGACCGAACAATGAACAAAAAGTAGTAAAAGTAGTAAACTTGATCGGCTGAATTTAAGGACGAACAGAAGAGGCGTCAAGTTGGACTTCCATCTTGCAGTAGTGTTGTGCTGTGTCTTTTTTTTTCGTTACCTTCTTATTCCCTTCCCAACTTTTTTGTCCCCCCCCCTCCGCCCCCCTCCCCCTTCCCCCTATGGTGACATAAGAAATCGGACCTGTGAATCGAGCCGAATGAAACAAACTCAAAATGAAATGAACACAGTGCCGAGCACGTTTGTCAACCAGAAGAATTATAAGCACGACAACGTTAACAAAACCACGAGATCTGATTTTTTAATCAGCGAGATAGATAAATTTCTAGATTCTGTTTTTTTTGTGTTCAAATAAAAAAAAAAAAAACCTTTGCAAATCTATGAAAAACAATTTGGAGATGAAACTCAGAAGCTTCTTTTGCTTCGACACAAATTTTTTGAGAGTGTTTGTTCTTAAAATATATTGTTACGATGGTTTCTTTTAAATCACCGAACTATCCTTGTTAACATTCATACATCACATCTGCGAACGATAGAGTCCTAGTCAATATGTTTGTTTAACTTTGGGGGTGGTTAGAGGTGGGGTGGAAGGTTTTAAAATTGAAATTAGGTAGGAATGTGTTGTCTCTACGCCTTTAAGTATGACAGTATCCTCCTACCCCTAAAGCAGAGAGAGAAGAGAGAAGAGAGAGAGAGAGAGAGAGAGAGAGGAGGGAGGGGAGAGAGAGAGAGAGCAGCCGTTTTCAGTATGTGCAGTCACGTTCCCCTAAACGCCGACAACACAAGCCAACGATTGTTGCCTCTTGGCTTTGTAACGGTCACCCTTCCCTTCCTGTTTCCACCCCGCATCGTGTCTACCGCTGAACGATGGTGTTAAAGAGCGATGCACACACTCTGCAGCTGTCCTTGGCACAAATCCTTAGGCTGCATTACTTTTCAGTCTGTAAATGATTATCGTGAGTCGGACTGTTTCAGAATGCTCCCAGCGCGGACGATCGCCGTGACGTTGAAACGTGACGGGCGTGAATGCTTGCTCGGGTTCATGGCCATACGTGTTCGACTTGATGAAGGAACTGGACGACAAAAGGTCCCTTTTCAGGGGTTGGTAGAAGTGTCAGAGGATAGTGCACTGGCATTGTATTTACACTGCTTTTTGTTTTGCCTTGTTTCTTGAGTGCTTATACTGTTTACCTGTTTGTTTGTTTTGGGTCTTATCTTTGTTTTTACATGTTTGTTTTTGGTCTCATCATCTTTGTTTCTTTCTTTGTCTTCGCTTCTTTTTTTCCTTTTTGTTGTTGTTTTCTGTTTTTTCTCCCTGACACTAAAATTGGCCGTTATCCCCCCGCCTGCCACCCTCACCCCCAACGTCTGTCTCCTGAACCTGTATTGAGTTTACACGACTTTGTTGCAATAAACAGATGTTGGCAAGATTGGCTACCCCCCCCCCCTCCCCCTCAGTAAATCTACCCCCCTACCCGTCAAAACTAAACACACTTCAAAAGATTACTGAAATACAACTCTCTCTCTCTCTCTCTCTCTCTCTTCTCTCCGCTATGTGATCGTTGCATGCCTGCTTTAAAAAAAAAGAAAAGACACGCGTGAATGGCAACCCTTTTTTTGCCCCCCCCCCCCCCCCCCCCCCCCCCCCCCCCCCCCCCCCCCCCCCCAACCCCCAACTCTGAACGCCCCGTAAACAACGATACACAACTTCAATTTTTTTCTCCCCTGGTCATCACACACCGAAAGCCCCGAATCACTGAAACACGACCAACCCCGTTTCGACCATTGTCACGTAAAAGCCCAGAACCAAAATCGTGAAAGGATTACACGGCCGAGGCGTCAGAGCTCTATGGAAGACACTATTGATCTCTTCACCCTTCATATCGCGCGGGTCCACAGTGACCGCCGTCAGGGGAAGTTACCCACAGTGGCGTTGCTGCCCGGCTCATTGTGCGGCGCCATTATTTCTCTACTATGAAACCGTCTGCAGCCGGAAAGGGGTCCGAGTGCGGTTTTCTTTCGTTCTTTCATTTTTCTTTCTTTCCTCAGTTTACCTTCTCTTTTTTTCTTTTCAATTGGAAATATATTGCCTGCAGTTTTTTTTTTTTTTTTTGCCAGCACTCTCTGAACCGTTAGTGGCGCAACACTTCTTAGGGAGGGGAGAAGCGAGTGGCGGCAAAGGGGAGGGTGGGGGTGGGGGGGGGGGGGAGGGTGTAGAGCGTGATCTGTTCAATACACCTATGGAGCTAACACGTGAAGATTGGGAGAGAGAACAGACATGCAATTACCCATTCATCTATCTGTCGGTCTCCAAGGACCAAGAAATGAAGTATAACGTAAACACGAATACACAAATCGTCCTTTTTTTCCATCAAAAAGTTTAATTTAAAAAAAAAAAGTAGTTTCCCCCTTTCTTTTCTCAAGTTAATATCACAAATCTTTGGCAAATCTTTGGCAGAGTCGCGAGTAATTTGATACCTTCAAATGCTTGGCGGGTCAATGACGAAACAGCGTCAAAATTGCTGTGTGTGTGTGTGTGTGTGTGTGTGTGTGTGTGTGTGTGTGTGTGTTTGCGCGCGCGCGCGTGTGTGTGTGTTATGCATGAAACATTCCGACCACTGGCCGGAAAAAATCCCTCACACCAAATTACAGTGGCTGCCGCTCAGTTGTCAAACTTGGCTGAGGATTGAGGAGATTATTTCAAACAGATCCATTGTGCAACCTGTCATGAAAGAGAAACAACAACAGCAGATTTAACGTGCTGCAGACACAGTATGCTGAAAGAACGACGCCAGGCTAATATCTACTGTGCAGAAAGGACACCTCCCCTTTCATCGCTGCCGGTTCCATTTCAATGTTGTTCGTCACATTTTTTTTATACGGAAGTCCAGACTTATATGCTATCAAACATTTATATTGAAGGCAATGTTCAATAGTAAAACAAACGTTAAGAAACTAAGGTGTCGATGCATGTCAAAATTCTTGAGGGAAAGGCTACATTAAAACTTGTTGATCGCAGTTTCGTGTCTTTGAACGTTAATGTTCGGCGTGAAAGTCACAAGTCACGGCTAAAGATTATATTATTCCGTGTTGCAAACGATATTGCGCGGAAGTTTATGTGTCACTGATAAAGATTCTATATTTCTGTGTTGCAGGTAATAACTTTACAGACTTCATCACTTCAACTTATAGCTGAAGATATATCCCATGACAAGTTTACAAAAACTTCATACCGTGCGCATTCGCCTGTGACAGTCAGACGTACAACCCAACAGTTTTGGGGTGGATTCTAGTCAGATGAGAGAGAACAAGCAATCATGTCTTGCTGATGTGAAGAAACGGATGACAAAAAAAAAAGTTATGAAAAACACAAACATTGTCGTGGACTCTCAGAAATCTTCTGACTCCCTGCTCTGAACCATCACTGATAACGCAAAGTTTCCTCTTCCGTGTCCCAGGTCTTCTGCATGACAACGAACTCCAAAGGATCCTCACATCACAAAAGGTGTGTCAGCGCGCACAGCGAGTTACGGGTACTCCTTATCACCCGACATGCTTTTTAACGCTGAAGCCACCCGAACCTCGTCTTCTCCTTGATATTTATTGTCTTGGAGGGCTTTCTGCCGTGCGCTTCTGATAAGAATCTCCCCAAACTGCCTTGTCTTCAAATCATCAAAGGTAATGAACATTACATTTCAGGGCTCGTTCAGTTTTTTGGTTGTATATAGTAAAAAAAATGAAAAAATTTAAAAAATAAAAAAGAGAAAAAAAAAAAAGAAAAAGAAAGTAAAAAGAAAAACCCCAGTTCTTAAAACTTCACCGTCACTTTTTAATAAACACAATTCGAACCGCGAGACGTCTCGACCCGGTTATATTCAAATTTCGCTTCTGTCTCGACTTCGTTTCTCCGGTTTCCCAATTTCTTTTCTCGCATTTCAATCCTATGACGTTTTGAATTCTATTTGAAGATCATTTCCCACTCCCCTTGCCCGGGGGAACTTTTTTTTTCTTTTTTTTTTCTCTTCTCTCTGCCTTTTGGGTCTCCTTAAAAAAAAAAACTAAAATATGGGGGTAAAAAACCAAAATCGAAATGGTGAGCCCTCCAGCACTGGGGGGGATTCATTTTGAGTAAATTGCGTTGCGTGCGTTGCGTTGCGTTGCTTTGGTGCGCGCGTGCTGCGTCGTGCGCGTGGTGGTGGCGCGCGCGCGGCGTGCTTTTGTTTGGTGCCGCAGTGTTTTGCGTGCGTGCGTGCGTGGTGTGTTTGTGGGGTGTTGTGGTGTGTGTGTGTGTGTGTGTGTTGTGTGTGTGTGGGTGTTTGTGTGTGGCATGCGTGCGTGCGTGCGTGCCTGCGTGTGTACGGTGAGTAACTCCACCTTGGGTGATCATCCGGTTTATTTGTCATCCCTACAAGATTGTTTTGTTTCGTGCAGGGTTCGTGGTTTTTTGTCGTTTCTGTGTCCTAGTTCAAGTGTTTCGACCTGTGCAATCACTGCGCTTAAAGAAAAAATACAAGATAAAAGCATATAAACGTCCCCAGTTTTCTTGAATACGGGGAAAAAAAAACACACGTCACAATCAACAGCGTCTTTTAAAAAAAAAAAAAAAAAAGAAGAAAAAAAAAACAAGTCACAATCTATACGTCATAATGTATTTCCCACTGGCCCAAGTACTTTCTGAATTCCATAAAGAAAAAAACCGTCAGGGGCCTTTTTATAGCCGTTGGACGGAAAACTGAAAAAATAAAACATGGGACATCACCATGGCCCTAATAACAACTACACTTTTTCAAAAAGATGGCCAAGCAGTTTTTTTGGAGCGAGTGGAAACATTTTTAACCACGGACAGACAACCCGCACTTTTCTTCGTTCCCACTGTAAAGTGCCCTTGTTCTTAAAGATGGGAGACCAAAAAACTGAAAAACGATAGAGGTAATTCTGTGGCTATCTACTGTCCCCTGGATCCACGTTTTGGCACCCCCTGTTAAATGTCGTTGTGCAGGTTAGAAGGGGAACGTTCCCAATTTCGAGAACACACTTTTTCCCATGATACCGCCCCCCCGTGCTGCTGTGACGCAGTACAGTACGGGGTGGGGAGGGGGGGGGGGGGGGGGGACTAGGGGGGGGGGGGAGGGAACGTGGGAACGGGAAACGTGGGGAAAAGGGGGGGAGGAGGTTATCATGTTATTAAATTAAGTGAAAAGAGCGTTCCCCCCTGAAAGAATCCATCAGGGTTGGGTTAACATTGGTCTGCGTGTGGTGTGTGTGCGTGTGGTGGCGTGTGTGTGTGGTGTGTGTGTGTGTGTGTGTGTGTTGTTGTGGGGGGTGTGGGTGTGTGTGCCGCGCGGGCGTGCGTGCGGCGTGCGGGGGTTTGTTTGTGCTGCTACTACTCTGTGTTGTATGTGTGTGGTGCGCGCGCGGTGTGCGATACGCGTGCGTGGTGTGAGGCGTGTAAAGTAGGCAACTAAACCCTTTGTGTGAGCCCGGGTTTTCCGTCCCCTGCATCGCTACGCTATAAATAACGGAAAAAATTGAAAGTGCGTGCTGTGAGCGACCAGTGTGTGTGTGTTGTGTGTGTGTTGTGTGTGTGTGTGTTGTGTGTGTGTGTGTGTGTGTGTACGCGCGCGCCGTGTGTGCTCGTGCGTGCGGAGTGGGCGTGCGTGCGGCGTGTGTTGTGGGTGGGTGTGTGTGTGGTGTGTGTGTGGGTGTGTGTGTGTGTGTGTGTGTGTGCGCGCGCGCATGCAGGGAGACGCCAACATAAGTATAACAAACACCCAAAAAAATAAACCCCTGTTTTAAAAAAACATTTTGAAAAAGAAAAAAAAAAAACCAACCCGGGAAAAACTAAGAAGAAGAGCGGGGAATACTTCTGTAGCAAATCAGCTGACGGGGGGAAAGGACAGCAGCCTTTTGGCAGTAATCCGCGAACGCAGGGGCGGCGAGGTGAAACCCCCGCCCCCCCTTCTCCCCCCCCCCCCCCCCCTCCTTCCCAAACGTGTTCGGATGACGGCAGACAGATCATGCCCCTCCAAAAACCCGGGGCCCTTCACAAGGGATCAGGAGCGGAATGTGGAACCGAATAAGACGGACCGGGGGTAGACGGTTTACACCTCCCCCTTCCTTCCCTCCCTCCCTCCCCCTTTTCCTCTCTCTTCTCTTCCCTTCTCTCTTTTTCCTTTCTCGCTCTCCCTTCCCCTCTCCTCTCTCTCTCTCTCCCTCGCTCCCCTCTCTCTCTTCCTCTCTCTGGTTTTACACGGTAACCGGGAATTGTGAATATTATTGCTATCTGGGTTTTTTTTTACCCCCAGACAGTGCAAAAAAGGTCCCCTTTTTAACAATTAAGGCTAAAAAGGCAGTATTCAAATCAGCAAATCTTTACAAAAACCCGGGAAATGACGGTAAGTACTTTTTTCAAGGGTTTTTTTCATCAAGTTCAACCAATTTTTGCGTATGCTGCCCAAAAAGGGATTCACAGATTGGGAAAATTTAAAAAAAATACACATGCGGCAGCAAAAAATTTTTGGGTGTTTTCCAGGGAATTTCGCCAAACAAAAGGTTTAGGGGGGTTTGGGTCGATATCCTTTATACTTAATTCCTACTCACTTGTTTACATACTGGTTTTTTAAATTTTTTCAGATAAAAACTAAAGGTTACCTCAAAAGCATATTTTATGCTGTTGGAATTTGACAGATTGGAAAAAAGTGCTGGGTTCAAAGGTAAGAGAAATCTTGTGTTCAACAGGTTTTAAATTTTTTTTGGTTACAACAAGGTGTTGGAGACGTTAAAATGTTTTCCCAAATGTTTAAAAAAAAAGGCTTATTTATTTGTTCCTTCAAGAATGGACTGGCACCAACGGCCGGGGAGAATAGAATGTTATGTAATTTTAAGTCTGTTTTTTAAAAGGAAAAATACTTTTGGATACAAAACAACTGTTTCCGCGTTGCCATTACCGAACCCGGTTTAATTTGCTTCCCCCTGAATAACAATTTGCATCGCTTATTTAAACCAAAAAAAGGGCAAAGCGGCCCATTTTGCCATGATCAAGTAGAGAATGAGCAACATGTTTTATTTCAATGCTCCCTCTACAAGCCTAAAAAATTTCTCAAAGAATTCGCAGTTGTCCCCTTTAATTTGCTTTTAAGGTATCCATGGGTTCGCAAAAAACAAGCCTACAAAAGGGACTTTTTTCATGCCCTAAACAAAGGTCAAGTCAATTCTTTAGTGGGAAAATTACTGCGGGCAATTACCACAAACCCCGGTTTTCCCTTGAAAATTTACTGGGCTTCATTTTTATTGTAATTTGTGTATCTAAACGTATCTGAATAATGTTCATTTTTTACACGAAGTTTTGGGGGTTATTATTGCAATGCTTTTTTTTTTCTGTTTGCAACACATAAGCTAACTCCCCCTTTTCTACCCACTTCCCCTCCCCCTCCCCCCCCCCCCCCCCCCCCCCCCCCTTCCCCTTTTTACCTTGTATTTGGCCCCAAGGCCGTGTCATTAAACTTTCTGAGTTCTGAGTTTCTTTTTCTCTCTCTTCCCCCCTTCCTCTCCCCCCCTTTTCCCTCTCTCTCTCTTTCCCCCCTCTCCTCTTCTCCCTTCTCTCACCACACACAGTACACAAACCCCAATCTTTCTGCCTCCCCTTTTTCTTTTTCCTTTCACCACACACACACACACACACACAACACCACACACACACACCAACAACAACACCCCCGAAGTCAGTTTACGTGGGGGAGGGGTGAGGAGGAGAGAGAGAGAAGAGAGAGAGAGAGAGAGAGAGAGAGAGAACGAACAGACACAACACACAGAGAGAGCAGAGACTAGAGAGACAGACAACAAGCAAGAAGAGAGATAGAAACAGATGACAGGACGACAGAGAGAGAGAGAAGAGAGAGAGAAGAGAGAGAGAGGGAGAGAGAGAGAGAGAGCGAAGGGGAGAGAGAGAGAGAGAAAGAGCATTCGAATTTTTTTTCAATTACTGACATTGGACTTAATTTAAAAGGGGAAAGGGAAAATCGCACTTTTTAAATATGTAAAGACAAGAAAAAGCGACCATAAAAAGAAAAGGAAAAACACAGCTTGTTTCTCAACCAACGGCTAAAAAAGTGTGAAACACGCACGCACACACACCACACACACACACACACAAACCCCACACACACACACACACACACACACCACCCAACAAAAACAAAACACCGCATGACGCACAAAGACGTGCATTTAACAATCAACGAAAACAAAGACGTTGCAACAAAAATTAAGGGCCCTTTCGAAAAATCCAGAACATTTGCGAACGCTTGACAGCAAAAACAAAAAAAGCCTCATTTTCTTTCTTTCAACCAATTTTTGTGCACTAAACAGTGAAAAACGAAATGAAATAAACATCGCGCTGCTGAATTTTTACGGAGAAACAGCAACTACATTCTAAACGCTGATCTATGAGACATAACTTGCCAAAACACAAAACATGCGAGAGTGCGAAAGAGAGAGGTAGAAAGAAAAAAGGCAGAGAGACCACACATGCAGAGACAAGAGAGAGAGAGAGAGAGAGAGAGGGGAGAGAGAGAGAGAGAGAGAGAAGAGGGGAGGAACAGACAGACAAACTCAGAAAACTTAAACAGCACGCTGAATTTGATCACAGGATTACACAAGATAAAAAAAAAAAGTAAAAAAAAAAAAAAAGAAGTCCCCCCCCCCCCCCCCCCCCCCCCCCCCCCCCCCCCCCCCCCAAACTGTAATTATTCGATCAAGGATTGAGATTTTTAGGCAGAGCCGATTCCCTTTCCCAACTGTCCCCGCTAAGCTGAAAATTTTGCAATGAGATTTACAGACAAATAAAAATAAAAAAAAAAAAAAAAAGAAAGTAAAATGGACAGAAAAAATATATAGGCACACAGCATTAGGAGTACGTATTCATACCCACATGCATTTGTATGCAAAGGCTTGACAAAAGCATACATGTGTACGCAACCGTAAGAGTATCAATGCAAAAACAACAACAAAATGGGGGAGAGAGGGGAGGATGGGGGGGGGGGGGGGGGGGGGGGGGGGGGGGGGGGGGGGGGGTGTAAGGTGGGGCAGGCGTTGGGAATGGAGGAAAAAAAGGTGGTTAGAGATAAACAGTGACTATATGCCGATGTTTGCTGTATGTTTGCGATTGTTAGTCGATGTATCGCTACTGTCGGCAGATCTCTCTCTCTCTCTCCTCTCTCTCTCTCTCTCTCTCCTCTCTCTCAGCGACCAGACTTAGATGATGATGGTAATGACACCTGCATGAAAACAAAAGAAAAAAGCCAGCATGAAATTCTTAGAGAAGCAATTTTCGTCACCGAGTACGGATACTTAGTGTATCATTTATTGACATACGTGCGGTAACAAGTACACATCTGTAACTGCCGATGATTTAAATGATTGCGGCAAAACACATCTATGAGACAGCGAAAGTCTACGTCAAAGAGTCTGTGAAATATTTTCGAAGGGTTTTTGTTTTGTTTTTTGTTTTTGTTTTTCTTTCTGAAGGTGTGCAGTGCAAGGCACGATTTTAGGTTGTGGGGCAAGAGAGTTCCAAACGGATGAACCTGAAAATACAAAACTAGCTTTGAACATGTCGATCCGAGTACGTGTAGAATAAAACTGTTAGACCCATATTGACATGAGGCCTGAGTAAGTAAATCTCTGAGGTATTAGGGGGGGCCGGATAATTGTGTACTTTAGACCTAAGACCGACAGACAGATAGACAGGCAGACGGACAGACAGACAGACAATGCTTTTACTGTGACTATGACTGTGTGTGTGTGTTGTGTGTGTGTGTGTGTGTGTGTGTGTGTGTGTGTGTGTGTGTGTGTGTGTGCGGGCGTGCGTGCGTGCGTGCGTGCGTGCGTGCGTGCTATGTGTGTGTGTGTGTGTGTGTGTGTGTGTGTGTGCTTGTGTGTTTTGGGCGTTGGTGCGGTAAGTTTGTGTTTTTATGTATTGTTTTTATAATCTATGTAATGTTTTATGTCTTATGGGTTTAATGTTTATTTCATGTGTGTACGCGTGTTTTGTGGAGGGGGGAAGGGGGTGCGTGTGTGTGTGCATGTGTGGGGTGTGTGTGTGGTGTGTGGGGGGGGGGGGGGGGGGGGGTTGGGGGGTTGGGGGTGGGATGTGCGAGTGTTGAAGTATGTACAAGTAACGATTATAATGTCTTTTTGCAATGTCTTATGTACTTGTGAAATGTTTGTGGAGCAGAAAAAAATTTTTCTGATGGACAAAAAATTTGATTCAATTGACAAATTTAAATTGAATTGAATCGGGGGACGGACGGGAGAGAGAGAGAGAGAGAGGAAGAAGGAGAGAGAGAGAGACAGACAGAAGACAGAGTGAGTCTTACCCACCAACACACACACACACACAACACACACCCCACGGGCCCCCGAGGGATCAGATTAATACCAAAAAAATGGTAGACCCCGGCGCGTCACAAAGGGAAACGAGGGAATTGTGTCGTCAACCGTCTTCAACGCTTTCAAAAAGATGCTCAACCCCTATACTTCGCTGTAACCCGAAATCAATTCACACACTACCCTGGATAGCTCCGAAAAGGCGGGGACGCCACAGAAGGGGTCTCACTTCAAATCGATGGATTCAGTAACTAGCGCGACTGTAGGCTCGTTTGAAGTATACACTTTTAGTGATTATCCCCTTTTTTCACGTGCAGAAAAAACATGGCGTTCAGTCTTTGTGAAGTTAAATTAACACAGATCTGTTTTGCTTAACATCATGAAAGGGAAAACCAGATGGAAGACGATAAGTGATTTCCAGGAGGATTGGGGGTGGGGGGGTGGGGGGGTGGGGGGTGGGGGGGGTGTACGGAGGAGGGAGTTCCATTTAAAATGAAATTAACATCTATGTAAACCCCACCCGACGAGAACCGAGGAATCTATCTTGTGTGTACCATATCTCTTCCCTCTCTCTCTCTTTCTTATATGCTCATGGCCGCAAATTTTATATAACTGAACCGAAGGGGAAGGCGGGGGGGGGGGGGGGGGGGGGGGGGGGGGGGGGAAGTGGACAATATGAAAAAACGTGTTTTCAGATTCGTTTTTGCTCGAGTTCCTAACAGGTTCTTTTCAATTTGATCTATGCCTGTGTGTTTCTGAAAATGCTCTTTACGTGGCAGATGTAAAAACCTTATATACTTTATCCACTTTATCCTCCATGTAACATTCTTATTTGCTCTCTCTCTCTCTCTCTCTCTCTCTTCTCTTTTCCCCTCTCTTCTCTGTCTTTTTTGTGGTGCGTTTTGTGGGGGGTGTGCGCGCGCGCGCGCGCGCGTGTGCGTATGGGGCGTGTGTGTGTGTGTGTGTGTTTTGTACGGTGGAAAAAAAAACTCGAACTTCAGCCCTTTTGCTTCAATAATCTTACCACTCTCTCTCTCTTCTCTCTCTCTCTCTCCGCCCCCCTTTTCCCCCCCCCCCCCCCCCTCTCTCTCTCTTTTCTGCAGCCTCAATATCCAGTCCTGTCACTACAGAATCAACGATGCGGAACCGTCCCCCCAAAGAATCAATCACGCGTGTCGTCCCCAGTGGCCCCCAGTAAAACTGGCCACTGGAGTGAAAAAATGAACGCACAATGCGGATGTCCATGCTGTCGAAATGTGTTTGCTGGTTTGTTTACGTTTCCTTTTTTTTTTTTATATGGCTTCAACTGCCAATGGCGCCGTGTTTATCATGCTACGATTCCTGTTAATAATGGATATCTATTCTTGTTAATAATGTATATCTCTATTTGTCAATTTTCGGGCCCAAAATTTAGATCTTGTTCCTTTTGGGGGCAGTTATCTGCCCGGGTCGTGAAGCTTTCCAAGCTGCAGCATATTAACGTTTGTTTTACATAGCTTTGTCTGCTTGGTTGACGACGTGTGTATTTTTTTTTTTTTTTTTTTTTTTTTTGTCTTGTTTGAAAGTCATGTATCTTGATTCAGTTTATTTTTATTGGTTTGTTTTTTTCATTTGTGTGTCATGGTTGTCTATGTCGAAGGTCTGCCTGTTATCTTGCTTGTGCTCATCTTTGATAGCAAGTTCGCGCTTACTTGTCAAAGTTACAACGGTCTGTCTTGTTTCTATTCTTCATCTTTTCGAAATGTAAATGGCAAGGACGCTTCCTGTCTGCTCTGTGTCTGTGTCTGTGTGTGCGCCATGTGAAAAAACACCACTATCAGCAATGAACTGAGTGCTGTGCATTTGTTTGGGATGGTGACACACGTTCCAGTACTTGGTTGGGTTAAAAAAAATTTTTTTGGATTTGTTTTATTTGTAATTACTGCGGATTTCACGAAAATCAATATGCTGGCCATGATTCTGCTCGACCTTCGTTTCTTCAGATCTGTAGATACAGAAATGCAAAATTCGATAGTGATTTCTTGGGTGTCGGGCATTATTCACAAGCAATAAAAAAAAATGAATTAGAGAAACCGACGTATACAGTCCATTATTTTGACGAGCTTGCTATGATATCTGTCAGGTGAGATTTAATTTTGTATACTGAAGAAAGTCAGCATTGGCTGCACTTTAAGGTCTGTATAGAAGAAAACCAGTTTTTAATCAGATGAAATTAAAAGTTTTAATTGCATAAAACACTAATAAAATCGTTTAAAAAGTTTTATTGTACAGAAGAAAATAAATCATAGTTTAAAAGGTTTAGTGCTGTAGATCAATTAATTTCAATGAGTTTAAAAGGGTTTAGTGACTGAAGATAAATTCAATTTGGCAAAAATTTCGTTTTATGTACGAAGAAAGTCAAGGAAAATTCGGGTGAAAAAAGGTTTGACTGTATAAAAGTCAGCCGTAGAGTCAGGTCAGATTAAAGGTTGACTGTATAGAAGTCAGCCATATGAGTCAGGTCAGATTAAGGTTTGCTGTATAGAAGTCAGCCATTATGAGTAGGTCGTTTAAAAGGGTTGACTGTATAGAAGTCAGCCGGTATTGTCAGGTAGATTAATTTTACTTACAGAAGAAAGTCGATTATGTCTGGCGTTCATAGTTCCCACCCCAAGGGAAGCAAGGGCGTTGGGGTCATTCTGTTCCCACCCCAAGGAAGTCATAACAGTTGGCAGATTTTAGTTACCCCACAAGGAAGTAAAGGGCATTTGGGTCGATTCACTTTTAAACCAGGGAAGTCAATGGCAGTCTGGTCAGATTCTAGTTCCAACAAGGGGGAAGTCAATTGCTTTGGGTCGATAAAATTTTAAAAAATGTAAGAGCAAAGCAATAAAGTCTGGTCAGATAAAAGTTTTATTTTAAAGAAGCAAAGCAATATTAGTTGGTAGATAAAAAGTTCACTGTAGATGCAAAGAAATTAGGGATTTTGGTCAGATTTATGTTTTACGTACAAAAGTTGCCCCATTTGGGTTTTAAAGTTTCAAACTAAGCAGAAAGTATATGCCTGGTAAAATTAAAATTTTGCTGTACGTAGAAGACAATGACAGAGGTCAGAAATGTTTTTTTCTTAAGAAGAAAGTCAATATTGGTCGGGCCCAGTTTTCGGTTTACTGTTAGACGAAAATCAAAATTAGTTGTCAGAATAAGGTTTTTTGTGCAGAAGAAAAAAAAAATTAGCTGTGATCAGATTTAAAAATTTTTTAAAAAGGGAAAGTCAACATTTGCTGGTCAGATTTGTGTTTTATTGCACAGAAGAAAAACAATATTATCTGGGCAGGGTAAACTCTGCCCCCATCAACCCCTTAATTCGTTTCTTCTAAACATTTAAATAACATTATAAAACTCGACTTTTTCCGTAACCCATAAAGATAATTTCTTCCCGGTTTTTACATCCCGTTTGTGCTAACAACTTTGTGCACGATTAGTCTTTCCCCACGACGAAACGATGATAAGAATTCCGTAGAAACCAAGGCAAAGAAACAAGACCCCCGCAGTGATGATAAGAAATTTTGTAGGTCCCAAAGGGCAACGACAAGAAGCAAGCAGTGATCAAATTCGTAGAGCCAAGGATGTCATGGTCGGCCCCCAATGTTCTCGGTTTAGGGAAATTAAGGGTAGTTTTTGTTGTTTAAAAAGTCCTTTGGGGTTTTTTGTGTGCGAATTCGGCTCACCAGGGGGGGATACCCCGAGTCGTATACTGAAGGGGGGAGAGATGGGAAGTGTTTCGCTGTCGAGGGTAGGACAAGGAGTTCGACCCGCCAGTCTGGTAGAGAAAAGTGTCCCCTTTGAACATGGTATTCACTGGGCTCTCCCCCGGGGGCCTGAAGGGAAGGCGATCGGTCAGGTGACGTCACGGGAGGTGACCGTCACCCGCAGGAGGTACAGGGACCATTCAGTGTCCCTTTTTTGAGGAAGAATGGAAGGCGCGGCAAATTTAGTGGTTTGCGCCCTTTTTGTTATGAGGTAGTAATATTGAAGCATCGTCATGGTGGTAAAAGGCCCGGTGTTTTGTTTAATGGGTGCTTGGGGGAATGAACATGAGTTTGAAAAGGAGGGGGTTTTGCATTAACATGGGTGCCAAGTTTTTTTGGCGCTGCAGCTTTGGGGTGTGTTATGTGTAGGTGTAGTGATTCCCTTGGGGAATAAAAATAATTTGGGGTTTATTGGTTTCAATTTGTGTGATGTGTGTGTGCGTGATTCCCCTTTGGTTGAGCCGTTAAACTCGGGTTCTCTCTTTTTTGAGAACGAATTTTAAGGGGCTTGGGAAAACCCGGAAGTGGGTGACTCACTTAAGGGGAAATGAACTCGCCCCTTGTGGG
>CM031606.1:68164751-68174751 GCA_018398815.1 Conus ventricosus
GCTGTGATCAGAATTCGTAGAGTCCAAGGACACAGACAAGACCAACAGTGACCGAATTCTGTAGAATCCAAGGACAACAGACAACAAGACAGCAAGCAGTGAGTGACCAGAATTCTGTAGAATCCAAGGACAACAGACAAGACAGCAAGCAGTGAGTGACCAGAATTCTGTAGCATCCAAGGACAACAGACAACACGGCAGCAAGCAGTGAGTGATCAGAATTCTGTAGAATCCAAGGACAACAGACAAGACAGCAAGCAGTGAGTGACCAGAATTCTGTAGAATCCAAGGACAACAGACAACAAGACAGCAAGCAGTGAGTGACCAGAATTCTGTAGAATCCAAGGACAACAGACAACAAGACAGCAAGCAGTGAGTGACCAGAATTCTGTAGAATCCAAGGACAACAGACAACAAGACAGCAAGCAGTGAGTGACCAGAATTCTGTAGAATCCAAGGACAACAGACAACACGGCAGCAAGCAGTGGGTGATACGAATTCTGTAGAATCCAAGGACAACAATAAACAAGTGGGGTAACTGTTGCTCCCATAAGAAAACCTAACACAGAATAACTTTTATTCAAGACTGGCACAGCCTTTTAAACTTGAATAAAGTCAGACAAATACAAAGACGAACAATCTAATAGTTGGGGAAAACAAGCGCAGGCCAACAACCCCTCCGTCATCACAGTAATGACTTGGCAAAGATTTGGACTTTGGGTGTGTGTGTGTGTGTGTGTGTGTGTGTGTGTGTGTGTGTGGGGGGGGGGGTGATGAAGATGAAGAAAATAGGAAGATGAAATTAGGAAAATATATTATAAATATGCAAACTCTTCACTAGCTGCATGAGGGAACCATCGTAATCCCTCTCGAAGGCAGATCTGTTTGTATGGCCTGCTCCTAGGCCTTTCGTCCGCTGAATCGGACTCTGACTCATCAGGGAGACACGGCTGATTGCGTCGGTGCTCCAAGACACAGACAAGACACCAAGCAATGAGTGTAGCCCCCGGCCTTTCCCACGATGAGCTCGATCGGTCCTACCCTCCTCACTGTCAGGTTGTCACAGCAAACCCCCCCCCCCCCCCCCCGCCCCACTTCCCCCCCCCCCCCCCTACACACACACACACACACACACCACACTTAATCGCCGCGGTCAACCGTGTTTCCCCCATGGCACGCTCAGGATCTGCACGCTCATCGACTCGCACCGACCGACCCTGACACAATCCCAAAGACAAACCAGGCCGAACGGAAGAAACATCCTAAGAGGAGTTGGAGAGTTCGCCCAGAGAGCCAGTCCTCGGCCTGTCGAGGCGGAAAAGTCGGGGTGGGGGGGGGAGGGGGGGGAGGAAGGGCGGCTTGTGGGAGAAGCCACGAATGAAAAGTACTTCAGCAAAGACAACCAACTTGAACAATCATGTCAGAGCACACGAAAAGACTGACTAATGTCAAACCCTTGAATCTTATTCCTGACGCTTCTAACGCGTGTTGTGTGTGTGTGAGTGTGTGTGTGGTGTGTGTGTGAGTGTGGGTGTGTGTGTGTTGGGAGAGAGAGAGAGAGAGAGTGTGTGTTGTTTTATGTGTGTGTATGTGAGGTGGTGGTGTGTGTGTGTGTGTGTGTGTCAGAGAAGAGAGAGAGAGAAAGAGAGAGAGAGAGAGACAGTGTGGTGTGTGTGTGTGTGTGTGGTTGTGTGTGTGTGTGTGTGTGTGTGAGTGAGTGAGTGATGAGTGCGTGCGTGAGGTGAGTGATGTGTTGTGTGTTGTTGGTGTGTTGTTGTGTGTGTTGTGTTGTGTGTGGGGTTAGTGTGTGAATGCGTGTGTCGTACTGTTGTTATGTGCGCAACAGCGTGCGTGCGCGCGCGCACGCGTGAGTGGTGTATGTGCACTGTCATTATACAATCCTGCAGATCCTTTCCGTTGTTAACGTGTCAAATACAGAACATCTGGAACTAGTATCCAAGATTTTCTCCAGCTGCTGTCATCACAGACGACCAGACGACTTTTCACCCACTTCCAGCCCACTCACTCACAGGCGATTAGCAAACATGAGGCCACTGGGCCGGGCTTTTGCTGATATCGCCTTACACTGCCAGCGGAAGAAGATAAATAAAATAATGGCCTTGGAACGATAAAGGTGTTGTGGTGTGTGTGTGTGTGTGGGTGTGTGTGTGTGGTGGGGTGGTGGTGGTGTGTGTGTGTGTGTTGTGTGTGTGTGTGTGTGTGTGGTGTGCGGGTGTGTGTGCATGTTGCGTCCGTGAATTTGTGCGTGCTGTGTGCGGGGCCTGCGTCATGTGGTGTGTGTGTGTGGTGTCGGTGCGCGCCGCAACATTTGTACCGGTTTCGAATGTTACACGATTGGGGATTCATCGTCCCGAAAATTCTGCGGAACACGTTGTATAAAAGCAACTGCCATCGAAACCTGTCAAGGTCGATCGATCAAGGAGCAGAACATTCACCTACAATTTTCGCTCACTTGTAACTAATGACCGGCACCAGCCGTTTAAATTTCATTTTTCATCCGACCAACTCAACTCTCGGAAAATCCACAGCTGACCGACTCCCGCCCCCTAACCGACTATCTCCTCGCATTATTACCGTTGTGTCGTGTCGCAACACTGCTGCGGTCCTCAATTGCCCCTTCTGCTACCGTCTGTCCCCACAACCGCCCTCCTCAGGGACGGTTTGAATCACTTCAACTGCCCACACTCCGTCACTAACCGAATACAGGGCTTTGAGAGCAACTGACCGAGGCACCGTGCTAGATCACCTGCTCGACACCACCGAATGAAGAAGAAGATAAAACCGTGGGTATTTATCGTGTGTGTGTGTGTGTGTGTGTGTTGTGTGAGTTGTGGGTGAGAGAGCGAAGAGAGAGAGAGAGAGAGAGAGAGAGAGAGCGGAGAGACAGAGACAGACAGAGAGAGAGAGGCAGCCAGACAGAGAAAAGAAGAAAACAGAGACAGAGCTAAACAAGAGGAGAGAGAGAGAGAGAGAGAAGAGAGGAGAGAGAGAAGAAGAACTGCGTGTTCACGGGAGAGTACGCGCGCGCGCATGAGGTGTATGGCGGGGGGGGGGGGGGGGGGGGGGGGGGGGGGGGGGGGTAGAGGGAGAAGGTGATGAGAAAGGTGTGAAGATGGATGGGCGCGAGCGTGTTCTATGTTTAGCCAGTAGTGTGTGTGTGTGTGTGGTGTGAGTGGTGTGTTGTGTGTTGTGGGTGTTGGGTTGCGTGTTGTGCGGTGTGTGTGTGAGGAAAGGGGAGGGGGGAGAGGAGGGGGGGGGGGGGCCGGGGAAGTGTGAGACGGGTTACGGGTCAACTGATATCTAAAGTGCCAGAACAGACACGTAGAAATAGCAACAAAGACATCCGGTTATAAACCAAACCACATACAAGCAACAGCTACTGTCCTAAAAATATGTGTGTGTGTGTGTGTGAGTGGTGTGTGTGTGTGTGTATGTGTGTGGTGTGTGTGAGTGTGTTTGTGTGTGTGTTGAGTGTGTTGAGAGAGAGGAGAGGCAGAGAACATGCAGCAACAGAACAGACAACAGAGACCGCAAACACAGACAGTGATCCAGAACAGACAAAAGGACAGACAGAAAGACAAAACAGAGTACGCAGAGGAGATCATTAGAGATGTATCGTTGAGAATAAATGTAATAACCTATAAGCATACGTATTTCCGCAAAAAAAAGCCCTAAACAACAATTTCAGAATCACAGAAGTGTCATAAAATTTAAAAAAAAAAATCTGAGCACAGATCAAAATAAAGAGAAAAAAAACGAGAACATGAAGAGAAAAAGGAAGCCGCGAAAAAAATTTGGGAGGAAAACAGCCTCACATCGTGCAGAAAACTCCAAATATCCAACATATGTACATGTACAGCATGTAACAATTGATGCATACACAGACAAGAGAGAGAGAGAGAAGAGTAGAGAGAATGAGAGAGAAGGGGAAGCACACTACGCCAATTCTCTCACCCCACCAACTTCTCCCCCCCCCCCCCCCCCCCCCCAAGACCTGAGACATTTTTTAAGCAAACTCTCGTTCATCATGACAACGTGGAGTTGGAACGGCTGCTTTCCTCCTTTCTATCGCAACAAAGTGGGATTACCTGCCCGGGCGGATTCTATTAGCCCTCGAGAGCCTCGTCCGACGCGAGGTTACCCGCGCTCCACGAGCCCCATGACCCGTGACAGTGACAGACCTCCGCGAGGGCAGGCAGACATGTCAGGATATTTATCATACGATGAACCACCACCACCAACCACCACCACCACCATCCCCACCGAGCCCATGACCCGGGTGACGAGTGACAGACCTCCGCGAGGGCAGCAACATGTCAGGGACATATATAACATACCACCACACACCACCACCACCATCCCCACCGACCCAGACCCGGTTGACAGGACATACCTCCGCGAGGGCAGCAGAACAGTCAGGACCTTATCATGCGATGCCCACCACCACCACCACCAACCACCACCATCCCCAGTTGTGCGCTAAAACCCTTGCCAATACTTCCCCGTCTAAGTAAGAAATTTCAACGCCACGGGGAAAAAGTACTGCCACCATCCTCCCCCTTGACGTTAAGATTTAATAAGGAAAACACGAAATGCTTAGCTCAATATGCGTTTGACCATGGCGTGACATTTTCACCAGTCGATTGGGAATGATTGTAAACATGTCCACCTTGCACTCAATTTTCTAAGACAACAGAAATGTTTTGCTGAAAACAGCTGTTCACAACCCTGACACTAGATCCCATAAGACAACAGAATCGTTTGCTAAGCTCTACCGTCACCCTGACCTTAAATTTTCAGAAGATAACAGGAAACGTTTGCTAAAGAGTGCTCACCCAGAATTAACTTTTTCCATAAGGACAACAGGAATTGTATGGCTAAGCTAGCGTTCACCCCTGACACGATTTTTCATAAACAACTGGAAATGTTTGCTAAGCATGTTCAACCGCGACAGAACTTTTCATAATGAACAACAGGAAACTTCAATTCATGACAGTACTGTTCAAGCCGAGGATTCTCTTGCATCCCCTAAAGTAAATGCCGTGATGAAACTTTACACATTTGTTGTGACATCCTATGGAACACCTGTCAAGGATGACAATGACAGATATCTCTACCTATTGTTATAAAAAAAAATAAAAAAAAAAAAAAAAAAAAAAAGGACGTGGTGATCTCCATCCTATCGCCCCAGCACTAACGCTGAAAACACATGTCAATAGGACCAAAGCAAAACATAAATGCAAACAGGAAAGACACTCCTTACATCCATGGGTGAGACAACTACTGTTTACAACTCAATCCGGTTTCTGGCTTACGCAAACCAATCGCCTAGCCACAATCGCAGAGGCACGGCGCAACCAAAGGAAGGAAGGCGTGTCAACAAAGACGAACTATGTATAATACAGCTTCGCTGTTCCTCGACTTTAAATGTCCAGCCTCGCCAAAGCTGGGCGTTCTATTCTCTCTCCTACACAGATATATCTTTCAGACGCCCCTCCGCTAAATCTTCGCCCCGTTACGATCGCGCAAGCTGGACATAAAAGACAGTCCTGAATTTCACATAAAAATATGCCTTCTCCAATGATCCGCCAATCACGCCACCATGCCCCCAACCCCCTACCCTTAATCTCCGCCGACCCACTGAAACAGATGAACGTGTACCATTTGGGTCTCTTTGTGCCGGACTGGGTGTGGTTGTAGGGTGTGGTGATGGCAGGGTGGGTTGGGTGGTGGGGGTGGGGGGGGGGGGGGGAGCGGTGCCTGCCCATGACGACCATCTTCGTTAATCAACCGTGCCCTCTAAACCGTTCTGATTCGCTTCAATACAGAACAACTGCGGCTCTCTGTTTCGTCGGAATAGTGTTTCGTTACCAAACACGTTTCTTTTGTTGTTGTTTGTTGTGGTTTTTGTTTATCTTGTTTTTTTTTTAAAACACCCCGCGATGGATCCCGAATCGATTGAGCGTAAACACTGTTAAAATAATGGACTTCTGCGTGCCTGCCTGCTTGCTGACTTGTAGCGTCAGTAAAATCATCAGAAGGTCGGTTATTAATGTGTTTTACAACACTGAACTATCTAACCTGAATTGTTCAGACTGGATACACATACAGAAAGAGACACAGGTCGGAAAGGGGGGGGGGGGGGGAGGCGGTGTAGAGAGAAGAGAGAGAAGAGAGAGACAACCAAACAGAAGACAGACACAAAGAACCGAAGAGACAAAAGATTGGAGAAAGGTAAGGGGCAAAGGGGTTAGACGTCAGTCTACCCTTCATCTGAACATGTCAGTCCAATTCGATCAAGTTTAAAACAAAGAAATGAGGTCATGATAATGATAGATGATGACAACGCAACGACGACAACGATGATGTATGAATGAGGACGAAACTAAACACAGATCGGCAGCAAGCAAACCCACATTTGTTCGTATAAACAGACAAGGATTTAAAATAGATAGATACAGAGATGGTTTGCCAGACAATAGACAGACAGAAGACAGAGAGAGAGAAGATACCTACATACACACGTGCATACATACATTTACTGTATACATAGATATATGTGTGTGTGTGTTTGTAAATAATATATACACATAAACATATAACAACAGTAAAAACAAGTTGTATTGTATGTTTTGCTCCCATAAGAAAAACCCTACCACAAGTAACTTTTATTCAAGACTGCACCGCTTGTTTTTTTTTTTTTAAACTTGAATAAAGTCAGACAAAACATAACGAAATAACAATCTTATCGGGGGGGGAAAAACAAGCGCAGGCCACACTGAACTGACCTTCAATAGTAATGACTCTGGCAAAGATTTGGACTTAGGGGAGGGGAGAGGGGAGTTAGAAGATGAGAAACTGGAACATGAAATTAAAAAAAAATAAAACTGTGTTACAGATAAGAAAACTCTTCACTAGCTGCATAAGGAACCATCGCAATCCCTTTTTGAGGCAGATATATTTGTATGCCTGCTCCGACCTTCGCCCGCTGGTCGGGACTCATCAGGGAGACACGGCTGGTTGTGTCTGCGCTCCCGGCGTCAAATAGACACACCACAAGATCCATAATACTGTGGTGTTCTCCCCACCATGGGTGCAAAAAAGAATCCAATAGCACCCCCAAAGCACCAGCGAAGAGTAGTAAATGCAACCAAACGAAAGTGTGGGAGGACAAAAGTATGCTGTAAAACTAAAGACATTATCAAATAATATAAAATAGTAGGGGAACAGTCCTTAGCCACGTCCTGAGGATCCACACCAAAGATGCAAGGGAGATCACAAGACTAACACACAGACGGACATAACAAATACAAATACCCTCAATTTAATCAAAGCAAAATCGGAATGACATGAAGTAGGGAACAGTAAACATAAACATAAACAAGTGGGTATGTTTTGCTCCAATAAAGAAACCTAACACAGAGTAACTTTTATTCAAGAACTGGCGCAGCCGGGATTCGGATGATATGGTCAACAAAAACATAAATATATATAGTATAAGATTGTTGTGTGTGGTGTGTGTGTGTGTGTGTGTGTGTGTGTGGTGTGTGGTGTGTGTGAAAGATATGAGAGGAGAGAGAGAGGAGAGAGAGAGAAGAGAGAGAGAGAGAGAGAAGAGAGAGAGAGAGAAGAGAAAGACATCTGTTATCTACACAGCATCAGTTTTTCCAAAGACAATTTTCAAAAATCCCTTTTTCCCTGAACAATGAAGACGAGCTGAAAAAAAAAAAAAAAACCCACCCCACCTCCACAAAAGACCTCTCAGCACGTTTGCGCGATGCCATCTTTTCAAAGGTTATGAAGACCGTTAAAATAACTGAACGTACACATTACAATAAACACAACGTGAAAACACTCCATTCTTCCACAGCTGTCTCCGTGACCGGCCCCACGGACTTTTCGAATCAGACTGGACCAGGCTGGCTCCCTCAAGCATAGATGCCCAGGGTCCGTCTCTCTCCCGACCCCATTCCCATCTGGCCCTATCACAAGAAAGATGCATTGCTGCTTTCACGCACTTACCACATGCATCTGATTTGGATTGACCCAAATCACCTTTTTTTTTTTACGTTTCTATGGGCTGATGGCCAGCTTTCCAATGATGCCAGATCAGGGAGGAAGAAGAAGAAGAGGAAGAGAGGAGGAGGAGGAGGAAGGAGGAGGAGGAGGAGGAGGAAGAGAGGAGCGGAAGACGAGGCGACGAGGATGGAAAAGGAGGAAGAGGAGGGAAGAAGAGAATAGTGTTGTTCTTCACTCTAATTCAAACAAGTCCTTCGCCAGTTCTTCGCAAGCTCTTATTATCGTCTGCCTACTTATGTGCATACACGCCCACATGCACATATATCACAGACGAAATTCCTATACTCTCTCGCCACACCTCTCTCTCTCTCCCCCGCCCGCCCCCCCCCACACACACTCAAACACAAGAACGGCCTACGCACATCACAATCGAAACCTATTACACAAACTGGTGTGTTGCGTGCGTGCGTGCGTGCGTACTGCAGGTGTTGAGTGATGTGTGTGGTGTGTTGTTGTGTGTGTTGTGTGTGTGTGTCTGTGAGTGTGTGGCGTGCATGTGGTGTGTGTGTGCATGTTGTGTGGTGTTGTGCCATTGTGGTTGTGTGTGCATGTGTGTGGTGTGTGTGTGTGGGTGTGTGTGTGTGTGTGTGTCATGTGTTGTCATGTGTGTGTGTGTGTGTGTTCCATGCACATATCTACGTTATATCCTGGTCCACCGCAGAGCGTGAAACTCCTCTTCCAACAGGCTGACTCCCGTCTCTCCAGGTGCCCCCTTCCGAGCTCTTTTCCAATAATTTATTTTCAGCCACCTTCACCCTTTGTATCGTGGGGGCCTAAAATTTAAACCGCATTCCTAACGGACTAGAATCCTTCTCCCACCACCCCCCACCCCCACCTGCCACCTCCCCCCTTGCCATCCCTCTGACACAGCTCGTGCACTGGGTCAATTTGTTTCCCTTTCCGCACCCCACCCCACCCCGTGTGTCTATCGAGCACCTTGTCCGTTTGTTTTGATAAAAGATGACCGAAAAAAACGCAATCAGCAAATGGACTATTCAGTAACAGGGTGCATCAAACCCAGTAATGACCTGGAAAAACAAAGCAAAAAAAACGCTGCAAGGTTTAGCGACTGATGCAAATTTGATTTCCATGATTTAAAACTGATTTCTATACGTAAGGCGCTGCACTCGCTACACAGAATCCCGTAACCAGAAAAAAGACAGACAAACGAAAGTGAATAATGTGAAGAGAATAAAGAGGAGAACACGAGAGAAAAAAAGAAAAAGAGAAAGAGAGAAAGAGTGCAAGCACACACACACACACACACACACACACACACACACACACCACACACACCCACAACTCTCTCTTGTTTTCTTTGTTCCCACTACGATTTCTTTAATAACCTCCCCTCCCCTCCTCCTCACCCCATTTTTCTTCTTTGTTTCCATTTTTTTTTTCTCTTCGTTTTCATGGGTTTTTTTTTGCTGTCAAAACCTTTAGTTAAAACCTCTTCTAGACGGCCTGTTTGAAAGAAAGGAGATAATTGTCCTCTCTAACTGAAAAATGAAATTTCAACTCGACACTCCCTGAGAGACAGAGACACACAGAGAGAGAGAGAGGAAGAAGAGAGAGAGAGAGGAGAGAGAGAAAGAAGAGAGAGAGAGACAGAGACAGAAGAGTCAGAAGAGACATAGAAGAATTTACACACGTGACCCACGGAACGCTTATTTACAGAAACCACCACTTTTCCCATCCTCCATCAAAGTAACCCTGCAAGCAAACCATGAGCATGTGGTACCGCGCCGGCTTCCTTCATTACCACACAAACGTCTTTTCAACCAAGTCCTATCATCCAACCAGAAAAACATGACCAGGCCGACACTCATCCTCACCCCGACATTGGGCCAAATATATCCTATAGCGCAGAGTGGCGGCCCGAATTAAGCAGTAACTAATC
>CM031606.1:68179751-68212251 GCA_018398815.1 Conus ventricosus
GTGTGTGTGTGTGTGTGTGTGAGCGCGCGTGCGCGCGCGTGTGCGTCTATTATATGTGTGTGCGAGTGTATGTGTGTGTGTGTGTGTGTGTGTGTGTGTGTGTGTGTGTGTGTGTGTGTGTGTGTGTGTGTGTGCGTGTCGCAATGCTGCTACAGGTTCTACTTTCTGCACAGCAAATACTTTTCCTGTTGTGGAGAGTAATCACAAATCCCAACGTAGGGGAAAAAAAAAAAGTTTAACAGTGTTATAGACGTCTATCATTAACAGCTGAGCAGACATATTTTGTAAACTGAAACAGGCAGATACATGTATACTAATCCCGGGCACCTGCATTCCGATAAACACGGAAACACGCAGGTGCGCGAACGCAGTTCCTGACACATGTGCAGACTCAGACGTTCATGCAGCTGCTGACATACACACAGCCACCACAATGAATGTTGCTAGCGAGCCTGCAGCTACAGGAAGAAAAAGAAAAAAGAAAAAAAGAAAAAAGAAAAAAAAAGAAACAAACGAACAAGCAAACAAAAGTTTTTTTTTGTTTTTCTGTTTTTTTGTTGGTTTTTTTTGTTTTTTTTTTTTTTTTTTTTTTTGGTGGGGGGGGGGGGGGGGGGGGGGGCACAAAGTCTTGATGCAAAACGTCAGCTAATCTGTGTGTACATTATCGAAACATTTCCATAATTCACTGCCTGAAGGGCTGTGGACACGTGGAGAAATTAATGTGGTCACTGGTGTCATGAGCATGGCGCTGAATCTTGTCGCATGAGACAGTTGCACGTGAAACATGTTGGCCCATTTGAAGCCCGTCTGTTCCGATATGAAAATCACCCATGTTTTCGTTTCCTTCGATCTTTCTTCGTTATCTCACTTTGATTTCCTGACACTTTGCCCACATCGGTTAATGTGTTGTTCACTTATGTCGGTGGGTTTTGTCTAAAACTGTAAACGTACACAATCCAAGCACCTGTGGATATGGTTAGCATCAGACTTTTATTTTTTCAAACAGTCATTTTCAGCCCCTAAAATATAAAACTTTTCTTTCACTTTTCTTCTTTTTATCTGTCAGCCTTTATTTGTCCTTTTATCTGCCACCCTTTACTTGTCCTTTTATCTGTCAGCCTTCATTTGTCCTTTTATCTGTCAGCCTTCATTTGTCCTTTTATCTGTCAACCTTTATTTGTCCTTTTCATCTGTCAACCTTTTATTTGTCCTTTTATCTGTCAACCTTTATTTGTCCTTTTATCTGTCAGCCTTTATTTGTCCTTTCATCTGTCAGCCTTTATTTGTATTATTCACATTACAATTTGAAAAGAAAAAAAAAAGTTCATCGGTACAAAGCTCTTCATTGATTTACTGATCTTGTGATCTTGCCTCTGCATTACCAGTCGACCCTATCTTCCCGGCCCGCCCCTAAAAGGGAAAGACTTTCTGTCGCACAGAAGGGAAGGCAGGGCCAGTTTCCTTACCGTTCTGTTCTTTTCTCGAGAAATGGGCTCCCACTGACGTACAAAAAAAAAAAAAAAAAAAAAATCACCTTTCATTTAACGTAGAAAAGATCAAAGTTTCGTTTTCAAGCAGCCTGAAGCGCTATGGTAAAACACACGTGTGTTTGGGAACCATAAAAAGACAACAACAAAAAAGACACGTTTTAACCCTACCTGCCGCTGCAGGTAAGCGAAACAGTCAGATAGCGAAAACCAAAACAATCGGAAACAATAAACTGGCGAACATTAAAATCAAAGGGAGGGTGGTAGGGAGGGAGGAGGGCGGGGAAACGGGGAGGTGGGGAGACCTTGACAGGAATCAGGTGGGGAGAGAGGGGGGGGGGGGGGTAAGGAAGCAGGTGGTGGGGGGAGGAGTACCAAAAAAAAACGGGGGGTGGGAGGATGACAAAGCCCCCCCCCCCCCCCCACTCCCACCCCTGCCCCCTCTCCCCACCTCGAAAAACCAGCGGCATGGTGGGGTAGGTGTTTTAGGCCGGGGACTGCGAGCGTTGCGGTGCGTCATGTTATACCCAGGCTCAAGCTGGCCATTGTTTTTCCTCCGGCTCAGCCCTTTTCAAGCGGCCCGGCCAGGCGTGACACAGCCGCTCTGTTTTCAAAGGACACCCGGTCCATGCCCTCTGGGTACCCGCCAAGGGGGCTATAGACCCGCTGGTCGGCGGCGGTTCCGAACAATACGAGAAATCGTCATTGCCATGCACAATTTGTCTGGAAATGACAGTCAAAACTGTGATGAAGACACTTCACACACACACACACACACACACACAGACTTGATGTATACCAATTTAGGAGTTACGAAATCAAGATCTTAATATACACTTTGAATGCACAATATCACGTTGTCGCAAAACACACACACACACACACACACACACACACACACACGCATACACACGAAAAGAAAAGAGGGCGAAGGGAGAGGGGTGGTGGGTGGTGGTGGTGGTGGTGGTGGTGGCGGTTGCACAATATCACATCATTTTAACTTTGCATCCTCTACTGACTGGACCGAAGCATCGTTTTGATAAACATAGAAAGAACGTTCATATATTTTTGGACGCAAAGTAAGGATGAACGTACAGACAGACAATCTGTTTAAGCATGATAAGAACTCTACAAGTGACGTGTACGGCAGCGTGTGGCTGGATGAAGGTGAGGGACACGATGACACTGATGGCAACACGTTCCAGTCTGATAGTGAAAATGAAAGCAAGGTTGAACAGAACAATAAATAATCATCGAAGGGGCTTCAGGGACAAGTTCCAGTCCAGGTAAAAATGAAAGCAAAGTTGAACAGAACAATAAAATAATCATCGAAGGGGCTTCAGGGACAAGTTCCAGTCCAGGTAAAAATGAAAGCAAGGTTGAACAGAACATCAAAAATTATAGTTGTTGTTGTTGTTGTCGTACCCTGGCTAAAAGACTCCAGGGATCATCCAAACAGCCGAAGTACTTGAACACTATGGTACAAATGCATCAGCTGGGGATGAGAACATTACGTGTGTGACCGTTTTTGATTACCCCGCCACATGGGCAGCCACACTCCGACTTTGGGGGATTTTAGAGACTGATATTGTCATCGAAGGGGCTTCAGGGACAAGTTCCAGTCCAGGTAAAAATGAAAGCAAGGTTGAACAGAACATCAAAAATTATAGTCATCGAAGGGGCTTCAGGGACAAGTTCCAGTCCAGGTAAAAATGAAAGCAAGGTTGAACAGAACAATAAAATAATCATCGAAGGGACTTCCGGGACAAGTTCCAGTCCAGGTAAAAATGAAAGCAAGGTTGAACAGAACAATATAAAATAATGATCGAAGGGACTTCCGGGACAAGTTCCAGTCCAGGTAAAAATGAAAGCAAGGTTGAACAGAACAATGAAATAATCACCGAAGGGACTTCAGGAACAAGTTCCAGTCCAGGTTTGCTGCATGAAAGTCTTTCTTTTTTTCTGCGAACGCAGGCTGATACTCCTGCGGACACTGCCTGTATAGACAGGCAGTGGAGTTTCGTGTGTATGACCGTTTTTTATCCCGCCATTAAGGTAGCCATACTCCATCTTCGGGGAAGCAGGCAGGTGACTTACCAGAGAGTGACTCCACCTGCACACAACCTATAACTCCTCTGAAGAGATAACAACAGACGAAGGTTCTGATCTTTGTGTGGCATCGTCGTCTGGTGTTCTCTGCGAGAGCGGTGCTCGGCTTGAAGGCGGTCAGACTACAAAAAAATAGACCGGAAGACATTACAGTTGAAAAATCGCGTCGGGAATGTGGGGGGAACCAGCGCTGTCCAGGGCCGCACCAAAACGAAAAGATCAACAGGTTCTTTACGTCAAGGCTACAACGAGGTCCGCTGGTTTTCAGGCCACACCAGCCAGTACTGATTGAACAATCGCACAGCTCGTTCACAGAGCTAGAGCGGCGCTCCCAGTCTAAGAGTGTATTATCAGCAATGTCAGCTTTCCGCATCCTGGGCTACAATGATCGAAAAAAAAAGTGAAAATTATGAAAAGGCAGCTTCCTGCTGCTGCAGAAGACAAGGAGCCGGTAAACCCGACATCAGAAGGAATCTGTTCGCTACACTGAGGAATCCGAAGCTGACTGCGACACTGTCGCCCCGGAATTAGAACAGCTGTATAGAAATGAAAAGAACAAAGAGGCCAGCCGACAATGCATTGGAGACCATTTTTGAAAATGATCCCAGGGGCAGAAAAAACCAGTACACAGAAACTAAAAAGGCGCGTACAGTTTGACAATGACGTCGGGGGGGCCGGAATAGCTCAGTGATAGAGCGCCGGACTCGTAATCCAAGGGTTGCGGGTTCGAATCTCCGCCGGGCCGTTTCGGTACAGGGGGATTTTTGCCTCGGAGTTAACATTGGTTCTGACTCCATTTCCCATACCGTCCTTCGAATGAGACCATAAACCGAAGTTCCGTGTGTGAACGCACGCATAACATCTTACACACAAGTAAAATCCCATCACCAACTTTCGGAAGAGAAGGCCAGTTTGGCCGTTGGTATGGATGACACGTTACACATAGCATGCACCTTCCCCGAAGACGGAGTATGGCTGCCTTAATGGCGGGATTTAAAAAACGGTCATACACATGTATTAAGCCGGGCCACCCACTGATACCAATTCCATCATTTTATGCGTCATGAAGGTGAAAAAGTGCGTTGAAATTTAAAGAAAATTAAATTGTAAAAAATTGATTAACCGATCTGACATTTCTAAATGGCTGAATTCCACCAGATCGATAAGAGTGGCTCCGTGGTTTTCAGTTACACTTCATCACACAAGTCCAATTCACTGTCAATACAATAACGGTTCCTCACAAATTCATGAAGTCTTCAAACATGGAACAGGCGAACACAATTGTCAGTGATGGAACGGGCATCTTGCTGGAACACGCGTCCTCGTGGCAAACACATCAACTGTCATGGGTCCATTTAACTCTCACCAGCCATCAATGAAGAGCTGTAAGCGATATCGTGCCACTGGGAAATCGGAGATAAACGATAACGTCGAGTAATAACACGTAAACGCGCGCGCGCACCCGCGCGCACACACACACGCACATGCACACACACACGCGCGCGCGCGCGCACGCACGCACGCACACACACACACACACACACACACACACACACACACACTCACACTCATAGACAGAGACAGAGAGAGAGAGAGAGAGAGAGAGAGAGAGAGAGCGAGAGAGAGAGAGAAAGACAGACAGATAAGACACAGGCACACAGACAGAGATTGAGAGAGACAGAGCGCGCCGCGCGCGCGCCAGAGAGACGGACAGACAGCAGACCGACAGATAGACACAGACAGACAGAGGCTAAGAGAGACGGGTACAGAGCGAAAGAAAGAAAGACAGGGAGACAGACAGAAAGAGAGAGACAGAGACAAAGGCAGAGACAGACAGACAGACAGACTGATTGACTGACTGACTGACTGACAGACAGAGAGAACGTTTCTATTCTCCCGTTTAACGTCGCAACCGTTTAGTCACGGGGATAGATTTTAAGCACATCCCACACGGTTTGCACGTTCTTCTGAACATGCACAACTGTGCGAGGAAAACACACACACACACAAAATAAATAAAAACAACTTGCAGTCCACCGCTCCTGAGCATTGCACACTGTTTTGTTTTTGTTTTCGCTTTTCAGCAAACAACGTTTAGGTTTATTTTAACATAAAATTATATGTATCTTCTTTTTTCCTTATTTCCACCTTTGTTGCATACTTTTCCTGAAACAGACCACAAGGGAGAGAGAGAGAGAGAGAGAGAGAGAGAGAGAGAGAGAGAGAGAGAGAGAGAGAAGATAAAATTCTTTATTCACGAGGACAATAGATAAGCACCGATGTGCTTTTTTACATCCAGTCCTCGCCCTGAGTAGGGACTACAACATGGAGTGAAATGAAATAATGTATGAAAGCAAACAAACAAACAAACAGACAAAGCAGTCATGCAATCATAATGAGAGAGACAGAGACAGACAGAGAGAAAGAGGTCATGGTAAATGCTTCTCTGACATATTATGGGCTAACAACAAAGGGTTGGGAATCAAGAAGGATTAGTGGCGGTGACATGTCTAATTCATGTTTTCAGAGTAATGAACATATTTGCTTTTTTTTTATTTTTATTTATTTTTTTATTTTTATTTTTTTTGCATAGAAGCCATCCACGAAAAGAGTGGACGCTCGCGCGCGCGTTTGCATGTGCGTGTATGTGTGTACTCGCGCGCGCGTGTGTAAGCTTATTATTAGGAATGACGGACTGTCCTACTTCTACTACCTTGACTACCGCGACGGGCACCAGCATGAGGCCTAGAACGAGAGAGACAGAGAGACAGACAGAGACAGAGACAGTAAGACAGAGACAGACAGACAGACATATGCACAAGCAGACACAGACAAAAGGTTGTGCTGATCAGACTGTATCGATGCCTGGAAACGACTGAACAGCAAAGCTGAACAAAAAGTTTCCATGTTACGTGGACCACGATTTCGTATACATATCCCCCGAATGACACGGACATTTTGCTTGTTTGTTTTTCTCGGGTATAATCTTCCTCGCATTTCTTCAAATTCTTGGCATCTGTGTGGACCCTGACTGATTTGATGATCAAACAGCATTGTGCTGAATCCATGAAAATCAGGTGCAAACTGTGTGTGTGCGTGCGTGTGTGTGTGTGTGTGTGTGTGTGTGTGTGTGAAATGTTCTCTTTCCTTTTTTTTTCTACTATGTATTTGATTTGTTATCAAGACGAATCCTTTTTTTTTTCCTATTACTTTATTTCGAAAGCTTTGATTGCTCACATTTACGGACCTATACAGTTTCCCTATTTCATTCCAGATTTTTTTTCCTTTCCTGGCGCTGCAAATATGATCTTGTTCTACCTGACACAAAGACTGTATAGGTCAATGTCAATTAAAAAAAAATGTCTGAAGCGTCTCTCTCTCTCTCTCTCTCTCTCTCTCTCTCTCTCTCTCTCACACACACACACACACACACACTCACACACACACCACACACACACACACACACACACACACACGGAAAGAAACAAAGAGGTCAATAAGACTGCAACACGTCGCTTGACGAGCAAACCGAACACTGAACTATGCTGGTTTATCACATGACAAATCTCAGAGATAATGAAAGTAGACGTTCACAGTCATTGTCAGTACACGACAGATTACACATTATTCAACAATGATGAGAAAGAAAAGAAAAAAAAAGAAAAAAGGAAAAAGAAGAAAGAAAAGAAAAACAGAAAAATCTACCTGCTCCGAAGGCGGCCGGTGGGGAAAAGTTGATAGTCGACTCATGATCGATTCAACATCTCATGTCCTTCCAATCAGTCAATTAAAAAAACACTGGCTAGACCCGAAACTTGGGAAGACGATACACACACCCGACACCCGCGCGCCTCTCTCAGCCAAACTGCCTACTCGGGTACTCCTTACCACCTTTCCGGGTGAGCCCACTCCACACTGACCAAGCTGCGCGCGCGGTATTGGTGGGCTGCAACTCGCGCGGGGGGTGGTAAGGATTGGTTCGTATCAAGGGAGATAACGCTGAAGCAGGATCCCATATAATACAGGACAGCGGCACAAACAGCACGGGTAGACCGCGGTTTTGTTATTTCGACGGCCGCGCGTGGACACCTCCCCCCCCCCCCCCACCCCCCCCCCCCGCCATGACTTCACGTGCTTCACGTGTGTGTGTGTGTGTGCGTGTGTGTGCGTGCGTGCGTGTGTGTGTGTGTGTGTGTGTGTGTGTGTGTGCGTGTGCGCGCGCGCGCGTGCGTGTATGTATGCCACAAGTTGCAGGTATGCACGCACTCATGTACCTTCACGGACCCACAAGTAAACACACTGTGCGCAGACATAACTCACATACATTCTTTACCCCCCCCCCCCTCCATTCCTACTACTCCCATCCACTCACAGCCGCCCCCCCCCCCCCCCCCCCCCCCCCCCCCTTATTTTCTTCTTTTCTTTTCACCCCTCCTCTCAACCTGTATCCTATCGAATCTGATTTTCATTTGTTCCTTTTTCACATGTTATCCAAAACTTGTCATCTCCTTTTTTGTTTTGTTTTTTGGAATGACCGGTGAGTTGACTTCAACGCCGTGACAGCCCTGATGAGGCCCTTTGCGGTCGGCTGGGCTACAAGCAACATGACCTTGACCTTACCTTGATTTGTGTGTACCCTTCTTTTTAAATACTACTGGCGTTTTTCCCTTCCTCATCATTGACGCGGAGCTTATGGCTCGAAATATTTAAATATTCTCCCTTTCCTGGATCACTGTTTCCATCGCGTGTGTGTGTGTGTGTGTGTGTGTGTGTGTGTGTGTGAGAGAGAGAGAGAGAGAGAGAGAGAGAGAGAGAGAGAGATGCTTGTTAGTCTGTTAATGTCAACATTCTGGCGATTGTCACTGAAGCTAAAAAAATTATTTAAAAAAAAAGTTTTATCAAGTGTAAGCCTGTGTGAAAGGATGCACGAGTAGGCTTCTCCCGTACAGCGATGAATACATAACTGTACACGTATGTCAGCTGGACTGAACTTTAAAGCATTATGGTCTTACTGTTAATGTCTGCTCGCTGGCCAAGTTTTATTCTGTATTGATAACACAATTGCTTCGATTTCTTCGTTCAAATGAGAGTATTCACGCAGAATGCGTGCATATAAAGCAAGGTGAAAGGTCAGATATATGACGGTGTGGCTGGCTACATCCGCCGAGAGTGCTATGTCTGGAAACTGTCTGTACATGGTACATATCTTCGTCTTTAAGCGTAAATCTGCCAGTGTGCACATCCAACAGCAACATGGCGGATCGGCCGTGGTCCGGGTTACCAACAACTGTCCCTACTCCTATAGCTGTACTGTGGCGTGGACGTAAAAAAAATGCGCTCCTCAGGCAACAACCCTTTAACCTCCCAACGAATCTGGAACTGCTCCCAAAATCCTGGTGTTTTCATGTCTGTCTATGTGTGATGAGAGTTGACGGAAAATATGGTTCGCCTGTGCAGGCTATAGAAAGAAGAAAAAAAAAAAAAAAAAAAGGAAAAAAGGATGGCTTTCAAGGTCATGTGCCTGGGATCACCTGGACATGCAACCCGTGCAGCATGCATGCATGATAACTTTGGACGGAAAGCACTGGGCGATTCGTCTGTTACCTGTAAGATTGGGAGGCGGATTTAAAAAAACAACAACACAAAAACCCTGGTCGATGGCGCTGCACCGACAGTGAAGCCAAAGGCGCATCCCTCATATGTTTTTTTTTTTTTTTTTTTTTTTTTACTCAAACCGGAGGTGTCTTGATTCAATATAAAGGCCACGACTGGTTAGGAAACTCTCAGGTAAATTAAGATGAAGAAAAATGAAAAGAAAATTAACACAAAAAAAAGTTCAAAATTAATGTTCTTCAAATGAAAAATATTATCCTTTGAATAAAGAGTACGTTAAATTTTTTCAGACACTTTTTTCCTTCAGATAGAGTGGAGGCGTGTATAGTACATTTTTTCTTGAAAGGGGCACAAGTGCAGTTTGCGCGCGCGCGCGCGTGCATGCGTGTGTGTTATTTTCAGACGAGAGGTCGCGACGATTTGAAACAAAAGAAAGTATTATCGGTCTGTGAAGACCAAGAAACTTTGCTTGCAAGAATCGAATATTTGTGTGGCATTGTGGGCATGACCTTTGGGGGGAAAAAAAGAAAAGAAAAGAAAAACGAGTCCGTGTATATCTGTTAATGTACTCGATTTGAAATGTGTCCATTACTTTCATGAAAACAGAGAAGTCCATGGGCCCATGGGGTGTACAGGACATGGATGCGAGGGATAAATTGTAATTCGCAGCTAAGCTAGCCAGTTTGTAATAGTTTCCTTTACTGGATGATTTGATCCTGTTTTGTGGCAGTTAATAGCCTCTGACAATGAGGTAATGTCCTTGCCCATGTCTGTTGGTTGGATCGTCCATCAGCAAGACTACCACCGAACCAATTGTAACAAACAAACCTTGGAAGAATGTTCGAATGTTGCCCGAGGACAAACCAATAAAACTGGGATGGGTCAACTGGCAGATCCTGGATCGGTTCAATGTTGGTGGATGTCTGCATTCTTGTGACGGCCCTTTTTCTCTTTCATATTTCTGTGATAAAATGTGACGGCCTCCCACAAAATGACAGATAAGTCGCGCAGGGCTGATCGCCGCTGCGGTCAACAAAGAGTGGTGAGGGTCATTTTGGGGTAAAATACGATTTTTGCACCAACACATAGGAAAACCAGTAAAGCATATCATGTCTCACTGATTTTACCTAAATTAAGCTAGAAATGTGATTTTTTTTTTTCACCCCATGTCACCAATTTTAAGCAGCACTGATTGCGAAAAGTTACTCATTTTCAACGGATAATCGAGTGCACATCCCTCGCAGAACCCCTGGCGTATCGCACATCATTCGAAAGCTCAGTGTGTCTGTTTTAAGAATCTGTTCACGATTTTTTAAAATAAACCAATCAGAAGGCCTCTACAAAAGAAAGCCTTCCAACCAATCAGGAATCAAATACCGAAATGGCCTTAGTAACTCAGCTGTTAACAGCAGAGACGCTGCCTTTCATTGGTCACAGCTTACGTTTTGCCTTTGTTGTCGCTTCACTCGAAAAATCGCCATCATGGATCGACGTATTGTAACGCTGTTAAATCCATCAAAATCAGGAAATGTTTTCGATTACGAAGGCCAGGAAATTAGTGGCCTTATAAACGAATATTTCGCTACCAGCAATAGCAATGAAAAGGAATATTTTGATTTCGATTCTAACGAAGAAACTGACAGCGAAGCTGACGATGGGATTTCCCCATCGACTTCGACCGGCGTATGTCAGTCTCAGCCTGTTCGACTCGAAATCGAAGATGAAAAAGAAAATGAGGAGCCAGTTGTATGAATAGAAGAAAGTGCAGATCTGTCAGGTATAATGCCGTCGCGATAATGCCAAAAATTTGGTGACAGCGACGTATGCAACAGATACATCTCTGCCAGATCTGCAAATGGCAGAACAGTTTTCCTGCAAGTGTAACTGCGTGCATATCAAAATGATCATTTAATGCATTCCAGCTGCTAATGGCCAACATATTATGTGTGTGTGTATGTTTGTGGAGAGGAGAGTGTCACGGACAAAAATAAAACAACCAAAGTCGTGGTCCGTCGCCAGCCAGGTTGTTTGGACATAAGCTCCAACGCAAATATTCTGGGCGCCAGGTAGACGGCCTCATGTGTCGGGTCCAGCCAATTAAGCATAGCGGAGAGGCTCCACGGAGACGGTCTGTCCAGCCAGACAGACTAAGTAGCTGACCGACGCCTCAATGTCTGGTCAGACGAGTCTCGACGCCTGGATCAGACTCATCCGGCCAATTTGTAGGACCAGTGCCCACAATTAAGTCGACGTCGCCGGAAAGGGAGAGGGGGAAGGTAGTGTGTGGTGGGGGTGAAATCTAGCTAATTAACTAAATGACCATTGACCACCACAGAGAGCAAGGCAGGTAGATGTGACTGTCATGATTTACACATCCAATGAAATGAGGGGGGAGGCAACCTCAGAATGAAGGCGCGAAAATACCGACCAATGGTACTCGCCCTTTGACAGATGAGTTTTAGGATAAGATAGGAATGCGAGAAGAGAAAGGAACGAACAGACAGACAGAGAGGAAGAGGTTCTGAGAGTAGGCTCTGCTCGAGAGAAAGGCAGAGAGATGAGGGGAGTGGAGAGAACCGAGTTGTAGCATTTAGCACCATAGAGAGTCTGCAGAGGAAGGACTAAAGAGAGATGTGGAGAGAGAGAGTTGCTAACTAATGAAGAGAAAAAGAAAGAAAAGAAAAAGAAAAGAAAAGCAAGCATGTCCATTTGATAGAGCAGACTAGAAAAGAGAGAGAGAGAGAGAGAGAGAGAGAGAGAGAGAGAGAGAGAGTGCAATGCGTTAATGCAGGAAGAAAGAAAGGAGAACAGATCGATGTCTAATAGTCACTGTTCAACCTGAACCGGGGTTCGACCTCATACTTGGCCAGCGCCACTTTCATCGGCAGTCCAACCTGACCAACACCAGCAGACCAACCTGACCAGTGCCAGCAGTCCAACCTGACCAGTGCCAGCAGTTGTGTCGTGACTGGTGTTGTGAAAGTGACAGTGAAAAGAAAAGAAAAGAAAGAAGAAAAGGAAAGACAGTGATTCGTAATTAGTCTAAGATCACCTGGCCAGGTAAAGTGAAAAATCTATTTATACCCGGGTTAGTTAATGATGATTTAGATAAATGATTTTGTGAAGTTCAAGGAAAGAGAGAATGTTATATTTTGTTTGATTCCATATGCATTGATGTTTCGTTCTATGATCATGTGTAGTAAAGTTATAGACTTTACTAGTGGTTTGATGTGACGAATGCATGATATATGAATGAGATTATAAGCAAGCTGTGAGTGTGTTTGGGCTGTGCGCTAGTCCTTCCTCCACTGACATACCCTAGGTTGACAGAGAGGGAGCACAGGTTTTGATCGTCGGGATATGGGTACATCTCGACAGATCCCCATCTCGGTAGATCCCCGTCTCGATAGATCTTCCACTACATGTGGACGAATTTCCGTCTCGTAGATCCCCATCTCGATAGATCCCCGTCTCGGTAGATCCAAAAACTAACGGGGATGCATTCAGATGGAGATCTATCGAGACGGGGATCCATCGAGACGGGGATCTATCGAGATTGGGATCCATCCAGACGGCGATCTTATCGAGTGCCCCCCCCCCTTTTTTTTTTTAAACGTTGGGCGAAATGAAACTAGAAAATACATATTAATTCAATCAATTGTGATTAGTGTATCTGTGCTAAGATAACATTAAAAACAAAAGTATCTATTACCTAAGAAAATCAGATTTTTTTTCATTTTCCAGCGCCCTGAACAGCCATTAAATACACCAATATATATTTGACTGGGGATAACATTCAATTATTAAAGTGTTTGCAATGATTGTTTGACGGTTTCCCACATTTTCATAAGTTTACAGCAAAATTAGACCTTGATTGCTAAGGAAAAATGGTTGAAGAAAGTAGGGAAACTTTAAAGCCATTTTTCTTAAAATGGCTACCATGTTAACAGGACTCTTTGAAGGGTCATAACTTTTTCATTTTTTAACATACAAATTCTTTATGTATCATTGGAAAGATCTGTTTCTCTTCTTTCTGTTGATATACATATCTTAATAAGTCATAACTTGTTCATTTTTTAACATACAAATTCTTTATATATCATTGGAAAGATCTGTTTCTCTTCATTCTGTTGATATACATATCTTAATAAGTTCAAAATCTGACTTGTCTATCATTTTGTGGGAGTTGGTCACAATTGAGACAGCAGATACACTTTCACTTTTTTGTGATATGCGACTCATCTTAATGACCTAATCTCACAGCTGATACTATTCACTCTTCATATTCAGGAGTTTCATTTTGTGATATGTGCTGTGTCACGGCAGAAAGATATATAATTCATGCTGAAAACTAATGATTTTAAAGCCAAAGGGGACTCCAAATCTAAAGACTTGCTGGCCCAGGAACGATCGTTCTGAACAAAAAAGTAAATCTTGCATATTTTGTTTCCTCTGAATAGTATTTCAGCATAAATTACTTTTCTTGCACTAAACAACTGTGTTTAAACTGAACAGATAGATAAAAAAGCTGTGAACATTGTTGCCAACAGTTCTCATGTTCTTTCAAAAACCTACAATGTTCTACCATCTGAATGAACAGTCCAAATCAAACAGAACTTTGAAAAGTTTCGTCCCCAATTCCATCAAACTCCTGAATCAAAACTGAACTTCCAATAAAATCCGGTTCAGGAAGCTTGTTTGTGTATGTGTGTGTGTATATATATTAATGTGTGTGTGTGTGTGAGTGGGTAGATGTGATTTGTAATTTGTGAAATATAGATCCATCCATTTAGTCATGTTTTTATGGCCACTCTTAATTTCTCTTTGAAAATAATATAGTGTTCTCGATCTGACTTGACTTGACAAAGTTTTCAATTGTAAGGACTCTCTCATGTTAATTGTGAGCGTTTTGAAGTGGTCTCCCTCTCAATGTGAAGTCATAAGCCACTCTTAATTTCTCTTTGAAGATAATAAAGTGTTCTCGATCTGACTTGACTTGAAGTTTTCAATTGTAAGGACTCTCTCGTGTTGTCAACTGTGAGCGTTTTGAAGTGGACTCCCTCTCAATGTGAAGTCAAGGTCAAGGCCAGCAAGATGCCACAGTGCAATGAGTTCGTCTACTTCAAATCTTAAATAAACATTAGCAAACTGCCAAGAAAAATGTTGACAAATGAGTCACAAGACAAAACATGACGTGTTTCGACCTCTTAGGTCTTCTTCAGGCAAGATACAAACAAACAGGACAATGAAAATGAACGAGCAATCACTTATCTTCAGTCACTTCAGCGCAATGTAGGCGCTGAAGAAAACCTAAGAGGTCGAAACGTATTGTTTTGTCTTGTGACTCGTTTGTCTACGTTTTTCTTGGCAGTTCGCTTACATTTATTTAAGATTTGTTTAGATTTCCGCCTGCAGTCGTCTCGCTTCGCAACTTGTCTACTTCGATCAACAGTCAAAGTGCAGATACGAAAAGCTTTTTCTTAACCCACAAATTTCAATTGAACAGTGTAAAACATGTCATGATACAAGGTTAGTTCATTTGAAAAACCCACAATTTCAACCAAAAATGTGATGTTTATCTCTTGCACCCGAGGCAGACACACTTTCGTTATTTTTCAGTCAACACAGAAATATTTTAATTTTGTTCCTCTGAAGGCTGTAACAGCTCTTCATCTGAGTATGTTTGAAGTTGTATGGAACAGTGAAAGAATTCTATGCAGCGACACTGTGACATTATACAGACAACATTCTGACTCAGTTCAAAATTTGTTCTTATGTACCAAGCATGTGGAGTGAGACCGCACCTTCCCAATTTCAACCAAGGAGGCCAAGGCTCATGTTAACCCGTTCGGTGCCTAACTTGACGAGATAACTCGACGGCAAGGGCATGTACTCTTCACTGCCATGGCCGTCGAAAAAACTCGTCATGGGGAAGTCCAGAATATTCCTTGTTTTATATTTACACAGCTTACAAAACAGTCTTGAATAAAGTTACTCTGTGTTAGGTTTTCTTATGGGAGCAAAAGTTACCCCACTTGTTTACCGTTTATTGTTTACTCTTCCCTGCCTCATTTCATTTCCAGTTTTGATATCTTTTTAGTCAAAACATATTTTTCACTTTATGGAGTAAAAGGAAGGTCACTGACACAGAGAAGCATTTTCATTACAGACAGCAGCAAGCACAAAGAGAAGGAAAAGAACGTACAAAATGTGAATATGTAAAACAGTGAGGACAGACAGGAAAAAAGACGGGAGATATAATAATTACAAAAAAACCCTTTCACTTTCACAATCATTTATTCATTGGATTTTTTTTTCTTTGTCCGTTTACACGTGACAGACAATCCAAGAATTCTGGCACTTTCCAGGAAAGAAGCCCATCAAACATTTCTGCAACAGAAATACCAAACATGTGTAACTACCAGGTTTACAACGACAACTGGATCAAAAGCTAAAAATTCAGTATCAATTCAAAATGTTCATAGATAGTATAAACCATGAACATTTGATGGACTGTAAAAATGATTTTCAATTTCTCTATAAACATGGATGCTGTCTCAATCAGTAACTTAATATCGATACAAACTGTGACCCACCATTCTCAATCAGTAACTTAATATCGATACAAACTGTGACCCACCAAAGTGAAGCACATGCAGGCATTCAATCAAAAGGGAAGTGCACAGGCCAACAACGTGACCATTTAATTCATTATATCCAATTCTTTCCTTTAGAATGAAAGCAGTGTATTTTTTTCCCCTCCCGATAGGGCTAAAACAGGTCAGAATTTGCTCTTTCCCAAAACAAGATGGCAGAGCAAAAGGAATTCTCTACACACAGGGATGAATAAAGTTTAAAAAAAAAGAAAAAAAAGAGGAGATTGGTGGGGGTCGCCATACGCCCCCAGTGGGGTCCAGGAGCAACAGCCTGGCGGGGGTCAGGGAGCGCTGGCCCCTGAAGCTGAAGCAAATTTTATATTAAATAAGGCATAAAAAATCTTTAGAAATCACTTTCTTGGTTCTAAACAACTCATTCCATAAAACAACTTTCAACACCATGAAGACTGAGACTGACGTGGAAAGAAACTGTATCAAATGAGACAAAGCAAACATTTAGTACGATGAGTCCTCAGTGCTGTAGCTGGAGAAAATTACACAAACAGTGCTTTCAGGGCATAAAGACTAAGGCCTGTAGACAAGGAAATCAGAGTGGGAATCGAACTAAGTAAATCAGAGTCACAATCAAACTATCATTGGAAATGGAACATGTAGAAAAATCAGAGTGGGAGTCAAACTATCACTGGAAATGAAACGTAGATTGTTGCATACCCCAAGATCTGAAAACATGCTGTAATGGTGTGAGAAACACACACACTTTCTGTTGGTGACTGGGACGCTCAATATGATCTCTGATTGCCACAAAGCCACGACTGCCAAAGGAGTAAAAGTTTGAATTTTTGTTAGCGGTACGTGTGGCCTCTTTGCGGAGTTTTCCTTGGCCTGGTATTCAGACTAGTCTTCGATTGCAAATTCATAAGTGTTGGGTTAACCGACAATAAAAGCAACATTTGCTGATTAAACATTTTAACACCCGAATCTGTTTGGACATTTTAAAAGTAAATGTAATAAACTTTCAAATCACAATTAGATTGTATGCTTTGGTCATTCTGTGTCAATCTGTTGAATGTTTATAACATAGCCAAAATGTTATATCATGAGAAAACCAAGAGCCTATGTTCAATGTGTCCCGATAGATGTAACATACAGATCAATGTCAACATTGTTTGTAAGCCCTAAAACCGTAAATTGCAAAGATGGACACTTTCTGAAGTGGAAAAATTTTCAACTGAATACTCTGTGATTTGCAAAAATAAGCTTCAAAGTAAATAAATAAATGAATAAAAGGAAACCCAACCAAACCAAACCCCCAAAAAAGAAAAGAAAAAAAAAACACCTAAAATTGCTGCTCAAAGAACGCAAAATGGCCGTTCATTTTCAGGGTCAACATCTTATAATATTCTGATCAGGCCAATCATTTCACTTAATCATATCAAAATCTCCATTTGACATTACAATAAAATCAAATCCCACAGCAGCTGCAATGACTCCCTCGTAAATTAAAAATTCATCTAATCTTGGAAAAGAAAAAACAATATAATCCAACATCAACAAGCCGAAGTAAATATCCCCCTATCTGGCGAAAAAGTTTTATGAGGAAAGACCACTCAGTTCTACCATGTACAGACAAAAAGAACATTCTACATGAACATGACATCTAATCATAACTATATTTTAAAAACTGTGGTGTCTTTAGGTCAAAGATTAAATAGCTTTAGCTGAAGGCTAAACAATGCTAGTCAAACACAAGGTAAAACAGTGATGTCATACTCACTTGGCAATGATGCCGTCTTTCTTTGCCAGCCTCAACAAGGAGTCATCTGATTCACCCTGGAAATCACAACATGAGAGCTGTCACATTTCAGTCTGACTTGCTTTGATTATGCACCAGCTTGATTTCCTTCTCTTGTTCCATACATTACACTGCAAAACAATAATAACAACACTGCCAGAAACTATGTAACACTTCCGACAATATTCTATGCACCAACTTGACTCCTCTTGCTCCACTGTAAGTTTCACATCCTTGAAGTTACGTTGTCAGAAACTGTGCAATATTTATGACATCATCATCAAGAAAACAAAATGCAATTTAGGAAATGCATATATTGTCCTTATGAATATTAAACCATTTGAAACTGTAGAAGCCGTGCTATCTAAATTCTTAATCTTTCGCTTCTCCCATCTGTCTCATATGAAAAGCATGTGCCTGTGGTGTGTGTGTGTGTGTGTATGTTTGCATGCATGGCATGCATACTTGTGTGTTTCCACCCGATCTTCTGAGCCCTCTGACATAACTGATCACCATCCGTTGCCAAATCAAGATATGTTGTCATAACCAGGGGTGGGAACTGGTAACAGACAAAAAAGAGGAAATCTAGGGGGGTCCGGGGCATGCCCCCCCCCCGGAAAAATTTTTTTCTTGAGGATGCATATCTGTGCAATCTGGTGTATTTTGGGCAAATAAATGAAACATTCAGAGAGCATAAAATATGTTTTTTGGGGGGCACGGTTTCATCTATAGATCACATGCAAACATTACAAAAATACTCACCCTACTTTGAAAAAAAGAACATTGAAATGGATGCCTGCTTTCGTTTACTGGATATCCATTTCACGTGGTCTTGCAGTGCAACAAGCCCACGACTGGAGTAGTTGACTTCTTTTTCACACAGAGAACAAAAAGCGAGTCCAGGAGCCAGATTTTTTCTCATGAATGTACACAGCCTTTCGTTGTCTGCTGTCTTCTCCATCCACTCTCATCTCCATGGATTTTTTATGTTGCTTTCGTCAAATTTCTGAAGCCCGCGCTTTACGATGTCTCGTCGGTACGCCATTTTTGAATGTATCCCACAGTTCTTAGCGCCGGATATAGGCCTACTGTATCCTGCTAGACAGGCCATCTGATTACCGAAATCGACCGTAACCGAACAAGAGGTAGGCCCTATCTCCGCGAATTTCATTTTCCGAGGAAATAACATTTCAAATCCGAGGAAATCTTTTGCTTCTACCGCGGAATTCCGCGGATCCGAGGAGAATTCCCACCCTGCATAACCCAAGCCCCTGCTGTAGCACATGGAATCATCTACACTGTGTCACGGTGCCCACCCACTGCTGCCTCACCAACCACACTGTGTTGATAATGCTAACAGAAACAACCAGCGGACGACCAAAGCCAAGAAAGCCTAACAGCTCATTTGAACCAACGACTGTTTGACATCACCACACGCATCCAGCATTTGACCCCACTCCCCCCGCTCCAAGTCTTATCACTTAAGACCTCCATATAAACCCACTGCAGTCATGGAAGTGGAAGGTAAAACCTGTGCCTATAACTAGAGCTGGGCATAAAGCACAACGGACTACCATCCAAAATCAGTTTATACACTATTTAACCCCCCCCCCTCCCCTTTAAAATGGTTTGTTAATATCAAGGCTCAACATAAAAAAGAAAAGAAAAGTGTATACTCCTAGTTGTTCTTGCTGTTGGTATTGTATAAGGTGGAGGGTTTTTTTGTGTTTTTTGTTTTCCTCTTCTGCATTTCTTAGAGTCATAAACTTAAATCTAAGCACTGGATTATAAACAGACATGTCACCCTTGAACCTACAAACTGCATGTGGAATACGGAATGACACGTTACTTTGATCACAAAGATTTTTTTTAAAAAAGGCCTTGGGGGATAGAATGGCATCGCAGACTGTGTGTTTGGAAGTCGGGGGTTTGATTTCCATCAGATCCATTTATCCGAGGGATTTTTCAGCTCTCTTCCATCCGATCCATTTATCTGAGGGATTTTTCAGCTCTCTTCCATCCGATCCATTTATCCGAGGGATTTTTCAGCTCTCTTCCATCAGATCCATTTATCTGAGGGATTTTTCACCTCTCTTCCATCAGATCCATTTATGAGGGATTTTTCACCTCTCTTCCATCAGATCCATTTATCCCAGGGATTTTTCACCTCTCTTCCATCAGATCCATTTATCCGAGGGATTTTGCAGCTCTCTTCCATCATCCATTTATTCCAGGGATTTTTCACCTCTCTTCCATCAGATCCATTTATCTGAGGGATTTTTCAGCCCTCTTCCATCAGATCCATTTATTCGAGGGATTTTTCAGCCTCTTCCATCAGATCCATTTATCTGAGGGATTTTTCAGCTCTCATCAGCTCCTCACCAGTGCTGATTTCCTGAGCACTGAAACGAGAAAACTGGAACCACGCCATCGAATTTCATCCCCTTTGTGAATGCATTCCTGGGAATGTTGCTCGAAGTTTCTCACCAACATGCAGGTGTGTGTATCTCTATAGTGCACCTGATGCCAGGATATGGGAGTAAGCATACTGTACAACCCTGTGATGCAGCTTCTAGCCAGCATGAACTCTATAGCATCGCCTTCATCATCCCATTTAATTAACATCTAAAAAAAAAAAAAAATTCTGTGGATCTTTGTGCACTGCTCTCATGAGGACCTCAGTTTCCCTTCCATGTCCATACCCTTTGTGAGTTCACGTCAAGGTCATTGGTATTGTCAAGTTCATGTAGGCCGCTGCTCGGCGGACGTGGTGGCGTCACCTGGACGGGATTTCTCACTCGCACTTCTCCGCAACCAAGCAATTTACTGTCATCAATATGAGGCTTAGGTGGTGTTTACACTGGGTCTGAACAGGCAACACTGAACACCATGAAAGTGATTCGACAGAGCGCAGCCTCTCCTCTGGTGGGCTGCCTCATGATGATTTGAAACCGACTGTTCACTACAGATGCCAGTGCAAGGCTGCAACAGGACGAGCCAAGGTGTGGCTGTCAACAGTGACGGACTGAGCAGCATGGGAATAACGCCAATGACATGGCACACATCAGATACGACAACAACAAAATTCAGAAAGAACGGGAACGAGAAAAGAATAACATGGGGAAAGAGGGGGGTGGGGGGGGTGGGGGGGGGGGGGGGGGAGGTGAGGCCATGAGAAGTACGCGGTAACAATCTCACCATCCTCCTGATGGCACCGCAGATGGCGTAGGTCTTGTAGGCACCAGTCATGCGGCCTGTCGACTCATCCACCTAGTAACAAACACCACCATAGCAGTCCATTCCTAGCAGACTTGCTTGTCAGCTCATCCACCAAATAAAGACACCACTCTATCAATCCTTTTCTAACCAAATAAAGATACCGCTATATCAATCCTTTTCTAACCAAATAAAGATATCACATTATCAATCCTTTTCTGACCAAATAAAGATACCACATTATCAATCCTTTTCTAACCAGATAAAGATACCACTATATCAATCCTTTTCTAACCAAATAAAGATACCACATTATCAATCCTTTTCTATCCTTTTCTAACCAAATAAAGATACCACTATATCAATCCTTTTCTAACCAAATAAAGATACCACTATATCAATCCTTTTCTAACCAAATAAAGATACCACTATATATATCCTTTTCTAACCAAATAAAGATACACAATATCAATCCTTTTTTAACCAAATAAAGATACCACAGTATCAATCCTTTTCTAACCAAATAAAGATACCACTATATCAATCTTTCTCTATCAGACTGGCCTGTTGACTCATCCACTTAATAACAGGCCCCAAAATAGCAATCCACTCTTATTCATACAAATGAAGTCATACCTGCCTTTCTTTACACAATGTATAGTTAGCATAAACATAGTGAAGATTCATTTACGTTTTCTTCCTGAATATAAACTCAAGAGTGCTAGCAGATCTGACAACTCAAGTCCCACGGGAGATAAGATAAGATAATGTTGCTTATAGCCCAGCCGACCGCTAAGGGCCATATCAGGGCTGTCACCACGTTAAAATCAACTCACCAGTCATATATATAAAAAAAAAAAAAAAAAAAAAAAACCCTTTTATACATCTCGTTAAATGACATCGTCTACAAACGCACCAGAAACTTTGTTAAAAATCTCTCTTCCGTAAAATCTTAAATCAGATGAAAAATGTCAATCTCTCTCAAAAACTCAAGGATCACATCAGGCGGGACATCCCTGAACAGGATCTTCATGGACTCCGCTGTAAAATGTTTGTGTCTCACATCGTGCAAGTCCCAACACTCCAAAAGAACATGTTTCATTGTGAGTGGCGCATGACATGGAATGCACCACGGAGCTTCTTCACTCTTTAAAAGGTAAGCATGGGTAAAATACGAATGGCCGGTGTGCAGCCGGCACAGAACCGTTTCCTCTTTACGACCTCCCGACGTGGATGGGAGGAATTCCTTAAGGTTTGGACGGATCTGAAAGAGTTTGTTACTCGTCTGTGTGTTCCAATCCTCTCTGGAGTAACCACTGGAAAAAAAAAATTTCAAACAGTGAAAAAGTTATCAAGCATGCTTGAATGCTTAAGAGTATGTACAGGTTGTAAATGCCTGTGTTTCCATTTGTTTCAAAGGTGTAGGTAGCACTCTTCAGGCTGGGGAACAGCTGATCAAAAAAATCTCTGAAAAATAGGTCGGGGTCCAGGGGCCGCCTAGGCCCCGGTGTGGTCCAGGGGCAACGCCCCGGTGGGGGGTCCAGGGTTCGCCCCCGGCCGAAATTGATTTTGAGCACTTTTGAAGACCCTTTCGTGGCTTCTGGTGATAGGCAAATTACCCTGTGGCATGCAAAGAAACCAAACTAAAACATATTTACATGCAGCATGCAAAGAAATTAAAAAAAAAAAAACTTACTTTATTTCATTTTGTTGATGTGCTGTAGTGCCTTGCTTCATAAGTTCAATAGTTCAGTCTTTACAAATTGAGTCCCAGTAATGTTCAGTGTATGTCTCTGCTAAATGAAGCATCACCCACGGATATATTCAAAGTCAAATACTGACATCAGTCTAGTATATAGTCAACACTCACTCCACTTTCTTAGTGTAATGAAGCGCCTGCTTTAACTGTTCAGTCTTCACACACTGAGGCCCATAAACAGGTAGTTCTTCAGTACTAATGATGCATCAACCTCAAAGTCAAACTTCTTCAAAGTCAAATTAATGGAAATAGTTTAATGCAAAAAAAAAATATATATGTAATAGTAATAGTTAACACTCAGTGACTCACTATATCTTTACACAGCATGATAAGACAAAAGGGGACACTATTTAAAAAAACTAGCAATTGAAGCCTGTTTTGTTTTGGTAGAGTTGAAACTCGCTGATCGTAACCCGCCACTTTCGTTGATTTTTCAGTCCAGTCCCATCTCCATTTGTTGGCAATCGATCCTTCATCAAACGACTCGCCACGATTTACAATGCGTGATACACACGACATTTTGACTCGTGAAAGATGCAGAAAATGACTGCGAATATTGCGTTCGCAGACTGATGCGCCCGCCTCGGCAATGGCTTCCTAAAGCTCGCGGAAATACCCTCACAACCGCGGGCGGAACTGCCTTATACTAAAACCTGGATTGGAAATACTGGATACGGAACGGTAACTGGACTCGGGAGTGATCAAGTCCTTCGCGATTTTTTTTTTTTTTCTCAGCGGATTTTTTTTTTCCTCGGACGATTTTTTTTCTTCCTCGGAAGTCATTTTAAAAAATCTCGGAAATCCTCGGATCCGAGGAGAGTTCCCCAGCCTGACTCTTGCACTTTCTTAAGACATCATCTGAAAAGTCAGTGTCATAGGATCCTAAAGGGGCAATGCCCTAGCCTAGAGCCCCTTCCGACCTTTGTGTCCATTTTTCCTTTCCACTGCAAAAGCAGCAAGCACATGCTTGATGATCGCAGTGTGTTCTGCCGCACAAGTATTCACAGGAGCTTCTGTTGTTGGAAAACATTCCCTTAAACAGTCAATCTGTATGGCATTTTGGTAAGCAGTGGTCTCAGAAACGTCATGTTCCCAAAAAAGTTCAACGCGATTTCTTCCTTTATTCAAGACCATTCCATGTCAAACATAAATGCTGATCCATGCAGCAGATTTTATGGTTGGCATGGTAAACTTCCCAAAGCAAAGTTGCAGTTTTTCTGTAATTATTCTTGAATTTTTGTTGGAATCTTGAATTTTTGTTGGAATCTGGTCACTTGTTTTGGACAAGCATATCACCGTTTTTTCCATGACTGCATGGATCTTTTCAACATGATGTTGCCCTACAGTCAGAGACAAATATGCTTTCATCTGCAATTTTTTTTTTCATGCAACACAAACTGTTATTGGCTGATTTTACAAAAGAAAGTTTTTGGCTGGTTGTACATGTACGCAAAGCAACGTTTTTTTTGTGGGTTTTTTTTTTTGGGGGGGGGGTTGGTTTTGAAGACATCATATTTGTGACCTGCCTAACTTGTGGAAGAGTTAAATGCTCTGCTAAAAGCAAGCATTCCTCACACACACACAAAACGAAAATAAACCACCAAAAAAATGCAAACAAAGAAGCAAACAAAAAACCCTCCCTCCCAAACCTGATGACACTTAAAAAAAAAAGGTAATAATTTTAGTGCAGAGATGCACGAGGCATACTAGCTTATAGTTATACACTGGAGTAATGACCAACACCTAAAAAGAAAAAAAAATATAACATCCAAATATCTGAAAAGGTTACAAAAACATGATCACATTTGTTTATTCTTAACAGCGATTTCCCTTCCCTCTCTCATACACAGATTACAGATAAGGCTCACAAACAGATCACACATACATAGTGGCATGGACTACTGTTTAACAGTGAAGAGGTCATATCAAAATATGTTGTTCGAACATAACTTAGAAATTTCCTGAAATGAACAAAACTGTGCATACTACAATTACCTCTGCAATATTGATCTGGATAGATGCATGGTCTTTTGCTGCAATAATGTTATTGCTGGCCGAGCTGAAACATACACAACACAGAACCAATTCAGTAATACTATAACTAGTATTTAAGTATCGTCTTGACAGTAAAAAAAAAAATCCAAAAAACTCACACAACCAATTCAGTAATACTATAACTAGTATTTAAGTATGGGCTTGCAGTAAAAAAAAAGAAAAAAAAACCCTCAATTATTTCAAAATTACTCTAAAAAATAATGATACATGTACTTTTTCATATTTGTCTTAATCAATTGGAATTTGGATTAACCTTCACAGCGCTTCATCATTTGTCCACCGATTTGTATTTTGTGGGTCTCACAGATCCACACCTGTTTAACTGGCAGTTCAATGATCTGCTCCTATTTAATTTATGGATCTCACAGAACCATACTCATTCTTGAGGCAGCACAGTTCTGTGTTCCTGCATTTAGATCATGGGCCTCTCACTTTTATGCAGTTTGTTTGATGCAAATCTCCCTTCTTTAAGCAGGGTTCCTACAGACTCCCAAGAACCAAATTCAAGGAGTTTTTAAGGAGTTTTCAAGGAGCAGCGTTTATTTCATTTCAAAGCAAGAGGTGGCATGAAAATTAAAACCATTGTTCTTTTAAAACTTCATTTTTTTCTATTGTTTCTGTTAAAAAAATGGGAAAAACATATTTGGATGATTTCAAAGCTCCTGTGTGATTTGGGGACCACAAATGGAAGCAAAATGACAAAAAATGAAAAAAAAAAGGTTCATGACAAGAACTGTATTTGTATCATAGCAGACATGTTATGCACTTGAAACATGACTTTTCTTGTTTTGCTGAGCTATAGTAAAGCAAATACAAAAGGATTTTTATATATTGTTTTGCTGAGCTATAGTAATGCAATTACAAAAGGATTTCTATATATCTAAAACTGCTTTTTTCTCAATAATTTTTTTTTCCATATGGTGACAATCAGGCTTCGCATTTCATTGCTTTTGAATTTTCCAATAGAAATAGCAAATGATATGTGCTGTTTTGACTTATAAATAAATGTACTTGCATGCAGAAATCATTTCTGATCAAATGAAAAAAATTACCAAGCTAGCTACTCTGGATCAAGAGATATTGTACTCCTTCTACATAAACCATTGTCGAAAAAGTGATTTTGAGAAAATGGCGTTTAGATAAGATAAGATAATGTTGCTTATAGCCCAGCCGACCGCAAAGGGCCACATCAGGGCTGTCACCTCGTTAAAATCAACTCACCAGAAAACGGCGTTTGAAAATAAAGAAGCAATTTTCACACACCCTCCTTCAAATAAAGTCATTTTTACAAAAAAAAATGTGAAAATAGACAAAATGAACACCACAGATGGTTTCAACAGACTTTCTTGTGCACAAAAACAAATAAAACACAAAACATGATTTTTGAAAGAAAATGGTCAAATTTTCGTGCCATCTCTTCCCTGAAGGCTAAACTACTTGTGTAAACATTGAAAAAAAGAAATGGCAGTTTGATTTTTTCTGCGTTCAGGTTAATGAAAAATTATTTAAAAAACAAATTTTTACAAACATCGTCGCGATCCTGGATTATCAAAATTGATGAATTTACAAATTATCTCCCTTGGTTAAATAGCTGATCGCAACGATGTTTGTAAAAATTTGCTTTTAAATAATTTTTTATTGACCTGAACGCAGAAAAAATCAAACCGCCACTTCTTTTGCCACATTAAAGATCTTTGATGCCAATGGCTTGATTTTCAAAGGTTTTCAAGGAGGTTTGGTCAACAGAACCACATTTCACTGATTTTCAAAGGTTTTCAATGTCTTGAAATTCCATGTCAGATTTCAAGGAGTTTCAAGAAGCGTACGATCCCTGTTTAATGTTAGATTCTTTAATCACTTTCCCATGTCACAAATAACATTCTTTCATTGCTATTTTCTTTCATCCACTGTAGTTATGAAAGCTATGGGTTGTATCAATCAAGAGGAATGCTCTGAATGATTTTGGCCTGTTCGAAAGAAAGTATGCATCAAAATCAGTATGAACCTTCATGCTGTTAAACTGTCACATGTCTGATCTTAGTTAAAAGAAAGAAAATAGAGATAACAATCACCGTTAAAACTGAGTTCACCTTCCAGTCCACCTGACTGTTACAATCTGTTTGTACATTTTTTGACTCGCCTGCCTTTAAGATGACAATTTATGTGTTCAACTCTTTTCAGAAGAAACTGTGATGAGCTATTAGTCAATTTGATTTCTAAACAGCCCATGTAGTACAAATATAAACACAGAACGCGAAAGAGAGCCCAGCTGGATACTAGTTATTTAAAAAAAAAAAAAAAGCAGTCACAAAGTAATTTTTTATCCTAGTAATTTTTGGGCAGACAGGAACAGCAATTTAAAGAGTTAGAAATCATGCATTTTGCAAATTATGTATTCTGACATGATACTAAGTGACTGGAAATAGTTTCTACACTTTCATGCATCACGTCAACTGGAAAATGTTTACTTAATATTAACCCTAATGCGATTTGAAACACCATATAGTGATATACCTCTGACTTTATGGTGGAATATTCAATTTCATGACTACTCAACATTAGAAAAATTCAAAAACAAAGTGTTCAAGCAAAGAGTGCTGACTCATGAATGTTTTGTTCAGGTGCAGGATTTTTTTTCTTAAATTGCAAAAGAAGTCACTTCTTAGATAAGCTTCATCATATGTGCCACTTTGCAAAAGCTGACACAACACAATGGGGGATAAAAACAGTTTAGGGCAATTTCCCCCCCATTTAAGATCCCTACTTTCTCAGTCATCTACAGTCATTTAGGTATCTACAAGGAAATTATCGTCAGTACCAACACTAAAGAATGTATCATATTTGGAAAAAAGTCCTAATATGTTCCAGCAGTGATAAGATTCTTTTGAAGAAACTGAAGCCGCAAGCAGAAGATCATTGCTGAAGTCAGGCTGAGTTTAGAGCAGATCACAGTACCACCGAACAGTTTTTACTTGAGGATAATGTGTGAGTGATATCATCAGCACCATCAGGACTGTACCAAAATTTTGTGGATTTTGAAAAAGCTTTCGACAGGATGTGGCATGCAGCCTTTTGGGCAAGTATGAGACTGTACAACATCAATTCCAATCTGATCAGGACCACAAAGTGCCTCTAGGATAAAGCTGCCAGCACAGTCTTACCAAATCTACACTTTGCCGATGACATCGAAAGGCTAGAAGCAGAAGAGCAGGAACTCATCAACCAAGCACAGTGCCTTCACAAATTTATGTTCTGCAGCATACAGCATGGAGATCAGCGCCAAAAAGACAAAACTTACGACCAACTACACCAACGGTATCAGCGCTAACATTGCTATCATGGGACAAAAACTAGAGACAAGTAAAACCTTGAAGTACCTCAGGGCAATTGTTTCAGATGAGGGATCACAACCTGATGTGCTTTCCAGAGTTGCACAAATGACAGCAGCACTAGTGAGACTAAGACCCATCTGGAATGACAGAAACATCACAAGTTCCAAGATAAGACTGATGCACTCCTTGGTCATTGCCATATTTCTCTGTGCCTGTCAGACATGGACTTTGATACCTGAACGTGAGAAAAGGATTCAGGCATAAGAGAATAAATTAAAAAAAAAAAATTATTCACGTGCTTCCACAAGATCCTCAAGTGGCATCTCATATAAAGACCACATTACCAACTTAGAGCACCGGACTCGTGATCCTGAGGTTACGGGTTTGAATTTCGGTACAGGGGGATTTTACCCTGTTAAAACCCTCTGCCTACCGCATGACTTTGTGCTATATGACTATGAGAATACCATGGCAAGAGAGGTAACTCCGCAACACATACACACTTGCCATAAAGAAACCTCAATAGAAAATTTGTTTTTAACTTATCTATTCTGTAAAAGTAATGAAAAAAATTCAAAGACCTCACTCCATCCAAAACAGCCATTTTCCCCCACATATAGTGAACTGGTACACGAGGAAAAAAAAACAAACGAACAGACTAACTGTACTTCGGTATTCTCAGTGCTAAAACAATTTTCCCTAAATTCACTGTACCCACAGAACATCATGGATTAGGAGCACAGAGTAATTTTCCAAGTCTAAACAAAGTACTGAAACCTTCAGGAACAAAATAAAGTCATTCTGTATGGTATGCACACAAAATAATCAACTTTTGTTGTGAAGCAAAAACAACAACCCAAACTTCAACAATTTTGTTAAACTGAAGGCATCACATACAAGAAGATTTGTCTTCTAACTACTGAGGGGAAAAAATAACAAGAACAGATTACTGAATACTGGGCTTTAGATTGTGATGGAATTCAACAAAAATGTGCTTTTGCACAAGTGCACTGAGCAACCCCCCCCCCCCCCCCCAACACACACTGTGGTGATGATGTACCTCTTGTCCGGCTCCTCTTTGCTTTTTGATAAACAGGCAGTTTTTATTTCAGGCCAGAGTTTATGTTCATCCTTTTCTGCTTGCTTTTGTGCAGCAAATAAATTTGTTTCTCATTAAAAGTCTGCCAAAATTCTTCTGAAATCAAAAGGCTAAAGGTGATGCGCCCACAGGCAAATCATGGGACACACCCTCTGACTGACCCGGTTTCCTGGCTATCAAAACAAGGGAAACTTTTGGGGGCTTCACTTCTTGTAGCCAACCACTCCAGTCAACAATTAAAGAATCTCTAGCAAGTTTTGTTTTTCAAATTTTCTTTTTTGGGGGTCTGGGCCCAGCAGCAATGGGCTATTCGACGTCGTCATTATCATCGCCTGAATCATTATTGATTCCGGCCTCAAAATCAGTCAGCAGTCGATCTTTATTCATAACTAGGTCAAGATTGACGTCCGAATCGTCTTGCTTCAAATCTTCTTCAAGAGTGTAGCCCGCAAATACGCTCTCTTCATCAATATCACTTCAGAAAATGAATTCTGCAAGTTGCATAGTTACTTGATCCGCCATTTTCCCAGAAAATCTTCGCGAAAAAAAGCCGAACTTTGAAAATTCACAGCAGCGAAACTACTCCACCAAAACTCATGCAACAAAAACCAAAATGGCGTCCAGAAACGGAAGTACCGGAAGTCTCTTCTGTCGCAATTGCATTCTGGGATATGCGATGGTGAAAGCGAAAGTCGTTGACCGAGTATTCAGCGGTCGATCTCGGTCGATCCGGTATTCAGAAAGAGGAAATCTCGCGGTCGATCTCGGTCGATCCGGTAGGCATTGGGTTAAAATTGGTTCAGACTCCATTTCCCATACAGTCCTTTGAATGAGACTCTAAACTGAGGTTCCGTGTGTGAACGCACGCACAACATCTTGCACACACGTAAAATCCCATCACCAACTTTCAGAAGAGAAGGCCAGTTTGGCCGTTGGCATGGATGACACACATTACACATAGCATGCACCTTCCCCGAAGTTGGAGTATGGCTGCCTTAATGGTGGGATAAAAACGGTCATACACACAAAAGTGTCAGAATCTTCAACTCGATGAAGGTGGACACTCAAAGAAAGAAGATGAAGAACTTCTTCTTCTTCCTAAAATACTGGTTCACTCAAAAACGAGTAGGTCACCAGGACTTGGAAGTCCAGACCAGAGTAAGACATGCCACTGGACCATACGAAGACCTGTTGTCCATGATGAAAAGGACTCAAATGTGATAGTATGTCATGTATCAGATAAGATAATGTTGCTTATAGCCCAGCCGACCGCAAAGGGCCACATCAGGGCTGTGTCATGTATCAACAGGATTGCCAAAAAATTCTTGTATAAGAAGCAGAGTGAGGAGCCAGAAGAGGAAGACAGAGAAAGATCTATACGGAAGGATAACATTAACAACATCAGTGCATGGACTGGCCTCACACTCAGCCACTGAGAACCGGGAGGAGTGGAGAAGTTGGTTGCAAATTCTTTTGTGGCGCTCCAATAGTCTCCAAGACTCTGGCATAGGTGATACTGATAGGTGACAGGGGTGACTAAAGAATGACTCGGTGAAGTTATTCTGCCACCGAACGAGTGGAACAAATTAGGCCTACATGACAAACATGGCCCGTTTCGACCTCTTTGGTCTTCTACAGGCAAGAACAATAACATTCAAGACAGTGCAAACGAGGACGAACAATCACTCAACCATTCTGTGCCCAATTTGAGTAACTTAGTTCAGTGATAGTTCGTCTTTCGTTTCACCGTCTTGAACCTGATGACCGCTGAACATTACTGGAAGAAGAAGAACGTTGTTCGTCTTGCCTACAGACAACACAATTTGCTTGTTCCTTTCGTTCGGCGGCATAGTAACATTTAAGTTTGTTTCGGTTTCTGCCTATAATCATCTCGCTTTGAAACTTACCAAAACAATGACTCTGTTACTTGGTTAAATTGTATCATTTATAACATGTGCTTATAATATTTCACTCCGCCTTACCATTTCCTCGGGATGTACATGTCAACGAATTCACCAGCGTCGTTCTGCATGATGACGGTTTATTTGAGCTGTCGATCGAATCCTGAAACCAAAAGAAATCAATTTTCAAAATTCAGCTGCTTGACTGTAGCATGAAAAACAAGAATTCTGCGTTTTTCTAAACACACAGGTGTCTTCGCCGACATACCTCGAGCGTGCGCTAGAAAAAGAGGAAGTGCATAGGTTATCTATACGCATGCGTGCCCTATATCGAGAATCTACATACCCAAATCAAAAGAAATCTTGTTTGGAGACCACTTCACTGAATGAGTGGGTTACAAGTGTCCCAAGCTGGCGAGTTTTTGCTCGCTTAGGATAAGCTAAGGTTTTATGTTGACGAAACAGACATTCGCATTGGCAACAACAGTGGGTTAAAAGAGTGTGAGACGGAAGTTAAAAGCCATATGTGAATATCGAGTGCGACCCCTTGTTGCCAAATTTGCTCCAGGGGCCAACAGTCTGAGTCGCACTATTTTATGTTATTTTATTTTACTTTTTAACATGCGCGCTGGTGACCTACTCGTTTTTGAGTGAACCAGTGTTTTAGGAAGAAGAAGAAGGAAGGAATGACACCACATTTTACTGAAGATCAAAATAATGTGGAATTCTTAAAGAACGTAAATCCCATCTTATTTGCGTAAACACGCCGCCAAATTTTACCGTTCGCAAAATTCGGCGAATAATCGGTGCCCAGCAAGCTTTTAGGCCTAAAATCGTGCACCCACAGAGGTGGCAGCCAGTTAACTGCACCAGGATGACCCCGGCGACGCCCGGCATGACCCTGGTTCCTAAAGCAGCACGTAGACAGATTACCGTCTGGAATAACATCCAGATCAACCCAGATTGAAGGGTGATGATGTCGGTAACTGCTCCAGCCCTAAACACACGCTGTAAACAACAGAAACCAATATAATAATAATAACCGTTATGCCTTCTGACTGAAAAGTGGCGGACATTTGTACTTAAATGCAAAAAGGCCTATCTGCCATGAAAGCAATTGCAGCTAAAGGCACTGAACAGCGCCATCTCTACCGACAGTATCACGCACTTGTACTCAGTGTGATTGATTGTGGATGAGGGCTTACACCACTGTCCAACAGCAGTCTTCTTAAATTAGAAAGAATCCAAAATGAAGCAATGAGATTGATACTGGGAACCACGAAGGACACACCAGTTGAAACTATGCGATACCTGCTCGACCTTCCTTCAATGCAGGTAAGACACAAGCTAGAACAGGTGAAGGCATATTTCAGAGCACTTGAAAATCTCCAAAACCCTCTTCATGCGGTGGTCAAGGAAACAAAAGGCACTCGGCTAGAACGTGGAAAATCATGGATGGGACAGGCAGAAGACAGTATACAGCTTGTGTGCCAGTTAGCAGAACGAAGGAAACGAAGGAA
>CM031606.1:68214751-68222251 GCA_018398815.1 Conus ventricosus
CACAAAATCATTTATCTAAAACATCATTAACTAACCCGGGTATAAATAGATTTCTACTTTACCTGGCCAGGTGATCTTAACTATTCACGAATCACTGTCTTTTCTTTTCTTTTTTTTTCTTTCTTTTCACTGTCACTTTCACAAGCACGACACAACTGCTGGCACTGGTGTTGGTCTGCTGGCACCTGGTCAGGTTAGACTGCTGGCACTGGCGTTGGTCTGTGGTTCTGCTTGACGAAGTGACGCTGCCAGGTATGAGGTCGAACCCCCGGTTCAGATGGAACAGTGACTATCAACATCGATCTGTTCTCCTTTCTTTCTTCCTGCATTAACGCATTGCACTCTCTCTCTCTCTCTTCTAGTCTGCTCTATCAAATGGACATGGTTGCTTTCTTTTCCTTTTCTTTCTTTCTTTTTCTCTTTTCATTAGTTAGCAACTCTCTCTCTCCACATCTCTCTTTAGTCCTTCCTCTGCAGACTATCTACGGTGCTAAATGCTACAACTTGGTTCTCTCCTCTCTCCTCATCTCTCTCTCTCTGCCCTTCTCTCCTGCAGAGCTTACACTCAGAACCTCTCTCCCTCTCTCTCTCTGTTCGTTCTCCCTTCTCTCTCTTCATCTCTCTGCCTTTTCTCTCGTGCAGAGACTACACCCAGAACCTCCTCATCTCTCTCTCCCTGTTCGTTCTCCCTCCTCTCTCTCACTCACGCATTACTTTATCCCCTACCTACGTGTCCAAGGGGGAGTACCATTGGTCAGTATTTTTACCGCCTCGTACCCGAAGTTATCTCCCTCTAATTCCATTGGATATTCAAATCATGACAGTCACGCCTACACGCCTTACTCTCTGTGGTGGTCAATTGGTCATTTAATTGATTAGCTTGATTTCACCCCCACCACACACTACCTTCTCCCTCTCCCTTTCCGGTGACGTCGTAAATTGGCTAGATCAGTCTGGCCCAGACCTATCGAGACGTTGGTCAACCACTCCGACTGTCTACGAGACCGATGCTGTCTCCGTGGAAGATTAGGATTAGCCTCTCGCTGTGCTCAAATTGGCCGGACGAGTCCGATCCGGGCGTCGAGACTCGTTTGACCAGACATCGAGGCGTCGGTCAGCTACTTAGTCCGTCTGGCTGGACAGACCGTCTTCGTGGAGCCTCTCCGCTATGCTTAATTGGCTGGACCCGACACATGGGCCCGTCTACCTGGCGCTCAGAATATTTGAGTTTGAGCTTATGTCCAAACAACCTGGACCACGACTTTGGTTGTTTTATTTTTTTGTCCGTGACAATTTCCCCCTTGCAAAAGACTATGCACCGCATTGTCTCAAACAACGGTACAAAAAAGACAACAACCGAATTTGCTGACACACAGCTACACGTGCAAAGTTTGAAAATTACTTTACAACCAACGGTTTATAAATTATAAAATATACCATTAGTGAATACCACTCCAATTGAGTTATCATTGACGTGCGCTCTTGCGTTATTTCAACTCATTTTATAACAACCTCTGTGCGCACTTATGCAATTCCCCTACCTGCGGATTTGCCATCTCTCCTCTTCACAACTACTTTGAAGAGCACAATATAATATGATCACGATCCATGACACTTCACTGAGGAATCTCCATCCTCACTTATTGCAAATAATGCATCACTACACAAGCGACTGTATGCTCCAAGCATAACTACATTCACATGAACAAGTCTCACAAAGAAAATATGAACAAGTCTCACACAGAAAATATGAACCATAGCCAACGGGGAATGAACCCATATCCAATCAACGTAACTGTAATCAACACATATTATCAACAAAGCACCCCGGATATGACTGACTTCCTCTGAGTTGCAGCTTGCAGACTACACGACTTAAATAGTCAGCTCCGACATTCTGTCGACCTGGAATGTACTGCACTCGGTACCTGTAGGGCTGCAATGCCATTGCCCAACGCAGCACTCTGCTGTTTTTCAGCTGCGCCTCCTGCAGGAATTTGAGTGGTTGATGATCAGTCTCTATCACGAACTCTTTCCCATACAAGTATTTGTGGAATTTCTGCACGGCCCACACGACGGCTAAACACTCCTTCTCTACAGTTGCGTACCCTTCTTCACACTTTGTCAACTTCCTGCTAGCATACCTCACAGGAAACTCGACCCCTTCATGCTCCTGCAACAATACTGCACCTATCCCACCACCTGATGCATCTGTCCGCAACAAAAATGGTTTGGACATATCTGGTAGCTTCAAGATGGACGGGAACCTAGTCTTTCCAACACCGTCTGCAGTGCTTGCTCTGCAGCGTCTGACCACTCGACCACTGCCGGTTTCCCTGCCTTGACCAAATCACTGAGAGGACTCGTGATTGCTGCGAAATTTGGTACAAACTCCCTGTAAAACCAATAAAACCTAGCAGACTCCTGACTTCTGTTTTGGTCTTTGGTCTCTCTGAATTCATCATCTTCTCCACCTTTCCTCTTTCCGGCTGCTTTGTGTCGCCTCCGACAACAAAACCTAGGAACTCCAGGCTTGGAAAACCAACCTGGCACTTTGTTGGTCTGGCTGTGAGATTGGCTTGTCTCAACCTCTCTAAAACTGCTCCTAGCTGCCTCATATGCTCCTCCCATGTCTCAGATGCTATCAGAATGTCATCCATGAAATTTACTACGCCTTCCCAACCCGTCAATAACTTCCTCATCATCCTACTGTCTAGCCCTTCATCCAGTGACACGTCCCTGGATGACTCTTCTGGAAACTTAGGCAACAAAATCTCCCCTTCTTCTGCTGGGTCTCTTTCACCTCATCAATGATTGCTGCTGCGCCTATGTGCTGAGTCTCACGCTGAATATATTTGCGGAGAAAATTCGCATGGAAAAGTTTTTGTTTCCCATTCACATCAATTCGGTAATCCCGACCGACCTTTTCAGTGATGGTGAATTGTCCTTTCCAATGCATCAGCAGCTTGTTGTGACCCGTGGAAGCAGTACCAGGACTTGATCTCCCACCTTGAGGATTGCTTCCTCACCTTCCTGTCATATTGCTTCTTCTGAACGACCCTAGCCTCCTGCAAACTTTCCTTTGCAACCTTGCATGTCTCATACCTGTGCCCACCTTTGGAACAGGGCGCGATTGGGCCAATCAGATCAACAGCCACCCTCCTGAATGGTGTGTCAATTAAAGGAGGCTGTTTAAGAGGCGCCTTCCTCTTCACCCCTCTTGTGACTGACCTTTGACACACGTCACATGACATGCAGAAACGCTTGATGTCTGCCATTGCCCCTGGCCAATGAAAATCATCAAAGATTCGGTCAGCTGTTTTGCTGGTGCCGAGATGACCCGCCATGAGCGACTGGTGACCCACTGACATGACAGTGTCACGATAACCTGCTGGTACCTCTAACTGAGTGGTCACCTTACCTGTCTTCCCCTTGGTGAACACTCGGTACAACAGCCCGCCTTTCACAAGAAATTCTGTCTCACCTCCTCTAACCACCTGTTTCTCTCCACCTCTTGCCAACTCCCAAGACTTCACGAGCGAAGGGTCTTGTTCCTGCGCTGCCCTAAACTCATCAGGCGACACATCTATGCCTGACTTCCTTGCTGGAACGACTAACGGTTTATCAACCTTTTCCTCCTTCTTGCTCCGTGTTTGAACTGCTGCCCCTGTAGCAGTCAACAACTCAGGATCCCCTGGATCCCTTGCACCTGGAATATTTCCGATGATCAAATCATGAAGGGGTTTCTCCATCACCAACGCAGACAACTCGCCTGAGAAGTAAGGGTACGTACTTCTATCTTAGCAACTGGAAACTCCCTCACAGTGCCATCGATTAGAGTACAGGTCTGGATTTGCCCTGTCAAATCCTCTTTCTCGACCAGCGTTGTTCTAACTACACCACATGAACAACCAGTGTCTCGTAACACTTTCACCCTCTGCTGGCCAATCCACCCTTCTTCCACTGGTAACGAACCACTCAGCCTAGTGCCCTCCATCCCTGACACTGACTGCTGTCCAGTGCTAGCCATAGGCTGCACTCCACCCTCTTCAGACTGAATCCCTTTTGGTTCCACTGCAGGTCGTTTCCCCTGGCGACCCTTATCGACTTCTTGCAAGGCTGCTGCCTTCTGGAACCTCATGCGACAATCCCTCGCCACATGTCCCTTCTTGTGACAAATGAAACACCTAATGTCCCTTTGCCCTTCCTTCTGCCCCACCACTGGGTTTGCAGACTTTGCCGAAAACTCCCTGGTCTCCTTGCACTCTTCTCACCTGTGCCTGGCACCTGTTTCTCCTGCACCTTAGTGCCCAAACGTGCCTCCCTGTACACCTCTGCTAACTTCAGCAACTCCCTGCTGTCTCTGGCTGTCTCTCTTTCAAATGTATAGTTAACTCAGGGCCGCAACCTGACAAAATCTGTTCTTTCATAACTAGCTCTTTCAATTCAGCGAACTCCTTTTTCGTACCACTCAACTCTAACCATTTATCAAAATAGTGATCTAAACGTGCACCAAACTGAGTGTACGTTTCACCTGCTTGCAATCCAGCTGAACGAAATTTCTTTCTGAATCCTTCCTCTGTGAGGTCAAATCCCTTCATCAACGACTCCTTCACGGCACCAAAATCAGATTGTTGTTCTGCCGGTAACGCAGTGAAAATCTGTAATGCCTTACCAGTCAATAGCGCTGACAAAATGACTGCCCACTCTTCTGAAGGCCAACCTTGACTGGTTGCAAACGTTTCGAAACGACTGATGTATGCGTCAATCGAATCTGTTCCTTCAGAGAATTTTGGCAACTTTGGTCGGGGGCGTAACTGCGCACAGAGTCACTGGAAAGTGAACTACCATCATCAGTGGTCTCCCTTTGTATTTTCACTCATTCTAACTCTAATTGAATTCTTAATCTTTCTGTTTCCTGCGCTTCCTTTAGTCTTTCTGTTTCCTGCGCTTCCCTTAGTCTTTCTGTTTCCTGCGCTTCCCTTTGTCTTTCTGTTTCCTGCTTCATTCTTTCTGTTTCCTGCGCTTCCTGATTAGCCTAAATTTCCTTAACCTTTCTGTTTCTTCTTTTCTACCGTGACATGTCGTCTTTCCGCTCGCTCATCCCTTTCCATCTTTGCTGGTTTTCAACGAATGCTCGCAACTCTTCTCCTGAGTAGCCTAAATCACGAGCGACGCTCACGAGTTGTTCAGTAGGGGTGTTCATTTTCTTCCACCATTATCTCTTCCCCTTTTTTTTTTTTTTTTTGAACAAGATTTTATTACTACGACAGGCAAACTGGTGGTTACCGACACGCGTGACGTAGTAGCACAATCCTATGAATGATAATATTAGCTTGGACAACGTAATTAGTTTTTATAAGACGCCCAGCGCCTGACCCAACTATGAAGCGAATTATAGGCAATCTGTGCGAAATAAGTACTCTGGGGCTGAAATGCCAAGCCTAGTAATTAACTATCTTGGAAGCAATGCCAAGCCTAGTATTTAACTATCTGGGAACATACAGTAAGACAACACCTTGTCTTTGGATTACAACACTTGGGAATCCCACCCAGCTTCCTCTCTGAGAAGTTGAACATTATAATAAATGGGCCAGAATATCCTGGCAGGCTCGCCAATAAATTGTCAACCTCGGGTGATGTCGATGGAGGAAGGACTAGCGCACAGCCCAAACACACTCACAGCTTGCTTACGATTCTCATTCATATATCATGCATTCGTCACATCAAACCACTAGTAAAGTCTATAACTTTACTACACATGATCATAGAACGAAACATCAATGCATATGGAATCAAACAAAATAAAACATTCTCTCTTTCCTGAACTTCACAAAATCATTAATCTAAAACATCATTAACTAACCCGGGTATAAATAGATTTCTACTTTACCTGGCCAGGTGATCTTAACTATTCACGAATCACTGTCTTTTCTTTTCTTTTTTTTCTTTTCTTTTCACTGTCACTTTCACAAGCACGACACAACTGCTGGCACTGGTGTTGGTCTGCTGGCACCTGGTCAGGTTAGACTGCTGGCACTGGCGTTGGTCTGTGGTTCTGCTTGACGAAGTGACGCTGCCAGGTATGAGGTCGAACCCCCGGTTCAGATGGAACAGTGACTATCAACATCGATCTGTTCTCCTTTCTTTCTTCCTGCATTAACGCATTGCACTCTCTCTCTCTCTCTCTTCTAGTCTGCTCTATCAAATGGACATGGTTGCTTTCTTTTCCTTTTCTTTTCTTTCTTTTTCTCTTCATTAGTTAGCAACTCTCTCTCTCCACATCTCTCTTTAGTCCTTCCTCTGCAGACTATCTACGGTGCTAAATGCTACAACTTGGTTCTCTCCTCTCTCCTCATCTCTCTCTCTCTCTGCCCTTCTCTCCTGCAGAGCTTACACTCAGAACCTCTCTCCCTCTCTCTCTCTGTTCGTTCTTCCCTTCTCTCTCTTCATCTCTCTGCCTTTTCTCTCGTGCAGAGACTACACCCAGAACCTCCTCATCTCTCTCTCCCTGTTCGTTCTCCCTTCCTCTCTCTCACTCACGCATTACTTTATCCCCTACCTACGTGTCCAAGGGTGAGTACCATTGGTCAGTATTTTTACCGCCTCGTACCCGAAGTTATCTCCCTCTAATTCCATTGGATATTCAAATCATGACAGTCACGCCTACACGCCTTACTCTCTGTGGTGGTCAATTGGTCATTTAATTGATTAGCTTGATTTCACCCCCACCACACACTACCTTCTCCCTCTCCCTTTCCGGCGACGTCGTAAATTGGCTAGATCAGTCTGGCCCAGACCTATCGAGACGTTGGTCAACCACTCCGACTGTCTACGAGACCGATGCTGTCTCCGTGGAAGATTAGGATTAGCCTCTCGCTGTGCTCAAATTGGCCGGATGAGTCCGATCCGGGCGTCGAGACTCGTTTGACCAGACATCGAGGCGTCGGTCAGCTACTTAGTCCGTCTGGCTGGACAGACCGTCTCCGTGGAGCCTCTCCGCTATGCTTAATTGGCTGGACCCGACACATGGGCCCGTCTACCTGGCGCTCAGAATATTTGAGTTTGAGCTTATGTCCAAACAACCTGGACCACGACTTTGGTTGTTTTATTTTTTTGTCTGTGACAGTGTGTGTGTGTGTGTGTGTGTGTGTGTGTGTGTGTGTGTGTGTGTGTGTGTGTGTGTGTGCCTGTGTGTGTGTGTGGTTATGCCAATGAAACGATTGGGCGACTTCGGAGATGCATCTTGGCAGCGGCAGCTAGATCGTCACCATCACCATCACCACCTCGTTCCGTAAACAATAAAACCTATTCAAGAACTGACATGAATTATCTTTCTTCTTTCATCAAGCTTGGAAAATTTAAGGGACAGGCCATATTCCCAATCCCCATCCGCAACCCCTCCCCCCCCCCCTTCCCCTCTCCCTGTCCTCAAGGAGGGCCGAGGGGAGGGGGGGGGAGGGAGACAAGAAGAGCAAACTGAAGACATGTCTCCCTTTC
>CM031606.1:68227251-68237251 GCA_018398815.1 Conus ventricosus
CTTTTTCTTTTTCCGCTAATCACTGGAGCTTGATCGCAACAGTACACTGTCTATTTGCTTATCTCTTACACCGCTTAGTTAATTTAACAGTACGCTGTCTATTTGCTTATCTCTTATACCGCTTAGTTAATTAATCCTCAGTCTCCTTCTCATCTTTTTTCTGGTTTACGAAGCTGTTTTTCTAACAGTTTTTCCTCTTCGTTTCAATTACAGAATCTTAGTGTAGCTGGAACATTAAATCAGCAAGCATGAGGAGATCACGTCATCTTTGTATATTGCCCACCTTATGACTGCTGGTTGCGTGGCTACTTTGGGATGCATTAAACGCTTACATAACCTGATAGCATTGCATCATTTGAATGATTATAGTACACACAAATGATACTTTCAAGGACACCAAATATGACACTCATTTATCATATGTTTAAAAAGAAAAAAAAAACAACGAATAAAAACCAACTCAGTGGATGGGAAGCCCATTCAAAACGTGAAAATACGGCAATACATATGATGAAAATACGGCAATACATATGATGAAAATACGGCAATACATATGATGAAAATACGGCAATACATATGATGAAAATACGGCAATACATATGATGAAAATACGGCAATACATATGATGAAAATACGGCAATACATGTGATGAAAATACGGCAATACATATGATGAAAATACGGCAATACATATGATGAAAATACGGCAATACATATGATGAAAATACGGCAATACATATGATGAAAATACGGCAATACATATGAGGTTTGCCTTCATTTATATGTCAGGGTTTTCAGAAGAATTACTGGCTGCAAAACATGTAACTGTTTTGTTTTTCTGTTGTTGTTTTTCTTGCAGATTTTGTATTTAGGGTGAGTCAGAAATGCCATGGAAGCGTATTCCAAAGCATACTATCAAAGTAAGAAACACTTGATTTCAATTGGTCTGTTCTAGGGACGGATACCTGCAGTTTGACTTGAGTATCAATGATGAATCTTAGATTAAGACTGAAGAGTTTCACGGGCTGAATCTGATTGAAAGTTTTGCATGGGCACACATACTTTGAAAGCAAATGTATCTTTTATGTCGAGTATTCCTGCTTCAATACAATCCTCCTCACTAAGACTTGACCATTTCAAAAGAACTGCCATAGCTGTTCTTTTACAAACACAAAACAGAGGTTTCATGGCATGAGCGCTAGCAGAGTCAGTGTTGAACAAGAATTCATTGAAGAGAGAGAGAGTGCATGATGGGTCTGGCGTTGGCCATGTGGGTTGTGGTCAGATATTTCTTTGGACAGGTGATCTCTGAGTCGCAGTACCTTTCGTTTTCTTTTTCATGATTCTCTCAACATCAGTCGGTCAGTCTAGGAGACTTGACTTTTCCTGTCTGCCCCTCTGCCACTCTTCTGGAAGGGAGAAGAGTCCTGTCTGTTCGGGGTTTGGCCTCCATTGATGGGGTTCAAACTTGCAGTCAATGTCTAACTAGGGTTTTTCTTTGTCTATTTGTTTGTTTGCATGCACGTACGCACGAATTCACATCTCTATTAAAGGGCACTATTTTCAGGTGGTCCAGGAAGTTGAAATCTGCCCACACAACGCTGGAAACCAATGATCCTTGGGGTCCACCAGCAGAAGTGGTAACAGAAAGATATAGAACGGGCAACTTCTGTACAGTTCCAAAAATATAACAGGGAAAATCGACGTAATATAACGCTCTTAAAGGCAGTCTCTGCCCGAATGGTAGGTGTACAATTATGTGGACACTGTTTACATTTTGTAAATGTTGAGTCATGAAAATCTACGTCATGGTTTCAGTTATGTACGTGGCTCTAGCTTCATTTCGAGCTGCGTTGTCTAATAATCTGGTCATATTTGAAAAAGATGTAGACTGATTTAGCTGCCCCAACAGAGCAGTTCACTTAAACGTTTTCTCATTCGTGTTCTTACAGAGAAAAAGATAGGGAGGGAGGCAGGGAAGGAGGAGAGGGAGGGAGAGGGAGGAAGAGATGGGGAGGGAGGCAGGGAAGGAGGAGAGGGAGGGAGAGTGAGAAAGAGTTAGGGAGGGAGGGGAAGGAATGGGGTGGGGCTAGTGCTACTCGTGGAGTGTTGCTGTGAGAATTGGTGAAGCCGTGTGGGTGAAAAATGCCTTGGCGCGCAGTGTCTTTGTCCGGCACAGTATGCCCGCAATGAACGCCGCGTGACATATGCGTGGGCAGTCTGCCACGCCACCATCTCCTCGATATCGTACATCTGTGCTCCGTCCCTTCATTGTTTCACGCGACGTGGCGGGCTTCAGATGCAGACATCCCAGCTGTTAGCATCTTTCAACAATCAAAGTGTGTGCTTTTAATACTGCGCTATGACTTGATAGCATCTTTCAGCAGTCAAAGTGAGTGCTTTTAAATACTCCGCTATGACTTGTTAGCACCTTTCAGCAATCAAAGTGAGTGCTTTTAATACTGCGCTATGACTTGTTAGCATCTTTCAGCAATGAAAGTGAGTGCTTCTAATACTGCGCTATGACTTGTCAGCATCTTTCAGCAATCAAAGTGAGTGCTTCTAATACTGCGCTATGACTTGTCAGCATCTTTCAGCAATCAAAGTGAGTGCTTCTAATACTGCGCTATGACTTGTCAGCATCTTTCAGCAATCAAAGTGAGTGCTTCTAATACTGCGCTATGACTTGTCAGCATCTTTCAGCAATCAAAGTGAGTGCTTCTAATACTGCGCTATGACTTGTCAGCATCTTTCAGCAATCAAAGTGAGTGCTTCTAATACTGCGCTATGACTTGTCAGCATCTTTCAGCAATCAAAGTGAGTGCTTCTAATACTGCGCTATGACTTGTTAGCATCTTTCAGCAATCAAAGTGAGTGCTTCTAATACTCTGCTATGGCTTGTTAGCATCTTTCAGCAATCAAAGTGAGTGCTTCTAATACTCTGCTATGGCTTGTTAGCATCTTTCAGCAATCAAAGTGAGTGCTTCTAATACTGCGCTATGGCTTGTGTTCTTTTGACTGTTGTACAGCCCCTCTTCGTTTATTTTCAAAACTTTGAAAGTTTTTTTTTTCTTTTGCTTGGCGTTGTTTTGTTTTCAGTCAATTTTGTCACGTCAGCTCGGCGGATGAATCACATGATAGAAATGTTACTGCGGCAGCCCATCAATCAGGTTTTGGAAAACGCTTCTCGAAACTAGGTTTCGAAAACATTCAACATTTGTGCCCTTGACTCCAATACAATATCATTTTGATACTGCTGGCACCCCTAGTTGTCATAAATTATTCATTTGGTATCAGGTCGGTGCTGTAAGTATCCATATGCTCTCATAAGTCAATCAGCAGACGTCAGTTAGTCGTTGTTAGAAGTCGTGGTTATGTTGTCTGGTGTCAGTTTAATACTGTTGGTAGCCTTGCTATCACACGTCATCCAGCAGGAGCATCTTGGCAGAAAAGTGCTGTATATGTTAAGAAAAGTGCTGTATATGTTAAAAAAAAGTGCTATATATATTAAGAACGAAACAAATGTTTTGTTTAGTTTGCATCTTTCCTCCAAAAGTGATATCACATGTTAATTACAACCTATCAATCATCGTAATAGAAAGAAAAATAACTGACTTTCCTCTTAGGTGCTTACAGATATATATATATATATATATATATATGTGTGTGTGTGTGTGTGTGTGTGTGTGTGTGTGTGTGTGTGTTTCTTCTTGTTGTAATCGTTCTTGTTATTTTCTGAACATTTATTTCCCACTAATCATCAAAGGTAAACACAAAGGCGCGTGTGCGCACGCGCACAACACACACACACACACACACACACACACACACACACACACACACACACACACAGAGGCACACGTGCGCATATATACAGACACACAGACAGGCAAACACATGCACATGCATGCACGAGCACATACATACACGCATGTGCGCACATACACGCACACACATGCACAAACACACACGCTCTCTCGCGCGCGCAGGCGCACCCACACATGCGTATACGCCCATGTGCATAGGCAAGCATACATTCATACATGTGTACAAATGCATGTGCAGATACGTGCGTGCAGGAGGAAGATAAGATAAGATAAGATAATGTTGCTTATAGCCCAGCCGACCGCAAAGGGCCACATCAGGGCTGTCACCACGTTAAAATCAGCTCACAAGTCATAAAAAAAAACAACCTTTCACACATCTCTTTAAATGACATCTTCTAGAAACGCACCAGAAACTTCGTTAAAAATCTTTCTTCCATAAAATCTTAAATCGGATGAAAAATGTTAATCTCTCTCAAAAACCCAAGGATCACGTCTGGCGGGACATCTCTGAACAGGATCTTCATGGACTCTGCTGTAAAATGTTTGTGTCTCACATCGTGCAAGTCCCAACACTCTAAAAGAACATGTTTCATTGTGAGTGGTACATGACATGGAATGCACCACGGAGCTTCTTCACTCTTTAAAAGGTAAGAATGGGTAAAATACGAATGACCGGTGTGCAGCCGGCACAAAACTGTTTCTTCTTTACGACCACCAGAGGGAGATGAGAGGAACTCCTCAAGGTTTGGACGGATCCGAAAGAGTTTGTTAGCCGTCTGTGTATTCCAATCCTTCTGCCAGAGGACTCTGACATAATCGTTAATTTTGGGTTTCAGATCTGAGCAGGGGATATATATGTTGGACAATTTCTCCCTTGTGGCATTCTTGGCTAAACGATCAACCATTTCGTTCCCTCCGATGCCAACATGACCAGGAACCCAAGCTCGAGTAATGTTGTAACCATCCGCTTTCAACTTGCTAAAAAGTTCAAAGAAATGTAAAAGTTCTGGATGCTGAAGGTTGCGGCCAGCTATGGCCTCCAAAGCTGACAGCGAATCCGACAGAACCAGAAAGTCCCTCTTCGTAGATTGTGAGATTATCCTCAGCGCCAGAACCAGAGCAGTAAGTTCAGCAGAATAGACAGAAGCATCTGGAGGTATATGTTCTAACAGTATCTGAGAAGGAGCACCAGGGCAATAGGCTGCACAGGCCACTCCATCTTCAGACTTGGAACCGTCAGTGAAAATTTTCTGAGAAGATGGGAATTTTGAACAGAGGTCAGCATACAATGCCTTGTATGCCAGAGAGCTGGTAGACTCTTTACGAAAAGCTGCAAGATCAAAAAACGAATCTCTGGTGTGAAAAAGGTCCACAGAGGCTGATCCGGAAACTTGGAAAAATCGGACACAACTCCTAGGTCTAGACCTGCATTCCGCACGTGAGGCTGCATACGAAGACCAAACGGCGGAATACAGTTAGGGTTGGTTTCGAATTTGCTTTGAAACTGGGGGTCAAAGACACAGTCATAGGCAGGATTCTGCGGTTCTGAGAACAGTCTGATATAGTAATTTAGAGACATTTTCAGCCTGAGGTTGGACAGTGAGGGTTCACCTGCCTCTGCGTACAGGCTGTACACAGGGGTGGTGTGGAATGCTCCAAGACAGAGACGAAGCCCTTGATGGTGAATAGGATCCAAAAGTTTCAGATAAGAGGGTCTTGCAGAGCCGTACACAGCACAACCATAGTCCAGTTTGGAACGGACCAAGGCTCTGTTGAGGTGAAGCAAAGTTTTCTTATCAGCGCCCCAGTCAGTGTGTGCTACGACCCGCAGAATATTCAGAGCTTTCTGGCAAGAGGTTTTGAGGTTTTTGATGTGTCTGAGAAAGTTTAGTTTTTGGTCAAAAATAACTCCCAGGAATTTGGCTTCTTTTACAGCTGGAATGGTGGACTTATCCAGACAAATTTCAGGATCAGCAAAAATTGACGAAAATTGTGAAAATGGATTGACTGAGTTTTGGTACGTGAGAAGGTAAACCCGTTTTCCTCGGCCCACTGTTGGATTTTGTTGACACAAAGTTGGAGTCGACGCTGTACGCTGGTGTAAGAAGCTCCAACTGCGTACAGCGCGAAGTCGTCAATGAACAGAGAGGACTCAGAGCCCTGGCTTACTGATTTCACAATATCGTTGATTTTAATGCTGAAAAGGGCTGGAGAAAGGATGCTCCCCGGAGGTACACCCAACTCCTGCGCATGGATGTCAGAGAGTGTGGTGCCAACACGCACCTGGAACTGTCGATCAGCCAGAAAGTTTTGGATAAACAGAGGCAGATGACCACGAAAATCCAGTCTGTGCAGGTCCATAAGGATTCCTGATTTCCACGTGGTGTCGTACGCTTTTTCTAGGTCGAAAAAGATAGCGACCACATGCTGCTTATTGACAAAGGCGTTGTGGATGGTGGTTTCCAGACTGATTAGATGGTCAACTGTCGAGTGGTACTTCCGGAACCCGCACTGTTCACTGGCCAAAAGGCCATCGGTTTCCAGCTTCCACATCAGACGGGAGTTGACCATCTTTTCCATCAGCTTACAGAGGCAGCTAGTCAGAGCTATTGGACGATAGTTTGAAGGGTTGGTAAGGTCCTTTCCAGGCTTATGTATTGGAATGATCAGGGCTTTCCGCCAGGAGGGCGGAAAGCAGCCTGTGGTCCAGATATGGTTATAGACTTTGAGAAGAGTCTGGAGACAGCTTTCTGGAAAATGTTTCAAAACCTGATAATGAATATCATCCAGACCAGGGGCAGAATCAGTGCAGGTTTGTAAAGCTGTTTTCAGTTCGTTGATTGAAAAAGGAAGATTGTAGGCTTCAGAATTGTCTGATGTGAAATTGTATAAAGGTTTCTCTCTGATTCCTTTGTTTCTTAAAAAGGCTGCAGATTTATTTGAAGATGAGGAGTTCTGTTGGATGGTGGTTGGCAACAGCTTGTTTGTCAGTAATCAGAGCATCGGCAAGTTTCAAGTGATGAATGGAGGGGTTGGTGTTCTTCCCTTTGATTTTTCTGATGATGTTCCAGACTTTTTTCTTGGAAGTTTTCGATGTCAGCCCGGAGCAGAAGTTTCTCCAAGACTGACGTTTACTGATTTTGAAAGTGTGTCTCGATTTGGCACAGAGTTTCTGATGGGCTCGAGCGTTGGGACCTGAAGGTCGCTGGTATACCCGACGCTGAGCCCGTTTGCGTACGTTTGAGATGTGTTGGCAGTCAGAATTAAACCAGGGTGTTTTGGGCAGTTGGAGTTTGTCGGAAGACACTGGAATACAGGTTTTAGCACAGTTTATCACAGTATTAGTCAGAGATTCTGTAGGGTCTGGACTCTGAAGAAAATCAATTTCCTGGAATTCTTTCGAAATATTGGCTGCAAAAAGATTCCAGTTTGCCTCCTTATAATTAAGATGTTGTGAGACAGAGGCAGTTTCAGTTAATATGGGTTGTAAAAGAACAGGGAAATGGTCACTTCCGTGCAGATCGTCATGGACAGACCACTCATAGTCCAGGACCAGCGAGGGGTCACAAATCGACAAATCTAAACACGAAAGTGAACCTGTGGAAGAGTGGAGATAAGTTGGAGCTCCATCGTTCAGACAACACAAATCAAAGTCGGAAAGGACATCGTCAAGAAGCAGACCTCTGGATGACGAACTGACACTACCCCAAAGAGGATTGTGTCCATTAAAGTCACCCAACAGCAAAAAAGGTCGAGGAAGTTCTCCGATGAGACTGACAAGGTCCTGACGACAAACCGGGACAGAAGGTGGCAGATAAAGTGAGCAAATTGTAACAGTCTTGTGGAGAGTGACTCTCGCAGCTACAGCCTGAAGGGAGGTAGTCAGAGCGACAGGACTAAACAGCAAAGTGTTATGTATAAGAAGGGCAACACCGCCTGACAGTCCCAATGTGGATGGTTGTGCAGGTTTGGAAAGAATATTAAAGCCAGAAAGAGTGAAGGTCTTCTGGCTTTGAATTTTAGTTTCCTGAAGAGCCACGACAGAAGGTTTTATAGTTTGACACAGAAGCTGCAGCTCCTCAAAGTTTGAATTAAGGCCACGGATATTCCAATGGATTAGTTTACTATCCATGGTGCAGAGGACGAATAGGAGAGAAATCAGGTAATCTCCTCGTCATCGTCTGCATGCAATGGAGCGAATTTATTACTTAGTTTCACTGGACTATGTTGGTCTTTAGACCTGCTGGCAGACTTGCCCACAGGTGACGAAGGCCTGGAGTTTGGAGATAGTGGAGGTTTCTTTCTCATCTCCACCATCTCCACACATGGTTGAACTCCCTTACCCGCACGGGCACTGCCCACAGAAGTTCGAGGCGGGAGGGCTGGCTTTTTAATCTGCCCAGCAGCAGATGTAGTAGACTGCTGGGCAGTCTGAGGGGTGGCGGATTTTTTGCCTCCACCAGGGGCATTCACTTTGGGTTGGGAGGTGGTGGACCTGCTTCCACCAGAGTTTACCAGTCTTCCTTGCAACGTTTTAGAGAAAATAAATTTATCAGTCTGGCAGCAGACTGAACGGGTGGAGGCTTTCTTTATAGCGGAAGCATATGAAGACACCGTTGACGTCTGACTGCCAACAACCTGTTTGCGGGCCTCAAAAAAGGAGATTTTCTTTTCAGTTTTAATTCTTTGTATGGTGGACTCCTGAATCCAAACAGGGCAGTTGCGTGAAGAGGAGGGATGGTCGCCACCGCAGTTCGCACAATGCGCTGGGTCTTTACACTGCCCATCATGGGTTGCCTTGCAACAAACACACACACCTCCTGCCCAGAACAGCGGTCTCTGACATGTCCAAACTTCTGGCATTTGAAACACCTCAACGGGGATGGGACATACAGTTGGACACGGGCATTTAGGTACCCTACTTTAATGACCGGAGGCAGCACAGGGTTGCAGAATGTCAGAAAGAGGGTGTTGGTGGGCACTCTTTCTGCACCTTTTTTGACTGTCATCCTATGCACCTCTGTCACACCTTGGGATGTAAGCTCTGTCTTGATCTCCGCTTCCGAGACACCTTTCAAATCCGGGCACCGAATAACACCCTTGGATGAATTTAACTGCTTATGGGGAGTCACCCGGATCTCTCTGTCCACGAGTTTTGTTGCCCTCAGCAGCTGCTCCGATTGCTTCTTTGATCTGCACTGGACAAGGAATGAGCCATTCCGTAGCCTTTTGACTGACTGTCACCTGCTAGACCCTGGAAGCCCTTCTGAATGGCAAAAGGACTCGGAGCAGAAATAGGCTTTTCCTGCTCTGTTCCTTCAACCACAAGCCAGGAAGCCCAAAACGTGTCCTCTGTCTCGTCTCCATATCTGAGTCACTGTCGGAATCCATATGACTGGAAATGGGGTCCACTGCCTTCCTCTTCTTTATGGGGAGTGTGATTTTGGATAATGCCATGATTTATGTGTAGAAATTTCGTCTCTCCCTTACCCACCCACCATGGAGTCCAACTAAGGGGCCAGGGCCAAGAAATCATTGTCTTGACCCCTTCCAGGTTTCAGGAGAGATATACAACAGACAGAAACCTACCAACCCTATCCCCCTGATCATGCCCAACTCCTGGGAACAGAGAGCTGAGCACTGCAGGGGTTACCTTGGCCAGCCGGAGAAATGCCTGTTTTGACCCAGCCCCATGAAGGGGAAGCCGATTGATACACCCGGGCCAGAGTGTACCCCCTGTCTAGGAGAGGTCCGAGCCAAAGTGATGTGTTGAGGGCGCTGGCCCTCTCAATCACCAGGATCTCATTCCCCTCCGTCACAGGTCGCACCGCACGGCAAACACGGCGGATCTTAAGAAGACCACAGAGAGAAAAAGAGTGTGGAAAAGAAGACTTGAAGGGGAGACGAAGATAGAAAAGAGCCAAATAAGAAAGGCAAAAAACAAGAAAAGGAGAAAGGCGGGTACTATTAGTCAGGATCCTCACCCTTAGCCTATCTGACATGGGAAGCCCTACCAGGGGCATCAACTCCTTACCACGTTATGCTTAGGCCAGACAGCATCTTGACTTCTCAGGCCTAGAAGCAGTTTAAAAAACCAGCCTATCTTCAAGTATTGATGCCCCCGCCAGCAAAGCCTAAGGAATCACAGGATCACGCAAGCCCTCCGACCGCCGC
>CM031606.1:68244751-68252251 GCA_018398815.1 Conus ventricosus
GTCAGTTTGAAGGGAAGGGGGTATGAACACTTCTGCTTGTCAGTTGGGGGAGGGGTATGAACACTCCTGCTTGTCAGTTTGGAGGGAAGGGGTATGAACATTCCTGCTTGTCAGTTTGGAGGGAAGGGGGTATGAACATTCCTGTTTGTCAGTTGGAGGGGAGAGGGTATGAACACTCCTGCTTGTCAGTTTGGAGGGGAGGGGGTATGAACACTCCTGCTTGTCAGTTTGGAGGGGAGGGGGTATGAACACTCCTGCTTGTCAGTTTGGAGGGGAGGGGGTATGAACACTCCTGCTTGTCAGTTTGGAGGGGAGGGGGTATGAACACTCCTGCGTATCAGTTGGAGGGGAGAGGGTATGAACACTCCTGCTTGTCATTGTGAGGGAGGGATCAAACACTCCTGTTTATCAATGTGGGGGATGGATCAAATACTCCTGTTTATCAATGTGGGGGAGGGATCTGAACACTCCTGTTTATCAATGTGAGGGAGGGATCAGATACTCTTGTTTATCAATGTGGGGGAGGGATCAAATACTCCTGTTTATCAATGTGGGGGAGGGATCTGAACACTCCTGTTTGTCACCTTCAGGGACGAGATCTGAAGACTCCTGCTTATCAATGTGGGGGAGGGATCAAATACTCCTGCTTATCAATGTGGGGAAGGGATCTGAACACTCCTGTTTATCAATGTGAGGGAGGGATCAAATACTCCAGTTTATCAATGTGTGGGAGGGATCAAATACTCCTGTTTATCAATGTGGGGGAGGGATCTGAACACTCCTGTTTATCAATGTGAGGGAGCGATCAAATACTCCCTGTTTATCAATGTGGGGGAGGGATCTGAACACTCCTGTTTGTCACCCTCAGGGACGAGATCTGAACACTCCTGCTTGTCAGTCTGAGAAATGGGGTTTGAACATTCTTGCTCGCCAGTCTGAAAGGCGGGGATTGCACTCTCCCGCTGGTCAATGTGAGGGGCGGGGTTTCAACCCTTCTGCTCGGCATTCAGACACTCTCCCGCTGGTCAATGTGAGGGGCGGGGTTTCAACCCTTCTGCTCGGCATTCAGACACTCTCCCGCTGGTCAATGTGAGGGGTGGGGTTTCAACCCTTCTGCTCGGCATTCTGAGGGGCGGGGTTCGACAGCGGCACTACCTGGTGGATGAAGTGTGAAACGGGATTTTTTTCCAAACTCCCAGACCAACATTGGATAAACCTGTTTGTGGTCAAAACCCTTTGTGTCTATATGGCATGCTAGTGGCTAAACCCCTTTGTGGTACATGATGTGCTAATGGTTGAACCCTTTTGTGTGTATACGACGTGTTATTGACCAGACCCGTTGTCTGTGTATATATGACGTGTTACTGACTAGACCCCTTCGTCTGTGTATATATGACGTGTTATTGACAAGACCCCGTTGTCTGTGTATATATGACGTGTTACTGACTAGACGCCTTTGTCTGTGTATATATGACGTGTTACTGACTAGACCCCGTTGTCTGTGTATATATGACGTGTTATTGACTAGACCCCTTTGTCTGTGTATATATGACGTGTTACTGACTAGACCCCGTTGTCTGTGTATATATGACGTGTTATTGACTAGACCCCGTTGTCTGTGTATATATGACGTGTTATTGACCAGACCCCGTTGTCTGTGTATATATGACGTGTTACTGACTAGACCCCGTTGTCTGTGTATATATGACGTGTTATTGACCAGACCCCTTTGTCTGTGTATATACGACGTGTTGGAGGCTAGATCCCTTTGTGTGTATATGTGCTGCTAGTGGTTCAGCCCCCTTTGTGTGTATATGTCCTGCTAGTGGTTCAGCCCCCTTTGTGTGTATATGTCCTGCTAGTGGTTCACCCCCTTCGTGTGTATATGTCCTGCTAGTGGTTCAGCCCCTTTGTGTGTATATGTCCTGCTAGTGGTTCACCCCCTACGTGTGTATATGTCCTGCTAGTGGTTCAGCCCCCTTTGTGTGTATATGTCCTGCTAGTGGTTCAGCCCCCTTCGTGTGTATATGTCCTGTTAGTGGTTCAGCCCCCTTTGTGTGTATATGTCCTGCTAGTGGTTCAGCCCCTTTGTGTGTATATGTCCTGCTAGTGGTTCACCCCCTACGTGTGTATATGTCCTGCTAGTGGTTCAGCCCCCTACGTGTGTATATGTCCTGCTAGTGGTTCAGCCCCCTTCGTGTGTATATGTCCTGCTAGTGGTTCAGCCCCCTTTGTGTGTATATGTCCTGCTAGTGGTTCAGCCCCCTTTGTGTGTATATGTCCTGCTAGTGGTTCAGCCTCCTTTGTGTGTATATGTCCTGCTAGTGGTTCACCCCCTACGTGTGTATATGTCCTGCTAGTGGTTCAGCCCCCTTCGTGTGTATATGTCCTGCTAGTGGTTCACCCCCTTTGTGTGTATATGTCCTGCTAGTGGTTCACCCCCTTCGTGTCTATATGTCCTGCTAGTGGTTCAGCCCCCTTTGTGTGTATATGTCCTGCTAGTGGTTCACCCCTACGTGTGTATATGTCCTGCTAGTGGTTCAGCCCCTTTGTGTGTATATGTCATGCGAGTGGTTCAGCCCCTTTGTGTGTATATGTCCTGCTAGTGGTTCAGCCCCCTTCGTGTGTATATGTCCTGCTAGTGGTTCAGCCCCCTTTGTGTGTATATGTCATGCTAGTGGTTCAGCCCCCTTTGTGTGTATATGTCCTGCTAGTGGTTCAGCCCCTTTGTGTGTATATGTCCTGCTAGTGGTTCAGCCCCCTTTGTGTGTATATGTCCTGCTAGTGGTTCAGCCCCCTTCGTGTGTATATGTCCTGCTACTGGTTCAGCCCCTTCGTGTGTATATGTCCTGCTAGTGGTTCAGCCCCCTTTGTGTGTATATGTCCTGCTAGTGGTTCAGCCCCCTTCGTGTGTATATGTCCTGCTAGTGGTTCAGCCCCTTTGTGTGTATATGTCCTGTTAGTGGTTCAGCCCCTTTGTGTGTATATGTCCTGCTAGTGGTTCAGCCCCCTTCGTGTGTATATGTCCTGTTAGTGGTTCAGCCCCTTTGTGTGTATATGTCCTGCTAGTGGTTCAGCCCCTTTGTGTGTATATGTCATGCTAGTGGTTCAGCCCCCTTTGTGTGTATATGTCCTGTTAGTGGTTCAGCCCCCTTTGTGTGTATATGTCCTGCTAGTGGTTCAGCCCCCTTTGTGTGTATATGTCCTGCTAGTGGTTCAGCCCCTTTGTGTGTATATGTCCTGCTAGTGGTTCAGCCCCCTTTGTGTGTATATGTCCTGCTAGTGGTTCAGCCCCCTTTGTGTGTATATGTCCTGCTAGTGGTTCAGCCCCCTTTGTGTGTATATGTCCTGCTAGTGGTTCAGCCCCCTTCGTGTGTATATGTCCTGCTAGTGGTTCAGCCCCCTTTGTGTGTATATGTCCTGCTAGTGGTTCAGCCCCTTTGTGTGTATATGTCCTGCTAGTGGTTCAGCCCCCTTTGTGTGTATATGTCCTGCTAGTGGTTCAGCCCCCTTTGTGTGTATATGTCCTGCTAGTGGTTCAGCCCCCTTCGTGTGTATATGTCCTGCTAGTGGTTCAGCCCCCTTTGTGTGTATATGTCCTGCTAGTGGTTCAGCCCCCTTTGTGTGTATATGTCCTGCTAGTGGTTCAGCCCCCTTTGTGTGTATATGTCCTGCTAGTGGTTCAGCCCCCTTTGTGTGTATATGTCCTGCTAGTGGTTCAGCCCCTTTGTGTGTATATGTCCTGCTAGTGGTTCAGCCCCCTTTGTGTGTATATGTCCTGCTAGTGGTTCAGCCCCCTTTGTGTGTATATGTCCTGCTAGTGGTTCAGCCCCCTTTGTGTGTATATGTCCTGCTAGTGGTTCAGCCCCCTTTGTGTGTATATGTCCTGCTAGTGGTTCAGCCTCCTTTGTGTGTATATGTCCTGCTAGTGGTTCAGCCTCCTTTGTGTGTATATGTCCTGCTAGTGGTTCAGCCCCCTTTGTGTGTATATGTCCTGCTAGTGGTTCAGCCCCCTTTGTGTGTATATGTCCTGCTAGTGGTTCAGCCCCCTTTGTGTGTATATGTCCTGCTAGTGGTTCAGTCCCTTTGTGTGTATATGTCCTGCTAGTGGTTCAGTCCCCTTTGTGTGTATATGTCCTGCTAGTGGTTCAGCCCCCTTTGTGTCTGCCAGGATCAGTCTTCTGCCCTTGGTTTCCGTGTTGCCTCTTACCGATCGGGTTGTGACCCCATTTGACCCCTGAGAGTGGTTCCCTGGGACACAACCATAGTGTCACTGTCTGTTCACTGGTCATCACTGTGTCCACAGTGTCACTGTCTGTTCACTGGTCATGACTGTGTCCACAGTGTCACTGTCTGTTCACTGGTCATGACTGTGTCCACAGTGTCACTGTCTGTTCACTGGTCATGACTGTGTCCACAGTGTCACTGTCTGTTCACTGGTCATGACTGTGTCCATAGTGTCACTGTCTGTTCACTGGTCATGACTGTGTCCATAGTGTCACTGTCTGTTCACTGGTCATGACTGTGTCCATAGTGTCACTGTCTGTTCACTGGTCATGACTGTGTCCACAGTGTCACTATCTGTTCACTGGTCATGACTGTCCATAGTGTCACTGTCTGTTCACTGGTCATGACTGTGTCCACAGTGTCACTATCTGTTCACTGGTCATGACTGTCCACAGTGTCACTATCTGTTCACTGGTCATGACTGTGTCCATAGTGTCACTATCTGTTCACTGGTCATGACTGTGTCCACAGTGTCACTATCTGTTCACTGGTCATGACTGTCCACAGTGTCACTATCTGTTCACTGGTCATGACTGTGTCCATAGTGTCACTATCTGTTCACTGGTCATGACTGTGTCCACAGTGTCACTATCTGTTCACTGGTCATGACTGTCCATAGTGTCACTGTCTGTTCACTGGTCATGACTGTCCATAGTGTCACTATCTGTTCACTGGTCATGACTGTGTCCACAGTGTCACTGTCTATTCACTGGTCATGACTGTCCATAGTGTCACTGTCTGTTCACTGGTCATGACTGTGTCCATAGTGTCACTATCTGTTCACTGGTCATGACTGTGTCCACAGTGTCACTATCTGTTCACTGGTCATGACTGTGTCCACAGTGTCACTATCTGTTCACTGGTCATGACTGTGTCCATAGTGTCACTATCTGTTCACTGGTCATGACTGTGTCCACATTGTCACTATCTGTTCACTGGTCATGACTGTGTCCACAGTGTCACTCTCTGTTCACTGGTCATGACTGTGTCCATAGTGTCACTATCTGTTCACTGGTCATGACTGTGTCCACAGTGTCACTATCTGTTCACTGGTCATGACTGTCCACAGTGTCACTATCTGTTCACTGGTCATGACTGTCCACAGTGTCACTGTCTGTTCACTGGTCATGACTGTCCACAGTGTCACTATCTGTTCACTGGTCATGACTGTCCACAGTGTCACTATCTGTTCACTGGTCATGACTGTCCATAGTGTCACTGTCTGTTTACTGGTCATGACTGTCCATAGTGTCACTGTCTGTTCACTGGTCATGACTGTCCACAGTGTCACTATCTGTTCACTGGTCATGACTGTCCACAGTGTCACTATCTGTTCACTGGTCATGACTGTGTCCATAGTGTCACTATCTGTTCACTGGTCATGACTGTGTCCATAGTGTCACTGTCTGTTCACTGGTCATTGCTGTGTCCACAGTGTCACTGTCTGTTCACTGGTCATGACTGTGTTCATAGTGTCACTATCTGTTCACTGGTCATGACTGTGTCCATAGTGTCACTGTCTGTTCACTGGTCATTGCTGTGTCCACAGTGTCACTGTCTGTTCACTGGTCATGACTGTCCATAGTGTCACTGTCTGTTCACTGGTCATGACTGTCCACAGTGTCACTGTCTGTTCATGAGACATGTCTGACACGGTCAGATTGACATGAATCCTGGCGGAGGACTTTGAATACACCTGGATGAGGTTCTTGTTGGATATGATTAGTGAGGTCGCTTGTGTCATCTAACGTGTTTACTGCAGCAAAAAATACCACCTGCGTTTGCTTCAAAAGTTCCTGCAGTCTCCGAATTCTTCTACTTTCATTGGTTGAATTGTACGCATGGACTGTTTTGCTTGTGGTTCTTTTTTATCTTGGGTCTGGCTGTCGTCAAAACCAATCAGTGACAGTCGTCAGTTTCGTGGACTGCATCACACACAACACGAACAATTAGTTTGACATAACGATGACAGCATGGAGCGTCAAGTTAATGCCATGACTACAGCATGGCCATGGCGCTGTCACACTATCACCCCAGAAACTTGAGTGCAATAAACCTGACATAGCAAAAGCAGCACCACAGCATGGCCATGGTGCTGTCATACTATCACCCCAGAAACTTGAGTGCAATAAACCTGACATAGCAAAAGCAGCACCACAGCATGGCCATGGCGCTGTCACACTATCACCCCAGAAACTTGAGTGCAATAAACCTGACATAGCAAAAGCAGCACCACAGCATTAGGCAGAGAGCTAAAGCAGTGGCTAAGGAAGCATGACCATACCACACATTCAGGTAAAGAACAGCACTAGAAATGTTATAAAAGGCGTTAGTAATGTTCACCATGGTCTCTGTCATCCTGTCTTCCATCTCCTTGTTTGTCCACAGGAAATTCGATTGCGTCGACGGCAGCGAAACCTGTCAAGTTAACAGCAACTGCTGTAGCTTTTTATGCTGTGAGAAATCAACAGGGAAACGATGCGCATTTAGAGGAAAGCGGACTTGCGACGACGTCAATATCTGATGGCAGGCTCAGTCAGTAATGATTGTCTGTACAATATGAATTAAAGCGACACGCAAATTTCCATTGTTCTTCGTTTTTCTCTCTCAAATCTCTTGTTTTGCCATGTATAGGTGTACATGTACATCCATGTTTGCAACAAACTGCTGGCATATCAAATTCACATCATTTCTGTTAAAGTTTATCACAGACGGTTGGTTTAATGATGTAATTTGTATGTGGATATGGATGTGTGTGTGAGTGAGTGTGTGTGTGTGTGTGTGTGTGTGTGTGTGTGTGCGTGTGTGTGTGTGCGTGCGTGCGTGTGCGTGCGTGCGTGTGTGTGTGGAGGACATAAACGAAGTCTGTCATCGTGTTTGCACCTGTGAGCACGAATAGTCGAGTGTGTCTCGGACTGCATGCTGTGGTTGGCTTGACTGTGGCCTCCATCAGAATGAACATTCCATGTCTGATGACCATGAACAGCGGCACAGACGGTTTTCCTGCTGCTCCTCTTTACATCTGAGGGAACCACTGGAAGCTGTCATAGTGGCTGTTTCAGCCATAAGTTGGAGCAGACCGTTCAAATTCAAGCGGCCACCCGTTCACAGCCATATCACACGAGCGTCGCCAAATAGTTTCATCCAGAAATGAACCGGCGAGTGCGGTGTTTGATGTGTTGATGGTCTGACATGCTTTTCGTCCATGACATG
>CM031606.1:68257251-68272251 GCA_018398815.1 Conus ventricosus
GCAGGGGACCAACTTGACAGGCATTCAGCGAGCAGCCCAGCCCAGAACCGAGTGCGATGGCGGAGTGTTGTCCATGGCCTATGCTCACCCTTGAGCTATGAGCCTAAGCAAGTATTATCCGCTTACCGCCCCCCTCCCCTTCCCTTCCTCCCTCCACATGCTGGCAAATAGTATTCTTTACAGACACCTACCACGCCTTTCCAATGATAGGAATTCAGATCAATGCATAGTACATGTGCTGACATTTGCGAAATATACATCTGTCTGCGACAAATGTGTGTAGTCTATAAGTAAAACGAAAAGCTTTTAACTCTCCTGAAAATCCTATTTCTAAACTCTCTCAAAATAATTTCCTTAAAATTTTTGTTGATATGTTCTTTAGAAAAAAAGGCTCTCGAGGTACGACTAATAATCATTAAAACTATCACATCATGTCTGCGTAAATATCTTATACTAGGATGAACACATTTGGGGAAAGAAAAAAAAACCCTAAGAAATTTTACACATGGAGTATCAATTAACATGTTATACATAATTTATTGGGAAATTGTCTGTTACTTACAAAAACCAAAGGAAAGCCCTATTGCTCTCATCTTGGTTAATAGATAAACTGGGAAATTCCACCTCCGCCATACATTATCGGACATTGTACAACTGTTTAGTGTAAAGTAAGCGTTCGCATGCATATGTCACACACACACACACACACACACACACACACACACACACACACACACACACACGCGCACACACACACACTGCGCACGCTTGCTTAAGCGCTTACGCACACATACACACATACACTCACGCACACATGCATGCTCGCATACGCAAATACACATACACACGTTCGCACGACCGCGCGCGCGCGCACACACACACACACACACACACACACACACACACACACACACACACACACAATCTGGCTTGCGCGCCGGAACTCATGAAATGGCAATATTTATGGCCCCAAATGAAATTTCAAATACCAATAAACATTTTGTGCAAAAATTCACTCTTCTTTTTAAACATGTCTCTTTCCTTTCCTCCCCCACCGTCATCTTCCCCCCCCCCCTCCACCTGCCCCACCCCACCCCGTTTCTCTTTATGTGTCTCGTTTCATTAACTCAAATGAACGTGAATCATTTCTTCGAGTAAACACGTGAAGCACATATAACTTCGCCGTGCATGCCAATGGCAAGCCGCCTTCGGTTTCATTAACCATTCAGCAAAACCATCAGCTTTCAGGCTGGCTTAATAAAAAGGGATACTTATCACTCACCCTGATCAGCAATGAGTATGAATGATAGTTGGGCTAACGAAGCTGGTTCACTGATGTCCATGCATCCACCCCGTAGGAGCTACGCACAAAAGCTAAACCCCAAAGAAAGCTAGTCAGGGTGACGACGCCACGAGCGAGACGTCAGCAAACAAAACAAAACACACAAAAAAAGCCTAGACAAACTTAAGCTCAGTCACGCTTTAAAAAAAAAAAAGAAAAAAAAAAGAAAGTTGAAAAATCAGGTCCACCAGGGCACAGACCGTGCAAAAAAAAAAAAAAAAAAAAAAGCCGTGGCACCACGACTGGACACGGGTCAAGCGCGTGACTTCCTCCTCCTGCACGTGTTGAGGGCTAGGAAGACCAGCTCGAAGAGTTCCAGCAGCCCCAGGGCCGTCACCCCGATCCACAGGCCCAGGGTTCCGCCAATGTCCGACAGGAAGCGCTCCGTCTGTCAGCAGGGAACCGTCAGACCAGTCAGGGTGACGTCACATTCCAAACCAATTCTGCTCCTTTTCCGGAGCTAACAGTATCCTGTCTGCTCGACAGTGTCCTATACAGTGTCCTATACAGTATTCTTGGCTTGTTTTTATCCTATCACGGTTACGAAAAGAAAAAAAAAAAAAAGAAAAGAAAAGAAAGAAAAAGAAAAAAAAAAGAAAAAATAAAGGAAGAAAAAAGAAAGAAAAAAGAAAAAAAAGGAAAAAGAAGAAAAAAGAAAGAAAAAAAGACAAAAAGAAAGAAAAAAAGACAAAAAGAAAGAAAAAAAGAAAAACAGAAACAAAGAAAGAAAAAGAAGAAGAAAAAGAACAAAGAAATTCAAAATCATTTGGTGAGCGTTCGTTAAGGTTTGCTGCCCCATCAGTTTGGAACTCTCTGCCTCCCACCCTACGAAACCAGTCCGTTTTCAAAGCGCAGCTAAAAACCTTACCTTTTAAAGCCAAGCATTCTGAGCAATGCTGTACGTACGTTGTGTGTGCACAATAAATCCTTTAGTAAGACAGCTGTTGTATGTGAATGAATGAAAGTCTGAAGGGGGTGTGTGTGTGTGTGTGTGTGTGTGTGTGTGTGTGTGTGTGTGCCCCAGGCTTTTTGCATGCTTTTTGTGTGTTCCTAGTTTTTACCTTAGTGAACTGTTTTTCCTTAGTGACTTGTTTTCCATGGACAAAGCCTGGATATTGTTTATATCTTTTTAGTTTGTGATTACAAATGTCTGATGAAGCCCCAAAACAGGGCGAAAACTTACGAAAAATTAATGTTAGAGTGCAGCCAGTTCAAGTCTTATGATTTCTTTATATATATATATATATATATATACAACAAACTAATAAATTCCAAGGATAAGTACCGCACCGTTCCAGCAACTTACAGAGCAGCTTGGTGTTGTAATGACTGCAAGAAATATTGAATTATAAACAAAGCTTGCTCTTATGTCTTAGATTGAAGAAATAGGGGGAGATACGCATTCATATCTGCAGTGGTAGATGATTCTGCCTAACTAACAGTATGTGCTTGAGTGGGTGAATGGGAAAAAATAAAATAAATGCTTCTCAAAATGAGCCTTCAGCAAGCTTATATATCTCCAAGGGGGAGACATCCTCCAATAGGAGGGAAACTCACTAACATATAACTCCTGGTCATATACCGATATTTCGAAACTTGGTGGTTTCTCCTCAGTGACCGCGGAAAGTGGTAATTTGACTCCTCTGCCTTTTCAGTTTTAAGAAGAATGCAATCCCAAAAAAGGTTGGTGTGCAATACCGTAGTATGTTTGTTGAGTTTTTCAAAAAACCAACCAAAGGTGCCATCTAAGAAGCAAAAGAAAATCATAAAAGAGCAAAACAAGCTACATTTTCTTGTGAAAAGTAGAAAATATAAAAAGATATCCTCTAAGACACAAGTGCTGAGGGCCAGTTCTTGGAATGAATCCGCAAGGGACTAAAATACAACAAACTAATAAATTCCAAGGATAAGTACCGCACCGTTCCAGCAACTTACAGAGCAGCTTGGTGTTGCAATGACTGCAAGAAATATTGAATTATAAACAAAGCTTGCTCTTATGTCTTAGATTGAAGAAATAGGGGAGATACGCATTCATATCTGCAGTGGTAGATGATTCTGCCTAGCATAACAGTATGTGCTTGAGTGGGTGAATGGGGAAAAATAAAATAAATGCTTCTCAAATGAGCCTTCAGCAAGCTTATATTCTCCAAGGGGGAGACATCCTCCAATAGGGAGGGAAACTCACTAACATATAACTCCTGGTTATATACCGATATTTCGAAACTTGGTGGTTTCTCCTCAGTGACCGCGGAAAGTGTAATTTGACTCCTCTGCCTTTTCAGTTTTAAGAAGAATGCAATCCAGAAAAGGTTGGTGTGCAATACCGTAGTATGTTTGTTGAGTTTTCAAAAAACCAACCAAAGGTGCCATCTAAGAAGCAAAAGAAATCATAAAAGAGCAAAACAAGCTACATTTTCTTGTGAAAAGTAGAAAATATAAAAAGATATCCTCTAAGACACAAGTGCTGAGGCCAGTTCTTGGAATGAATCCGCAAGGGACTAAAATACAACAAACTAATAAATTCCAAGGATAAGTACCGCACCGTTCCAGCAACTTACAGAGCAGCTTGGTGTTGCAATGACTGCAAGAAATAATTGAATTATAAACAAAGCTTGCTCTTATGTCTTAGATTGAAGAAATAGGGGGAGATACGCATTCATATCTGCAGTGGTAGATGATTCTGCCTAACTAACAGTATGTGCTTGAGTGGGGAATGGGGAAAAATAAAATAAATGCTTCTCAAAATGAGCCTTCAGCAAGCTTATATTCTCCAAGGGGAGACATCCTCCAATAGGGAGGGAAACTCACTAACATATAACTCCTGGTCATATACCGATATTTCGAAACTTGGTGGTTTCTCCTCAGTGACCGCGGAAAGTGGTAATTTGACTCCTCTGCCTTTTCAGTTTTAAGAAGAATGCAATCCCAGAAAAGGTTGGTGTGCAATACCGTAGTATGTTTGTTGAGTTTTCAAAAAACCAACCAAAGGTCCATCTAAGAAGCAAAAGAAAATCATAAAAGAGCAAAACAAGCTACATTTTCTGTGAAAAGTAGAAAATATAAAAAGATATCCTCTAAGACACAGGTTATAATATATATAACGCAGTGATTTCATACCAAATGTGTTTTTTAAAAATCATACTACATCATATGTGTATCGTATCAAATCAATCTCTGTATCGTTTGTGATATAATGCTCTTTATCGTATGGTATTATGCCATACCATGTTAAAGTACAACTCAGCACTGCGTGTCATTCAGCATTAACCTGTAGTGAACAAGCACTGCGTGTCATTCAGCATTAACCTGTAGTGAACAAGCACTGCGTGTCATTCAGCATTAACCTGTAGTGAACAAGCACTGCGTGTCATTCAGCATTAACCTGTAGTGAACAAGCATTGCGTGTCATTCAGCATTAACTGTAGTGAACAAGCACTGCGTGTCATTCACCATTAACCTGTAGTGAAACAAGCACTGCGTGTCATTCAGCATTAACCTGTAGTGAACAAGCACTGCGTGTCATTCAGCATTAACCTGTAGTGAACAAGCACTGCGTGTCATTCAGCATTAACCTGTAGTGAACAAGCACTGCGTGTCATTCAGCATTAACCTGTAGTGAACAAGCACTGCGTGTCCTTCAGCATTAACCTGTAGTGAACAAGCATTGCGTGTCATTCAGCATTAACCTGTAGTGAATAAGCATTGCGTGTCATTCAGCATTAATCTGTAGTGAACAATGAAGTTTCAAAGTCCTTGACATATGGCGGAACAAAAAGGGATCGAGCTGACTCCCGCTAAAAGGAGAAATCACCTTGTCTGTCTGTCTGTCTGTCTGTCTGTCTGCCTGTTTGTCTGTCTGTCTGTCTGCCCTTCATAACCTGTGAACAAATAAATCCTCTCTCAGTTTGACGTGAGTTTCCGTCTCTCTTCCATCTATAATCAGTGAACAAATCCTCTCTCAGTTTGACGTAAACTTCCGTCTCTCTTCCATCTATAATCAGTGAACAAATCCTCTCTCAGATTGACGTAAATTTACGTTTCTCTTCCATCTATAATCAGTGAACAAATCCTCTCTCAGTTTGACGTAAATTTCCGTCTCTCTTCCATCTATAATCAGTGAACAAATCCTCTCTCAGATTGACGTAAATTTCCGTCTCTCTTCCATCTATAATCAGTGAACAAATCCTCTCTTAGTTTGACGTAAACTTCCGTCTCTCTTCCATCTATAATCAGTGAACAAATCCTCTCTCAGATTGACGTAAATTTCCGTCTCTCTTCCATCTATAATCAGTGAACAAATCCTCTCTCAGTTTGACGTAAACTTCCGTCTCTCTTCCATCTATAATCAGTGAACAAATCCTCTCTCAGATTGACGTAAATTTCCGTCTCTCTTCCATCTATAATCAGTGAACAAATCCTCTCTCAGTTTGACGTAAACTTCCCTCTCTCTTCCATCTATAATCAGTGAACAAATCCTCTCTCAGTTTGACCGAAACTTCATTCTCTCTTCCTTCTATAAACAGTGAACAAATTCTCTCTCAGTTTGAGGTGAATTTCCATCTCTCTTCCATCTATAATCAGTGAACAAATAAATCCTCTCTCAGTGTGACGTAAACTTCCGTCTCTCTTCCATCTATAATCAGTGAACAAATAAATCCTCTCTTGGTTTGACGTAAACATCCGCCTCTCTTCCATCTATAACCAGTGAACAAATAACTCCTCTCTCAGACTGACGTAAACATCCGTCCCTCTTTCATCTATAATCAGTGAACAAATCCTCTCTCAGTTTGACGTAAACTTCCGTCTCTCTTCCATCTATAATCAGTGAACAAATCCTCTCTCAGATGACGTAAACTTCCCGTCTCCTTCCATCTATAATCAGTGAACAAATAAATCCTCTCTTGGTTTGACGTAAACAAACCGCCTCTCTTCCATCTATAACCAGTGAACAAATAAATCCTCTCTCAGTGTGACGTAAACATCCGTCTCTCTTTCATCTATAATCAGTGAACAAATCCTCTCTCAGTTTGACGTAAACTTCCGTCTCTCTTCCATCTATAATCAGTGAACAAATCCTCTCTCAGATTGACGTAAACTTTCCGTCTCTCTTCCATCTATAATTAGTGAACAAATCCTCTCTCAGTGTGACGTAAACTTCCGCCTCTCTTCCATCTATAATCAGTGAACAAATCCTCTCTCACTTTGACGTAAATTCCCGTCTGTCTTTCATCTATAATCAGTGAACAAATCCTCTCTCACTTTGACGTATATTCCCGTCTCTCTTTCATCTATAATCAGTGAACAAATCCTCTCTCACTTTGACGTAAACATCCGTCTCTCTTCCATCTATAATTAGTGAACAAATCCTCTCTCAGTTTGACGTAAACTTCCGTCTCTCTTCCATCTATAATCAGTGAACAAATCCTCTCTCAGTTTGACGTAAACTTCCGTCTCTCTTCCATCTCTAATCAGTGAACAAATCCTCTCTCAGATTGACGTAAACTTCCCGTCTCTCTTCCATCTATAATTAGTGAACAAATCCTCTCTCAGTTTGACGTAAACTTCCCGTCTCTCTTCCATCTATAATCAGTGAACAAATCCTCTCTCAGTTTAACGTAAACTTCCGTCTCTCTTCCATCTATAATCAGTGAACAAATCCTCTCTCAGTTTGACGTAAACTTCCGTCTCTCTTCCATCTATAATCAGTGAACAAATCCTCTCTCAGATTGACGTAAACTTTCCGTCTCTCTTCCATCTATAATTAGTGAACAAATCCTCTCTCAGTTTGACGTAAACTTCCGTCTCTCTTCTATCTATAATCAGTGAACAAATAAATCCTCTCTCAGTGTGACGTAAACTTCCGCCTCTCTTCCATCTATAATCAGTGAACAAATCCTCTCTCACTTTGACGTAAATTCCCGTCTCTCTTTCATCTATAATCAGTGAACAAATCCTCTCTCACTTTGACGTAAATTCCCGTCTCTCTTTCATCTATAATCAGTGAACAAATCCTCTCTCACTTTGACGTAAACATCCGTCTCTCTTCCATCTATAATTAGTGAACAAATCCTCTCCCAGTTTGACGTAAACTCCGTCTCTCTTCCATCTATAATCAGTGAACAAATCCTCTCTCAGATTGACGTAAACTTCCCGTCTCTCTTCCATCTATAATTAGTGAACAAATCCTCTCTCAGTTTGACGTAAAATTCCCGTCTATCTTCCATCTATAATCAGTGAACAAATCCTCTCTCAGTTTGACGTAAACTTCCGTCTCTCTTCCATCTATAATCAGTGAACAAATCCTCTCTCAGTTTGACGTAAACTTCCGTCTCTCTTCCATCTATAATCAGTGAACAAATCCTCTCTCAGATTGACGTAAACTTCCCGTCTCTCTTCCATCTATAATTAGTGAACAAGCAAATCCTCTCTTTGATGCCTGCCGAAAGCAATGTCAAGTTTGATTATCCTTCAAATCCAACAGAACACGGACAATGATAACAGCAGCATATTCCAACATGACCAGACTTAAAACGAATCGCGCTGCCTTAAGTTACCATTAGTAAAACTATTTCCCAACTTAATCTTGCTAGTTTCTGCCGAACACTGACTAAATCTTCAAAACAACACGCCTACACGCATGCAAAACACACGCACGCACGCACCACGCACGCACACACACACACACACACACACACACAACACACGCACACGCACACACGCACGCACGCACGCACACTCACACACACACACACACACACACACATACACGCACACACACACAACACCACACACACACACACACACACACACACACACGTCACAAACAACAATGGGACACACACTCATAACAACAGAGTTCCTACTTACATCGTAAAATGCTTGCTCCTCCACAAATTCATAGTTCAGCTGCTCATAGTACAGCCTCACTCGCGAAAAACTCCTGCAGAATTAGAAGGAAAATGTGTCTGTAGTGTGTTAGTAACAGTCAGAGCAGAAGACCACAGTTTCCCATGATGAGCACGTTCCACACGTCAAAGACAAGAGTGACAAAGGGAGGTTATTTGTTTGGCTAGACACGAAACAACAGTAAGTAGCGGAACCCGACCATGCTCTACATTCTACGATGCCATGAATAATGAGGGTCCACCACACAGTCCAATGAAGAGGACACTTCCTATCCCCTCCCATCCCCCGTCCTCCTCCCCCCCCCCCCCCCCCCCCAACAAAAAACAAACAAAAAACAAACAAAACCGAAAAAACATCTCTCTCTCTCTCTCTCAACACACACACACACACACACACACACACACACACACACACACCACACACACGCACGCACATGCACACACTCACAGAGAGAGACAGACAGACAGACAGACAGACAGAAGAGAGAGAGAGAGAGAGAGAGAGAGAGAGAGAGAGAGAGAGAGAGAGAGAGAGAGAACTCGGAAAATTGTAATTGCAAAGGCACCGACCTATCTGCAATGAGTCAAGAAACAAAAATGAAATCACACATACTGACGCTGTAACATTTCTACTGATCCCGATCATTTACAAAACTTGCTCACACCACTGTATAATCGTAAATTGTGTATACCGAAAGATACATACAAAATCACACCCGTATGTAGCACTCTCCCACACTTGCACATACAATTTCGCTCGCACTTACAATTGCGCGCGCGCAAACCACACACACACACATCTAATGTGAGAGAGAGAGAGAGAGAGGGGGGAGGGGGAGAGAGAACAATATAGCATTAATATTGTCTCAGAGTTAAAAGAGAAAATCGACTTTAACGGCAGTTTTCCGTCGAATCTACTTTAGTGTCCCGCATTTTTTTAATCGTTACATTCTCCTTTTTTTTTCTTTGGTGTGTATGTGTGTGTGTGTGTGGGGGGGGGGGGGGGGGGGGGGGGGGGGTTGGGGGGAGGGGGAGGGTGTTTAAGTAAACAGAATGAAGATCGATGTTGAATGAGGAAGACAATTCAAGAGTGGTTCAGCTGGGTGCTTCCTTGCTTCCCCGCCGTCTTTGCTCTGGTGTTATGACCCCACCCCACCCCCACCCCACCCCACTGATTTCTACACACAAGATCCTGTGCGATCGTTCCAGTTTCTGCCCTTGTCATGTCTAACAAAGTAAGGAGACAACACGACAAAGAAGAGACGCATGATGCGTGGCCATAGTCATTATTATCATCACCATTATTATCATCATCATCATCATTATCATCATTCATTATCATCATCATCATCGTCATCGTCATCATTATCATTACTGTCTTCATCATCATCATCATCATCATCATCATCAGTATCATCATCATCATCATCATCTCATCATCATCATCATCATCGCCATTATCACCATCACTGTCATCATCATCATAATCAGCAGCAGCAGCATCACTGTCATCATCATTATCATTATCATCATCATCATCACTGTCATCATCATCATCACTGTCATCATCATCATCATCGTCATCATCATCGCCATCATCTCACGGGTTCGAGACAGGGATCCCATGCGGTGGTCTTCAGAGCAGCCTTCTGTCTGCATCACGGGCAACAGGGCGAGGCGTTGGAACCAATCCTCCCTCCCAATATCAGAACAACACCAAAAAAAAAAAGTAGCAAGGGTGGCCCATCTGCGCGAAATAACAAATGATCCGGCAGCTGTGAGTAAGAGCAACATCATCAGGGCGCCCATAGACGTTTATCCCCGCCAGCTGCAACAACGGTTCCAAAACCCAATAAAGCATCACCATGACTCCTTTATACCAGCCACCATCCTGAACTGGAACATACTGTCAGAAGTAGCTGTGGCATCGCATACTCCTGACTTGCTCAAGTCGAGGAAGCCATGCACATAAAGAAGTAGTTAGAGCAGGAAGATACCCCCTCCCCCCCCCCCCCCTCCCCACCCCCCTTCTTCTGACCCTAGGAAGTTTTTTTTTTCCATTTTTTTTTTCATGGGTGTATTTTAGGGCCAGGTTCTGTATTAAGACGTGCCGGGAACAGCTAGTTCTTCGCGACGAGAAGCAAGAAGAAAGCAAGCGAAGAAACGCATGGAGTATGGTTAAAAACATTTTACTCCTCACTGTCTAGGACTTTTTTTTTTTTAATTTCTCCTGTCCATGGCTACGCACGCAATCCATAAAGCGGCAAGAGTATTCAGCATGCTTGTTGTGACCGTTGCAAAGATAAAGATGGGGATGCACTCAGGGGACTCCTACCTTAACTCCCTTGTACCTCTGCGCGATGCTTCTGCCTAACCTCCCTTGTCCCTCTGTGCGATGTGAACAGTCCTTGGACAGGGTTAGTCGACATACGAGCCAGTACTAGCTAGGCAAGCTTTGGGGCGTTTGATACCACCGAGGACTGGCTCGTGGAAGATAGACGATGCAATGTGCTGAATACAGTGCAGAAAAAAAAACCCACAACAACTCTAAAGAGGTAACCGAAGAAGTAAAATAAAAGACAAGGCAAAGAGTTACCTACCTTCGGACATCCAGATTTTCCACAGTGAAATCGTCGCCAGGTATAAACACTTGGGACTTTGGTCGTTCAGCTTGCACACTTGTTCCTCCAAGACTGGCTACACACACACATACACACACACACACAACACGCACGCACACACGCACGCACGCACGCACGCACACACACGCGCGCGCGGCGCATGCACACACACACACACACACACACACACACAACACACGACACGCACCACACACACACGCACACACACACACACACACACACACACACACATAGAGGTAAAGATGGAATCGAAGGGGGGAGGCGGGAGGGAGAGATGGAGGGAGAGAGAGAGAGAGAGAGAGAGAGAGAGAGAGAGAGAGAGAGAGAGAGAGAGAGAGTAGTGCAGAGGCAACTGAGGGGCTAGGGGTATGCAGAGATAACGAAGAGGGGGCGGACGGGGAGGCAGTTGGAGGAGAGCACGGAGAATACTCACAAGATGACTGAGGATGGGCCAAGTTCGGGTGGATAGCGTTGATGTGTAGATAAGCTCCCTGGAACATTAAGTTACTTCACTGAACTCAGCTGTCTCTGTCTGTCTGTCTGTCTGTCTCTCTCTCTCTCTATTTATGTTTCAGATAAAACTAACATAGCAGAAGCCTGTGTCCCTGTTCTAAACTGTAGTGATCATTACCCAGTGTGTGTCACATGGTCCAAAAAAGGAGTAAAATTCCCAAAACGGGACACAAGACAATAACCTACCGTTGCTTTACAAACTTTAACAACCAAGATTTTTTACATGACTTGCTTACCTCAAATCTCTCATCCGTTTACAACATAACTGATCCAGATGTTGCTGTGGAATTTGGATCAGAACATTTACAGAAATATATGATAAACACGCCCCTCTAAAAACGATTAGAGTACGACATAATCCCAAACCGGCATGGTACACTAAAGAGTTACAGGAGGCAGGTTATCTTAGAGATCTGCTTAAACAACATGGCTATGAAAAGGAATCTAGAATACTGAGAAATGCAATAAATTCACAGAAGCGCAGAGAAAAAACGAAATACTATCGAGAACTAATTTCATCAAATCAGAACCCAAATTGTTATGGAGAGCTATTAACGAGCTTACAAACAATCAATCTTCTTCAAAATCAACTATAATTAAAGACATCTCTGTCGAACAACTGAACACCCACTTTTGCACTATAGCCAATAAAGTTGTCACGGCTGATTCTTCAAGATCAAACGACCTTCAAAAACTGAAACAATATTGCCATGATAAAACACATCAAGTCTGAACTTTATATTCCACCAATAACAGTATTAGAAGTCTATCACTACCTAACGCACCTAAAACAGTCAAGTACCTGCGGGGTGGATGGCCTAGACGGCAAAATTCTCAAACTATCAGCTCCAGCAATTACAGATACGTTGACATACGTCTTCAATCTATGTATCGACAAAAATCATTTTCCCAATAGTTTCAAAAAAGCAAAAGTCATTCCTATCTACAAAGCAGGTGACAGCTCAGACCTGCAAACTACAGACCAATCTCAATCATTTCCACTCTTTCCAAACCTTTGGAAAAACACATAAACAAACACACATTACACCACCTTAATACATACCACTTGCTTCATCCAGACAGTCCGGGTTCCGACACAAACCATTCATGCCACACAGCACTAATCAACCTGGTTGATGACTGGCTAAACAGCATTAACAACAACAAATATTGTGGTGTTCTATTTATTGATTTCAAAAAAGCATTTGATGTGATAGACCACAACCTTCTTCTTAGAAAATTAAAACTGTATGGCTTATCCACAAAAACTATTACGCTTTTTCACTCATATCTCACAAATAGGCAACAATGTGTGAAAATTAATACAACCTTCTCTTCATTTCAAACACTTTCCTATGGCGTCCCACAAGGCTCTATCTTGGGTCCCTTATTATTTACAATTTACATCAATGATCTCCCTCTACATATCACATCCACCTGTGAACTTTTTGCTGATGATACAACAATCCACACAAATCATTCTGATGTTACTGTTCTTGCACAAACTTTACAAGAAAGTGCGAATGATCTCGTGAAATGGACTGAACTAAATCACATGTCGATTCACCCTCAAAAAACTAAATCCATGCTTATCACAACCAGGCAAAAAAGACAAAATCTCACTCTTAAGTTTCCTCCTGTACATCTTAAAAATGAACCCGCTTGAACAGGTTACATGCCTCAAAGTGCCAGGAATAACAATTGATAACAATATGAGTTGGCAAGCTCACATAACCTCACTATGCAAAAAAGTTTCACAGAAAGTTTATCAACTCTCCAAAATCAAACGCTTCCTCGACCTGCATTCACGCAAGCTCTTTTTCCAGTCTCATATTCAATCATACATAGACTATGGATCTACTCTATGGGACTGTGCTAGCGCTAACACTCTCAAACCATTGTTAAGCCTGCACAAGCGAGCACTCAAATTAGTCCTCCTAAAAAGCAGTAGTCTTTGGACTCGGACTATAAAAAGATTCAAGTTCTCCCATTAAGTCTGAGATTAGAATACAACAAAGGGATCATATGCACAAGATTGTGTCTGGGAAGGCACCCTCAACATTAGTTCACAGATTCTCAATAAATTCCTCAAGGACTCTACCCAAACTTTCATGTCCCTGTTCCTAGAACTGACTTATTCAAATCTAGTTTAACATATTCAGGTTCCTGTCAATGGAACTCGCTCCCTGAATCAACCAAACAACACCAATGCCTATCAACCTTCAAACACATTATTTCAACCATCTTATGTGCCAGTACTTGCATACTCCGCCATAAATCCACTACCAGTCACCACCACCTCTTTGCCTTATGTATGTACCTGACTATTTAGAAAGTGTTTTTGTACTTGAAATGCACATGTATGTTATTTTGTTTTAGTAAGTATGTCTTATATGAGTATATATGTGTGTATGTGTGTGTGTATGTGTGTGTGTGTGTGTGTGTGTGTGTGTGTGTGTGTGTGTGTGTGTGTGTGTGTGTGTGTGTGTGCGTTTCCTACTACCTCCTGCCCTCTTGTCATTCTGTCGAAATGCTTGTATTCTTATGTGACTTTCTCTCTCTCTCTCTCTCTCTCTCTCTCTCTCTCTCTCTCACGGTTCTGCTGGAATGACTTGATTTTTTTTTTATCCATATGATATCCCCTCCTACCCGTGGCGACTGGGCTATCATTATGCATTTCTCACCTCCATTTGTGCTTTATTTCTATCCCCCCCCCTCCCCCGGTGTTTCAAAATTGATTGTTTTGTATCTCTTTGGAATTTTCTGATTGTCAGATTGTTCTAAACATGCTCTCTTATCGCACCCACTCTAGCTCTTTCTCCCCCACCCTCTCTCTCTCTCTCTCTCTCTCTCTGCAGGCTTACCCCGCACTCCCTTCGCTCCTGCGTCTCTCTCTCTCTCCTCTCTCTCTCTCTCTCTCTCTCTCTTTTTTTTCTTTTCTCTTTCCCTTTTAAATTTTAATCCCGTATTGTATTGTAGTTCTAGTCACTTTTGCATGCTTCCTTTGTTACCTTTTATTTTATATGTTGACCCTGCACAGGGCGAGGACTGGATGTAAAAAAGCACATCAGTGCTTATCTATTATCCTCGTAAATAAAGAATTTTGTCTTGTCTTGTCTTGTCTTGTCTCTCTCTCTCTCTCTCTCTCTCTCTCTCTCTCTCTCTCTCTCTCTCTCTCTGTGCCTGTGCCGAATTGCCTCTCCCTCACGCGAAATCACTTCCCACTATCATGCACACACTCGAAACCGATCAAATCGGTGAGACAGGAAAGTAATCACACACACACACACACACACACACACACACACAACACACACATATATATATATCTAAAAGAGTGCTTCAGCCAGACTGAACACACACACACACACCACACACACACAATCTAAAAGAGTGCTTCAGCCAGACTGACCCCCCCCCCCCCCACACACACACACACATACATATCTAAAAGAGTGCTTCAGCCAGACTGACACACACACACACCACACACACACACACACAACACACACACACACACACACACACATCTAAAAGAGTGCTTCAGCCAGACTGACACACACACACACACACCACACACACACACACAACACACACA
>CM031606.1:68299422-68306922 GCA_018398815.1 Conus ventricosus
GGGGGGGGGGGTGGGGGGGGGGGGGGGGGGGGGGATGGGAGGGGGAGGGGGTTATTGTCGGCGTATCAACAACAATACTTCAAAAGTTTAACTTTTGTTTCATAGTGGAGGTAAGGAGAGGCGTAATGGGGAAAGTCTCGCTCGATTCACCACGGCCTGATGACAAGAGTCATACAGATGCATTGTTAGTCCAGATTCTTCATGATGTACAGAGTGCTGCAGAACTGCCTAGTGCCACAGAATGGATACAAGTACCAGAATGATGCACACACACACCACACACACACACACACACACACACACACACACACACAGAGACACACACACACACACACACACACACACACACACACACACACACATACACACACACACACACACACACACACACACACACACACACCCCCATACACACACACCACACACACACACACACACACACACACACACACACACACACACACACCACCGTATGTTTGAAAAGAAAAAAAAAAGTACCAAGACGTCAATAAAAAATCCAGTTAAAAACAATACGCACGTGCCCGAGCGCTCTCTCTCCTCTCTCCTCTCTCTCTCTCTCTCTCTCTCTCTCTCTGTGCATCACTGGATATTTTTAAGCGGTTTCGTGCTATTCAATTTACCAAGGGGACCAACTGGACAGGCATTCAGCGAGCAGCCCAGCCCAGAACCGAGTGCGATGGCGGAGTGTTGTCCATGGCCTATGCTCACCCTTGAGCTATGGGCCTGAGCAAGTATTATCCGCTTACCGCCCCCCTCCTCCCCTTCCTCCCTCCACATGCTGGCAAACAGTATTCTTTACAGACACCTACCACGCCTTTCCAATGATAGGAATTCAGATCAATGCATAGTACATGTGCTGACATTTGCGAAATATACATCTGTCTGCGACAAATGTGTGTAGTCTATAAGTAAAACGAAAAGCTTTTAACTCCCTGAAAATCCTATTTCTAAACTCTCTCAAAATAATTTCCTTAAAAATTTTTGTTGATATGTTCTTTAGAAAAAAAGGCTCTCGAGGTACGACTAATAATCTTTAAAAAACTATCACATCATGTCTGCGTAAATATCTTATACTAGGATGAACCATTTGGGGAAAGAAAAAAAAAAACACTAAGAAATTTTACACATGGAGTATCAATTAACATGTTATACAATAATTTATTGGGAAATTGTCTGTTACTTACAAAAACCAAAGGAAAGCCTATTGCTCTCATCTGGGTTAATAGATAAACTGGGAAATTCCACCTCCGCAATACATTATCGGACATAGTACAACTGTTTAGTGTAAAGTAAGCGTTCGCATGCATATGTCACACACACAACACACACCACACACACACACACACACACACACACACACACACACACTGCGCACGCTTGCTTAAGCGCTTACGCACACATACACACATACACTCACGCACACATGCATGCTCGCATACGCAAATACACATACACATGTTCGCACGGACACGCGCGCGCGCGCGCGCGCACACACACACACACACACACACACACACCCCACACACACACACACACACACACAATCTGGCTTGCGCGCCGGAACGCATGAAATGGCAATATTTATGGCCCCAAATGAAATTTCAAATACCAATGAACATTTTTTGCAAAAATTCCTCTTCTTTTTAAACATGTCTCTTTCCTTTCCTCCCCCCCCCCCCCCCCCCCCCCCCCCCCCCCCCCCCCCACCCCCCCACTCCCCACCCCGTTTCTCTTTATGTGTCTCGTTTCATTAACTCAAATGAACGTGAATCGTTTCTTTTCGAGTAAACACGTGAAGCACATATAACTTCGCCGTGCATGCCATGGCAAGCCGCCTTCGGTTTCATTAACCATTCAGCAAAACCATCAGCTTCAGGCTGGCTTAATGAAAGGGATACTTATCACTCACCCTGATCAGCAATGAGTATGAATGATAGTTGGGCTAACGAAGCTGGTTCACTGGTGTCCATGCATCAACCCCTAGGAGCTACGCACAAAAGCTAAACCCCAAAGAAAGCGAGTCAGGGTGACGACGCCACGAGCGAGACATCAGCAAACAAAACAAAACACACAAAAAAAACCTAGACAAACTTAAGCTCAGTCACGCTTTAAAAAAAAAAAAAAAAAAAAAAATTGAAAAATCAGGTCCACCAGGGCACAGACCGTGCAAAAAAAAAAAAAAAAAAAGCCGTGGCACCACGACTGGACACGGGTCAAGCGCGTGACTTCCTCCTCCTGCAGTGTTGAGGCTAGGAAGACCAGCTCGAAGAGATTCCAGCAGCCCCAGGGCCGTCACCCCGATCCACAGGCCCAGGGTTCCGCCAATGTTTCCGACAGGAAGCGCTCCGTCTGTCAGCAGGGAACCGTCAGACCAGTCAGGGTGACGTCACATTCCAAACCAATTCTGCTCCTTTTCCGGAGCTAACAGTATCCTGCCTGCTCGACAGTGTCCTATACAGTATTCTTGGCTTGTTTTTACCCTATCACGGCACCAAAAAAAAAAAGTGAGAGTGAAAAAAGGGGAAAAAAAAAAACAAGAAGGAAAAAAAAAAAGAAAAAAGAGAAAGAAATTCAAAATCGTTTGGTGAGCATTCGTTAAGGTTTGCTGCCCCATCAGTTTTGGAACTCTCTGCCCCCCACCCTACGAAACCAGCCCACCTTGTCCGTTTTCAAAGCCGAGCTAAAAACCTTACCTTTTAAAGCCAAGCATTCTGAACAATTGCCCTGTGGGTTGGGCATAGAATAGACCCACTGCCCTGCATGCATGTCGTAAGAGGCGACTAAGGCAGGAACCACCTCGCCCGAGGATAAAGGGTTTGCGTAGGGCTAACAACCCTGCCTGTAAAAAAAGACGAGTTACAGAAGCATTGACGACAATGAACCAAAGCATTCACCTGGGCAATGAAGGGTCTCCATCCGGAGACTTATGACGCAGTGCAGGGGAAAGCCGAAAGGAAGCTGCAAAGCCGACTCCCCTTCTAACACCCGGGGACAACAACGAAAGTAGCCACATGGAACATCAGGACGATGTTTGAAAACGGGAAAAAACCATCCAAGTTGCGAGAGAGATGAAAACTACAAGATCGGAGTGCTAGGACTGAGTGAGACAAGGTGGCTACAATCAGGACAGCTGAGACTTTCATCTGGAGAACAGCTGCTGTACTCAGGACACACAGAGGATGGAGCCCCCACACTGGGTGTGGCCTGATGCTGGCACCGGAGGCACAAGGGGCACTCATCGGATGGGAACCTGTCAACTCCCGCATCATCACAGCCAAGTTTACCACGAAGAAGAATGACATCAGGCTGAACATCATCCAGTGCTATGCTCCCACCAATGATGCGGAAGAAGAGAAGAAAGATGACTTCTACCAGCAACTACAGACAGTGATAGACAAAAGAGGAGCAAAGGACATAACCATACTGATGGGAGATTTTAACGCCAAGATCGGAAGGGACAACACAGGCTATGAGGACATCATGGGGACACATGGACTGGGACAGATGAACGAGAATGGTGAGCGTTTTGCAGACCTGTGCGCCCTGAACCAGCTGGTGATAGGAGGAAGCATCTTCCCACACAAGCGCATCCACAAGGCCACATGGAGATCCCCGAACCATGTCACGGAGAAACCAGATTGACCACATCTGCATTAGCCGCAAATTCAGGAGATCATGGCGGGATGTACGAGTGATGAGAGGTGCTGACGTGTCATCAGACCACCACCTTCTTTTAACAACAGTGAGACTTCGCCTCAAGAGATTCACCAACACCAACAACACACGTACAAGGTACAATGTCGGACTGCTCCGGAACAGGGACACACAAGCAGCATTCCAGATCAGCCTTTCCAACAGGTTCCAGCCGCTACAAGCGCTGATTAGAAGACAGTGAGACGGACATCGAGACACAGTGGGAACACTGCAAATAGCTCTGGCATGACACATGTGAAGAGATCCTTGGCAAGAAGAAGGCCCAGCACAAAGAATGGATATCTGCCGACACCATCCACAAGTTGGAAACAAGGAGAGAGAAGGAAAGCTACACTGAACACGAGCCGAACAAGAGCAGCTAGGGCAAAGGCACAGGAAGAGCACACAGCAGCGAACGGAGAAGTAAAGAAGAGCATCAAGAAGGACAAGAGGGACTACTTTGACGACCTGGCCAGCCAAGCAGAGGCAGCAGCCGGACAGGGGAATCTGAAGGACCTGTACCTGGTGACCAAGAAGCTGACGGGTAAGTTCCAGCAGACAGACAAGCCAGTGAAGGACAAGAACGGAACCCACTGACAACAACCGAGGAGGAAGCTAAAACGATGGGCAGAACACTTCAGGGAGCTGCTGAACCGCCCCGCCCTGACGCACCACCAGAATCCCACCTGCAGAGACTGACCTGCCATCAGCTGTGACAAACCCTCAAAGGCAGAGATCAAGAAGGCCATCATGACTCTGAAAAATGGGAAGGCTGCAGGGCCGGACGAGATACCAGCAGAAGCCATCAAAGCAGACATAGAGACAGCTGTCAACATGCTATACAGCCTCTTCAGCAAGATCTGGGAGAAGGAGGAGGTACCGGCTCAGTGGAAAGAAGGAATCGTCATCAAGCTGCCGAAGAAAGGAGACCTCAGGGACTGAAAGCAACTACCGAGGGATCATGCTCCTGTCAACGCCAGGCAAGGTTCTCAACAGGGTTCTACTGGAGAGAATGAAAGAAGCCGTCGACCCAAGCTCGAGACCAGCAGGCAGGCTTCGGCAGAACAAATCATGTGCCGACCAGATCGCCAGCCTGCGCATCATTGTGGAGCAGTCGCTGGAGTGGAACTCCCCCCTTTACATCAACTTCATAGATTATGAGAAGGCTTTCGACAGTGTGGACAGAGAGATGCTGTGGAAGCTGCTGAGGCATTACGGAGTCCCGAGAAGATCATCTCCCTCATCCGGTGCACCTACCAGGACATGAACTGCAGGATTGCCCACGCCGGCCACCTGTCCGAAAGTTTCGAGGTGAAGACCCGGAGTTCGGGGAGGGATGCTGCTGTCGCCGTTCCTCTTCCTCCTGGTCATTGACTGGTCATGAAGACCACTACAACAGGCAGAAACAACGGTATACAGTGGGACACTCTGGACGCAGCTCGACGACCTTGACTTCGCTGGAAACCTGGCGCTCCTGTCACACAGCCACAGCCAGATGCAGGACAAGACCACTCGCTTGGAGACCACATCAGCCGGGACAGGGCTCAGATTAACAGGAAGAAGACCGAGCTGATGAAAATCAACACCACTGCCAACACACAGTCACAGTCGATGGAGAGCCCATCAGGGAGGTGGAGTCTTTCGTCTACCTGGGAAGCTGTGGTTGACCAACAGGGAGGCACGGGACCGAGACGTCACAGCCAGAATCGGCAAGGCAAGAGCAGCTTTCGTCATGCTCAAGAACATCTGGGCATCTGGAGGAATCAGCATAAGAACCAAACTCCGCATCTTCAACTCCAATGTGAAATCAGTTTGCTCTACGGATGCGAGGACGTGGCGAACAACACAGACGATGCAACAAAAGATTCAGACATTCTTCAACACCTGTTTTGAGGCGCATCTACAAAATCCGATGGCAGGACAAGGTCCGAAACGAAGATCTGTGGGAGCGTGCGGGACAGGAACCAGTGGCCAAACAGATACTGCGAAGGAAGTGGGGCTGGATCGGACACACCCTCAGGAAGCCAGCATCCAGCACCACACGCCAAGCCCTGACCTGGAACCCGCAGGGAAAGAGAAAGAGAGGCCGGCCTCGCAACAGCTGGAGACGAGACACTGAGGCGTGTTGAAACAACAAGGGACAAATGGACTGGAATGACCAGAACAGCCCAGAACAGAGTGCGATGGCGAAGAGTCGTTGATGGCATAAAGCTCCACCGGGAGCGACGGGCATAAAAGAAATTCTGAACATTGCTGCACGTACGTTGTGTGTGCACAACAATTCCTTTAGTAAGACAGCTGTTGTATGTGAATGAATGAAGGTCTGAATGTGTGTGTGTGTGTGTGTGTGTGTGTGTGAGTGTGTGTGTGTGTGTGTGTGCCCAGGCTTTTTGCATGCTTTTTGTATTTTTCCTAGTTTTTACCTTAGTGAACTGTTTTTCCTTAGTGAATTGTTTTCCATGGACAAAGCCTGGATATTGTTTATATCTTTTTAGTTTGTGATTGCAAATGTCTGATGAAGCCCCAAAACAGGGCGAAAACTTACGAAAAATTAAAGTTAGAGTGCAGCCAGTTCAAGTCTTATGATTTCTTGATATATATTATATATATATATATATATATATTTTTATATTTATATATATATATATATATATATATATATATAAAACGCAGTGATTTCATACCAAATGGGTTTTTTTTAAATCATACTACATCATATATGTATCGTATCAAATCAATCTCTGTATCGTTTGTGATAAATGCTCTTTATCGTATGGTATTATGCCATACCCCTGTTAAAGTACAACTCAGCACTGCGTGTCATTCAGCATTTTAAACCCGTAGTGAACAAGCATTGCGTGTCAGTCAGCATTAACCTGTAGTGAACAAGCATTGCGTGTCATTCAGCATTAACCTGTAGTGAACAATGAAGTTTCAAAGTCCTTGACCTATGGCGGAACAAAAAGGGATCGAGCTGACTCCCGCTAAAAGGAGAAATCACCTTGTCTGTCTGTCTGTCTGTTTGTCTGTCTGTTGTCTGTCTGTTTGTCTGTCTGTCTGCCCTTCATAACCTGTGAACAAATAAATCCTCTCTCAGTTTGACGTGAATTTCCGTCTCTCTTCCATCTATAATCAGTGAACAAATCCTCTCTCAGATTGACGTAAATTTCCGTCTCTCTTCCATCTATAATCAGTGAACAAATCCTCTCTCAGACTGACGTAAACTTCCGTCTCTCTTCCATCTATAATCAGTGAACAAATCCTCTCTCTCAGCTTGACGTAAATTTCCGTCTCTCTTCCATCTATAATCAGTGAACAAATCCTCTCTCAGATTGAGGTAAATTTCCGTCTCTCTTCCATCTATAATCAGTGAACAAATCCTCTCTCAGTTTGACGTAAACTTCATTCTCTCTTCCTTCTATAATCAGTGAACAAATTCTCTCTCAGTTTGATGTGAATTTCCGTCTCTCTTCCATCTATAATCAGTGAACAAAAAAAACCTCTGTCAGTGTGACGTGAATTTCCGTCTCTCTTCCATCTATAATCAGTGAACAAATAAATCCTCTCTCAGTGTGACGTAAACTTCCGTCTCTCTTCTATCTATAATCAGTGAACAAATAAATCCTCTCTTAGTTTGACGTAAACATCCGTCTCTCTTCCATCTATAATCAGTGAACAAATCCTCTCTCACTTTGACGTTAACTTCCTTCTCTCTTCCATCTATAATCAGTGAACAAATCCTCTCTAAGTTTGACGTAAACTTCATCTTTTCTTCCATCTATAATC
>CM031606.1:68314422-68326922 GCA_018398815.1 Conus ventricosus
GAAATATGGTCGTGAAATACCAGCCGCCGTGGCGAAGTGGTTAGCGTCTCGGACTCCCGGCTGGGAGGTCGTGGGTTCGAATCCCATCAGAGTCATGTGGGTTTTTTCTGCCCCGACCGGCTCCTACCCAGAGTTGAGTTTGCTGCGGACTCAGTTGGGAAGACTGGGACCACACAGTCGAGTTTCATCCACTTAATGGATGCGTTTCTGAGAGTGTTGCTCAAATTTCCTGACCAACACTGCAGGTGCCTGTATCTCTCGGGCCTGGTTGACGCCAGGATATATTATGAAAGGAAGCGTAGAGTACAGCCCTGTCATGTAGTCTCAGACCGAAATGGAAATCCGTAGCATCATCTTAATCATCCTCATTCCCATTGATCAGCATTAAAAAAAAATGTCTCAAATTCTGTGGCCCTTCATGCCCCGCTCTCATGGTGACCTCAGTTTCGATGTGCTCTCCGCGTCTGTGGCCTTGGTTTGCTTCCGTCGGGGTCACGGTATCGGCGAGTCCATGGGGGCTGTCGTTTGGACGGACGTGGTGGCGCTCTCAGGAGGGAGAGCTCACTCACGCCGGCTCCGCGACTAAGCAATTATTGTCGTCAGTAGGGGGCTTAGTAGGTGGCGTCCTGCATATGTTAGATCAGAACAGGCGCCACTGAACACCACCGAAGTGACTCGGCAGCAGTGCAGTGTCTCCTCCGGTGGGTTGCCTCATGACGACTTGACATTGACTGCTCCCTGTGGATTGCTGGTGCCGGGGCTGCGGCGGGGCCGGCCGGGCTATGGCTGTGGACGGGGTGTCGGAATGAGCGGCGTGGGTTTGCACTGCCTCTGAGGTAGCGCAGAGGTTGGGACAGCAAAAAAAAAAAAAAAAAAAAAAAAAATGGTCGTGAAATATTCGTGTTTGTTCCTGAATCAACTGGGAGGAAAGTCTGCATTACTGAAAACAGTGTAGTAGGTTCATAAGGGAAAAAACCTTTTTGGATCTTTTGACCTGTTGGCAAATCCTCTTTGTTGGTTTGGAAAGTATAAACACACACGCAAACACACACATAACACACACACACACACTTACACATACAAACGCGCATGCACGTGCGCGCACACGCACGCATGTGCACACATAACACACACACACACACACACACACACACACAACGCACTGCATTCCCCCCAATCCCTTCACACGTGCTTCCCCCCCCCCCCCCCCTCCCCTCGGCAACCATCCCGCATTCTCTAAGCGAGTCGCACCTGCCTCAGTGGAGCAGAATTTGATGGCAGTGGAGCCGGCTGTGAGTGGTATACCATCTTGCTCATCAGCCAGCGCTATGCACCCACAGTCGTCCACCATCTTCTTGTGCACGCATTGGTCTTGGCAGTTCTGCACACACACACACACACACACACACACACACACACACACACACACACACACGCGCGCGCGCGCGCGAGCCAGCACGCACGCATGCACACACACACACACACACACACACACACACACACACACACACACACACACACATGCAAATGCACGTTTGTTTTCGCGGCGCGCGTGGACACGCACGAAAACACAATTTCCCACATGCTCACACACACACACACACACACACACACACACACACACACACATATTCTTAATGATTGGTGTGTTCGTATGTAGCCTCATATAGCGGCCACTACGTCCCCTCAACATCACAGCAATGGTACCTTTAAAGCTGCATATAGCGACAATAAAGTCCGCTGAAATTCTCAATGATGGTGTGTTCGTACCTCAGATGGTGAAAAAAAAAGAGAAGAAATATACTCCCATTGACGATACACTTCCATCCCCAAAAGCGACAATAAAGACTTCATTATGATCATGTATGTAGCCTCATGTGGCGAAAACATGGTTCCCTAAAATGCTCAAAGTATTGTATACTCGTGGCCCTAAAAGCGACAATAAAGACTTCATTATGATCATGTATGTAGCCTCATGTGGCGAAAACATGGTTCCCTAAAACGCTCAAAGTATTGTATACTTGTGGCCCTAAAAGGGGGCCGGAATAGCTCAGTGGCAGAGCGCCGGACTCGTAATCTTGGGGTTGCGGGTTCGAATCTCCGCCGGGCCGTTTCGGTACAGGGGGATTTTTCCCTCGAACATTGGTTCTGACTCCATTTCCCATACAGCCCTTCGAATGATGAGACTATAAACCGAGGTTCCGTGTGTGAACGCACGCATATCATCTTGCACACACGTCAAATCCCATCACCAACTTTGGGAAGAGAAGGCCAGTTTGGCCGTTGGTATGGATGACACGTTACACCTAGTATGCACCTTCCCCAAAGCTGGAGTATGGCTGCCTTCATGGCGGGATAAAAAAAACAACAACAACAAAACGGTCATATACGTACAAAACTCCACTCCCTATACAGGGGTGTCCGCAGGAGTATCAGCCTACGTACGCAGAAGAAGAAGAAGAAGAAGAAGTGGCCCTAAAAGATAACACAAAGTTACCCGAAACACTCAGAGTGATCGTGTATTTGTGGTCCCATATGGCGACAACAAAATCCCCTGACTCCACACAACTCATGTATGTGCAGTCCTGTATGGCCTGAAGAGTCCCCTGGAATATTCACAGCGATGGCATTTTGGTGGTACCATAATTATGGCGACAAGTCATTCCCTTGAAATGATTACAGTGAGAGTGTGTTTGTAGCCCGATATATGGCTACAATGTCAGTTGAAATGCTTACCATTGTGTATTTGTTGGTCTATCGGGCAGGGAAAGCCATACTGTCTCTTGGAATTCCCCACAGCAGTGGTGCACTTCCAGCCCGATATGCGAACCACAGTGTTTTCCAAAAATACCCAAACTGATGATGTCTTTATGACCCAATGTATTGGCCTCATCAGCATTGCTGTATTTGTTGCCCGATATGGCAGGCAAATATGTTTGTACGCCAACATGCACTCACAAAGGTCCCTAATTACTCACAGCAATGTATTTATAGCCCGATATGCGGGCAAAATATGTTTGTAGCCCAATATGCACTCACAACGGTCCCCAATAACTCACAGCAAGGGTGTATTTATAGCCCGATATGGCGGCGACTACGTCCCCTTGGTCACATTTTCCGTATCTGCCGCCTTTCCGCTTGACTTGAGTCTGTTAGACAAAGAGCGCTGAGTTCATTAAATTCGTGTCATGCACATCGACTACTAGAGGCAGGCACGAACACATATGTACACAGACGACCAAAATTTGGACGCTCCACCACAAAATGAGTCACATTGCACCGGAGGTCGTTTTTGAGTTATTTATATCTTGTAATTCTACAATAAAAATGCTCTCCAACAAAAAAACCAGATTGTAAATCGGACTATTTTGGGCAAAGTTATTGTGATTTGAAGTTTAGACCCCGTCAATACAGCGAAAAGAGAAATTGCAGCCGAAAAGTTTTAAAACATGTTCATAGCAACCAAGTACTTCTAATTAAGATATCTTGTTGAAATTTGGCACCAACATGCACATAGCCGTTCTGTATCACCACACAAACTTGGTGGGAAAAAATATTGACATCTTTAGATTTTATTCAAAAAAGAAATTTTGGATAAATTGAAAAATAACACAGAGAAAAGAATAAGCTGTTTTAAATTTACATCAGTAAATTAATTCACATAAGCATACTACTTGAGGTAACCTTTTGTGTGCTTTCATTCAGAAACTGCTACTGTAAGATCTTAAAAAAGAAAATAAAGGAAAATTTTAAAAAAGAAAAAAAAACAAACACCATAACCTAAAAAACATACTACAGTGACCGCGGCAGTAGAATACAGTTTCCCTGACCACATGACGTAGTTTGAACACACATGAGAACAGTAGTAATTCCCACAGGAAGATAATGTTCTACTCACAGCACTGGACTAGTGACTAGGGCATGGGCAGGGGCTTAGGGCAGAGAATGTCCTGTGCGTCAGGTCTAAAAAGGGGTCTGATGTGCTGGCGTAGGTACTCCCTGCGGTCAGCTGATAGTCCAGGGGCTGAATTCGGGCAGGGAGACCAACAAGACGACGCCAGGCAGTGTCCACACAGTATGCTAGCTGGATCTGTTCCTCCTCTGCACTCAGTGTGGTTTTCACATACACAGTTCCAGGAGCATTGAGGAAAAACGGAAATGAAAATATTTTTTCATTCCCTTCACTGCCTTAAAATAGACATAAAAAAATGCCTGCAAGTCTAGACGATGACTTTCTCTTCCCCAGCCTCTGTGCCAATGATCTGCGCCCGATTGATGCCCTTGGGGTGCTGCTGTTGATGACATGGCACAGGTCGTTGAGGCAGTGCACTTCACAGCGTTTGAAGCGTCGCTTTAGGAGGCCGAAACACCAGTCAGGAGCAAATTTGGTGTGGCCGGCAGGCATGAAGTTGAGGGTGATGGAGGTGTGAAGGCCCTGCATGACTGGCCAGGCCAGGTCCCACAACATGTACTTGTTTTTGTTCTGGCCGCTGCGGTCGTCGCAGTGTAGATCCACCTCCATCTCCCCAAGGCCAAAATGCTTGAAAAAATGGTGCAGCAGAGAAATCACCATATTGACCCCTTGCCGCTGGACATGCCTTCATCAATAAGGTAATTTATCTGCTGTGGAAGACCCTCACAGCAGACTCCAAAGATGCCGCACTTTCTGGGGACCAAAAAGTAGATAGGACCAGGCTGGAGAGGGCTGCTGGCAGATGGACTTGCGGGGCAAAGTCAAAGCTGTAATGCATCCTGGCTGGCCAGCTGTTGGCAGGATGGGATCCCAGCTCAGTGATGTTGGCAGCAGCTGTTGCAGCTTTGCTGTGGTCCACCTGCCTGTTTGTAAAATGTCCGCTCTGCCTCAACAACCTCTAAGTGAGCCAGCTGATCCCGAAGCTTGGCTCTCTCTTTTTCTGGGAGACCAGCACTGCGACGGATCTTCTCACTGTTTTTTGCTTGCACTGCCAACACAGATCCGTCATTGGCTTTCCAACAACAATGAAGGGAAGGTGCTGCTGCCATATTTTGAAGAAAGAAGTCTTCCCAAGTATACGGTGACCTGAAACACACACACAACACACACTGTATGCAACATACTTTTATTTTTTAAATTATACTATTGAATGTAAATGAAAAGTAAACATCTCACTATGTAAAGAATTAAAAAAAAAACTTTCCCAAATTTCCTTCATTCAGCAACATTTTGTTTATTTATTGGGAAAGTATGTGTGTGTGTTTTTTCTTTAAAAAGTGTTGTCTAGATTCATCTTCATGTACCTCTTTGCAAATAGCAGACTAAATGTTTGGTAGGCTTATGTTTTGTTTGTATGTTAAATTTTCATGACGGGATAAAAAAAAAATTTAAACTTTGCAAGAACAAAAATATTCTATAAAATACATTTAAGATCATAAATGATAGGAAAAGCTCTTTTTTTTAATTGCTGTAAAAAAAACAAATTTAAACTCATGTTGTCACTCTTTTACATGCTGGCCAACTTTACCTCTTGCTCTGGCAATAGCCTGGTAATGTCTCCATATTGAAGCCTTGGTGTGGGCCGATGGCAGGATTTTGATATCGGTTCTCCTGAAACCCGGGATGCGGCCTGGCAACACCAGTCCATGATCCTCTGCGAAGTTAGTGATGAAGCGCACCACCCTCTCCACATCCACAGGATCAATGGCATTGATGTTGAACTTTCTGCCCCCACTCTTCTTTTGCCGTGGTGTCACCCCATGCTCTAGATAGTGCTTCAGTAAAGCGGTCAGCTTGTTTTGACTAATCCTGAAACAGGTGTTGAATTCTGTTCTTAGCAACACTTACCAGAAAACAGGAATTAATCATTCTGCTTGAAGAAAGGTAACCTGTGTCTGAAGTCTGTTTTTGTGTTTATTGGTAAAGCATGTGTAATTGTTAGCAGTGAATTCAATCAACTTTTGTGTTAATAATGTTACTGTAAAGCTAAAAAAAAAGTTAATGTAAGCTGTGTCAGCATGTGTGAAGTTTGTTTTAGATTTATTAGGAGAGTGTGTTTAACAATTAGCCTGATTTCAATCAACTTTTGTGTTAATGATGTAGTACTGTAAGCTGTCTCAGTGTGAAGTCTGTTTTAGTGTTTATATTAATAAAGTGTGTGTAACTGTTAGCAAAATTTTACTTCAATCATAAACAGTGTACTAGTGTACGCAAAATTCTTCTTGATTCAGATTTAAATCAATGGGTTTACAAACTAAAAGCTGCTAAACATTTGACATTTTGTCTGTTTCAAAGAGTCTTATGCAACAGTCACAAAATATTGCTGCCTAAGAAAAATATTGACAAATTTAGAATAAAATAATCAGTTGAAATTAAAATGAAATTAATGAATTGTAAATCAAATGTTCATAATATTTCCATTTTAATACGCCACTAAAAAATGAAAGGTTTAAAATAAAAAAAAGTGAAAAAGTAAAATTAAATTTATATTCACAAGCCAAATATCAAATTTAATTCTAGTTGACAATGTTTATCAGTTGTGAAACAGATATGCATGATGAGATTGAGTCACAAAAAATGAAAAGAGTAAGGTGAGGAGGAAATAATAAAAATAAAAGACTCCCTTGGGAAAAAATAAGAGACAAGAAAAAAAAAAAAATAAACAAAATTAAGGATTAATAAAACTAGAAGTTCTAGTTCTGCAAAATTTCTGATTCAGTGTTATTTGCTTACCCATAAATAAACTTAAAAGATTCCCTGCAGACAATCTTGAAGTTGACAGTGTATGTCATGCGCTGATGTTCTCTGGTCTTCTGGCGACAAGGCTTGCCCGCAGTGATCTCTGAGTTGTTCAATGGTGTACATGCAAGCATTCCAAGCAGCACCATGTCCTTCTCAGCTGGAAAAAAGTCATATTTTGAGTCACCTTAGAAAGAGTTAGTATATGCCTGGTTTTTTTAGTCACCTTAGAAAGAGTTAGTTATTACAAATGCCTGTTATTTTAAACCTCACAAAACACACTAAAACCAAAGCAGTAACACACAAGCACACACTATTAAAATAGCCTCTTGCCCACCATTACACAGGGCATGAGCTTAACGTTCGCCAACTCGCCAATGGCCCCTAAAATTGGAGTCGGGCGAACTCAATTTACAGTACCATTCGCCGGCTGGCGACCTAAAAATCACCGCCAGTGATTCTGTACCTGTACACAAACGACATGCCCTGTAAAACAAACACGCGCCTGCCAACTGCCATCTTTCATCACTGCCGTGCTGGGGCTTTCCGGCCGAGGTTCCGAGTGGCGCGAGACTTGCCATTTCCGCTCTTCCGCTTACTTGTTCAGTCGGTGGTCATGTGGCGCTTTTAACCGGGGTCTCTGAGCCTCCAGCAAAAAAAAACTAAGTCAGAAGAAGAAAAAAAGAAGCAAAATAAGGAATATGAAGAAGGGAAAAGAGAGATCGAAAGTGGGCGCCAGGAGGAAAGGACAGAAACAGGGGGGGAATGAAGGTGCTTCGGGTACAAAACGGGGACAAATTGTCATATTTTTTTACTTTACTAGTCAAATGCTTTTGGATAAAAAAGATCTTTTTTTCTTTTTCAGTTTGATAACCTGGGGGCAATATCAAGCAATGAAAAAAAATTTGTTTCCAAAATTAATGAGGCAGAAACAGTGTTTTTTGTTGTTGAAAAAAAGCGTTGTATAAGCTGAAAATTTTTAAAATAGGACTGCATTTTCAATGAAAGGGCTGAAACCTAAAAAATTTTTCTGGCAACCTAAACCCCGGGTTAGGAGCCCGGCGGCCCTTAGCCTGGCTTGCAAAATCTCAGCCTGTTTAACATGTGTGCATACGAAAAAACACACAACACACAATGTACACATACACTTTTACACTATTTATTCTTTCTACAAGTGACACAAAAAGCCACACAAGCACACACACAACAACACACACACACACCACACAACACACAACACACACACTGTACAGTGTACAATTATTAATATGAACTGACAACTAGTATACAGACTATACAGATACAATAATATCCCAAGTACCGAAAGCGATCAAATTTTGTAAAAATAAAAAAAAACACCTTGATCACAAAAAATTTTTAACAGAGGGCTTCTCATTTTATGATTTTTTTGTTCAGTTACATCAGCTTTTGCTTTGGTGGTTGGGGTGTGTGGTGGTGTGTGTGTGTTGTTGTGGTGGTGGTGGTGTGTGTGTTATACTCTTGTGCATAATACATAGTTTTTGGGGTTTGTTTTATAGAACCACGTATGACTATGTGGGGCAAAAAAAATTGTATTGTGAGTGTGGAGTGGGGTGAGTGGAGGGGTTGGTGTGTGTGGTGTGTGTGTGTGTGTGTGTGGTGTGTTGTGTTTTGTGTTGTGTGTGTTGTGTGCATGACTCATCACAATGGGGTTTTATTTTTTTGTTTTATCATGTTTACCTTGCCCAATTACCACATTTAAACAAAAATCAACAGTTATGCAATAAAGTAAATCAATTAAATTTGTGTGTTACCTTCAGTAATTCCCATGGTCATTCTCTTTGCCTTATTCCCAAATAAACGTGCAATATCCTTTTTTTTGGGACACGGGCTCGCACCTCAGTGACATGCTTGCCCTCCACATGGCGTTTTTGACACTTGCAGTCGAAAGCTTAAATTTCACCTTTCGCATCAGGTCCAAGGGGTTTCGTTGCTATGTGGGCATTCACAGACAGTTTGGGGTCTTAAAAACTTGACGAGTGCAGGCGCTTTTTCGTGACCACCTTTTCCGGGGCACTGACTGTCGTGTCCTTCGATACCCTTTTCCTCTTCGCTGTCGGTAAAACACTCCCATCGTCGTCCGGAAATACTCACCACCAGCCCGAAAATTCATTTTCATCTTTTGAAAAAATATGTTGGCATCGCGACCCGATCTTGTTAAAAAATCAAAAATTACCCAAAGACTCCGGCGTGTTGGATCGAAGCGCCATTGTTGTTTGTGTTGTCACGTGAACGTTTTGGGGCCCCTCAGGGGGAATCCCCTTTAGTGACCCCCTTTTTTTATACGTATCCCCCCTTTTCAAAGGCGATAAAGGCTTGCACCGGGGAAAATTTGAACCCTAAAAGGGTTTTTCCATTTTTTAAAAAAAAGGGTTTAGCCTTTCCAACGAGGTTATCTTTCGACGGGCCCCATTCCAACTTTTTCGGGGGGAGGCTGTCAATTTTTCCTCTTTCTTTTTCCCTAAATACGGTTCCTCAAAAAACGAGTAGGTCACCAGCGCGCTATAAAAAAAAAAAATAAAAAAAACAAAAACAGTGCTCTCAGACTTTTGGGCCCCGGAGAAAATTTTTGGCAACAAGGGTCGCACTCATATTAAAAATAGAAGGAGTTTGTTTAGAACTTACCCCCAAGACATTGACAAAAAAGCACAAGACAAGAACGATGCTTTCAACCCACTTGGGCTTCTTCAGGCGAAAAAAAAAATACATTTAACATGGGGACAGTCAAACAAAGAAAAAAAAAAAAGAATGAAAAAAGATTACCGTTCTGTCCGTGTTTGGTGGGCGGAAATGACATCGGCCAGGGGATTATGGGGGAGGAACGGAGTGGGGGGGGGGGGGGGGGGGGGGGGGGGGGGGGGGGGGGGGGGGGGGGGGGGGGGGGGGGGGGGGGGGGGGGGGGGGGGGGGGGGGGGGTGGGGGGGGGGGGGGGGGGGGGGGGGGGGGGGGGGGGGGGGGGGGGGGGGGGGGGGGGGGGGGGGGGGGGGGGGGGGGGGGGGGGGGGGGGGGGGGGGGGGGGGGGGGTGGGGGGGGGGGGGGGGGGGGGGGGGGGGGGGGGGGGGGGGGGGGGGGGGGGGGGGGGGGGGGGGGGGGGGGGGGGGGGGGGGGGGGGGGGGGGGGGGGGGGGGGGGGGGGTTTAAAGTTTGGGGGGTGGGGGTTGTGTTTTTTTTTTTTAAAAAAAAAAAAAAATTTTTTTTTTTTTTTTTTTTAATTTAGCCACCCCTGGGGGCAATAAAACCCCCCCCAACATCAATATCCAACAATAACCAACACACATACCACCTCTTCCACCCATGCAAAAACCCTACCAAACACAACATACACACACCATACCCCCAACTTACTACCCACCACCCCATCCCCCTTTATCCTTCATACAGAGTTACAGCAACCCCCATCTTTTAATCTTAGTTTTGTATTATCCTTCCCCTTAAATCCCCCCCCCCCCCCCCCCCCCACCCCCCCCCCCCCCCTTTTTTTTTTTTTTCCCCCCACCCTTTTTTACAAACCACCATTCCCAACCATCACAAAAGATATCACACCATCCCAATAAATGGACCACAACCCCACATATCACCACACACACCCCCCCTGACGCCCCCCCCCCCCCCCCCCCCCCCCCCCCCCCCCCCCCCCCCCCCCCCCCCCCAAACCCCCCCCCCCCCCCCAAACACAGGGCAAGAAAGGATAAGTCATTTTTTTCTTTTTTCTTTTTTTGTTGTTTGTACTGTCCCCCAAAGTTAAATGTATTTATTTTTTTTGCCTGAAAAAGACCCCAAATGGGGGAAATGCTGTGTCTGCTTGTCTTTGTTTGCAATGTCATTGGCGGTAAGTTTAAACAAACCCTTCCCAATTGTCGTTCGCCGCCCTCAGTCCTCCTTTTGAAATTTCGATATTAAAAAAGTTAAAAGCAAGGCCAAAATTTAGGCCCCCGGGAATAAAAAATTCTGGGGAAATAAAAAAAAATCGTCAAATGGGAATCTCAAAATTTTCGAATCAATTTGTCCCTTTAATAATTTCAAAATTGGGCAAACTTTTATGGCACCCGGGAGTGAGTTTCCACAGCCGTACAGAATGGGATAAAAAAATGTAAGTGGCTGTCAAAATTTTTTATGCAGGTATGGGATAACTTTTACCGCCACTTCCCGGGGGACATTTTTTTTCAATACTAGTTGTTCCATTGGAAACAATTTCTTTAGCTTGCCTTTTAAAAAGGGGTTTAAATTTAATAAAAGTCTTCTCTCTTCTAAGGGTTTCCCCTTCAATTTCCTCATGTTCTTCCTTATTTTCCCCCCTTTTTTCTGATTGGTTCCCTGTTACGAACCGTTGCCTCTTCTGAATCTTTTTCGAGGTTTCAAGTCCCCTTTTGATGGTAAGGATCCCAAAAATGAGCAACCTATTTTCCCTCTGGTTAACCATGTTTTGTAGCAGGTTTGCTTTAAAACCCTTTTTTGGGGGATCATTGATGTTCCCGTATAAGAAACTAAGATTTATTTTTTTTCTTACATACTAAATTGTAATGTTCCCTTTTCCCTTTGCGACGACTACATAAATCACGCCTAAATATTTTGCAGCATTTGTTTCTTTAAGAATAGTATTTTGGATAGAATAATTGATCTAATTGGGGGCGTTTGTTTTCTATCGCAAAACAATTGGCACTTTTGGGGATGAAATTCCATTTTCCAAGTTTTTTCCCCCCTTTGAAAGCGTTTTGATTTCTTTCAGAATGCGGATCACTTTCTCTGATTGTTCTATATACTAAACTGTCATCTGCAAAAAGCCTTATAGTAGTTCCAGGAGAGAGATTACTACTTATGTCATTTATATAAATTAAGAAAAACAAGGGCCCCAGAAACAGTTCTCTGTGGTACACCTGACAAGACTGGTTTACAATGGGATGACGACCCTTCCAATCAATTTTATCGGTTTGTAGGCTGCTAAAACAAGAGGTTATGTGTTTCAAAAGCGTTTTTGGGGCAAAAAGAAACATATTTACACTTTAATATTTGTATGGAAGACAGAAGAAAGACTGTAGATTAATATTCCATTAAAATCTAAAAATCCATAACCTGACCCCCATCTGACTAAAATCGGCGCTAGCGAAAAACCCGGTCAGGGACAACCGCGACTCATTTTGTGGCGGAGCGTCACAAATGCACATTCAGACGAACAATATGTACACAGACGGACCAAATGCACATTCAGACGAACAATATGTACACAGACGACCAAATGCACATTCAGACCAACAATATGTACACAGACGACCAAATGCAACATTCAGACCAACAATATGTACACAGACGACCAAATGCACATTCAGACCAACAATATGTACACAGACGACCAAATGCACATTCAGACCAACAATATGTACACAGACGACCAAATGCACATTCAGACCAACAATATGTACACAGACGACCAATGCACATTCAGACCAACAATATGTACACAGACGAACAAATGCACATTCAGACCAACAATATGTACACAGACGACCACAATGCACATTCAGACCAACAAACACACAAAAGAGGCAAGTGCGCGAGCGCGCGCCACACACACACACCACACACACACACACACACACACACCACACTCACACACACACACACGCACGTGTACACCACACACACACACACGCACGTGTACACACACCACACAACACACACACACACACCACACACACACACACACACGTGTACACACACACACACACACACGCACGTGTACACACACACACACA
>CM031606.1:68349422-68351922 GCA_018398815.1 Conus ventricosus
AGAGAGGGGAGAGAGAGAGAGAGAGAGAGGGGAGAGCGAGAGCACGTAGTGATTTTTAACATCGGGTTTCTTGTTGAAAATCAAAACCTTTAACAAACGAAAACTTGGCAGAATTAAAACACTGATGACAAATCTCCCGCCTTTCCTTGCATAAAAATGGTTGAGGCCGTAAATTTGTGATAACTTTTCAGTAATAGTTATAATATTATAACTTTATAATGTGAAAAGCCACATTTACTCATGTATGCACTGATAAAAAGTACGTTGAGTTATGATGTAGGCAACTGTTATTACAAATAAGAATTGGGATTTAACCGGAACACACCACTATATGCTGTTTTATGGGAAAAAAAGATCCAGATATAAATTAATATAGAATAATCAATATAGAACCAAAAATTAGCTCCACACACACACACACCGCACGCGCGCGTGCACGGGTTACACTCACACTTATATAGATATATACACAACCACTCACTTCAAGACATGCCCATTTTAAAAAAAGTACATGACAGTGACATTTTACAGTGAGAACAGAGAAAAATTTTGGATTGGTAAGCTACAAAGCATTCACAAGGCGAACACACATGACTGATCATTAGTTACACGGGCTGAGCCCCTTGCATTTGATGGCCCAATCTGTTGTTCCCTCTGGTACAACTACCATGTGACGCCCGAAAGAGAAGAGAGAGAGAGAGAGGAGAGAGAAGAGAGAGAGAGAGATAAGACACAACGAATTTGTCACATTCAGTTATTTTAAAAAAAAGTAAAAGAACATTAGCAGCAAATAAAACAATTTTACTTATTTAATCAAAACGGATCTTTACAAATCATAGAGAAAAAAAAAACACAAGAGGAATATATCGTATCTAGCCAAACAGATTTAATCAAGACAAAACATGGAAATAGTCTTTTCACATAATATTATATCATTTCAGAAAATCTCTTTATTAAACCGCACAGAAAGAAAACGTAATTTTTTCAACTATTTCATGCTGATCACTGTGCATGCATTTAGGGAGGCAAACGGCTTTCTGAACGGGGATGGAGACGGAAGTCTTCGTCATCATGAACTACATGGGTCAGATCTAACAAAGCATCACTGATATTAAAAGAAAGGAGAGAAAAAAAAAAAACAAATGCCCAAAACTATAAACGTACTCCCAGTTTAATCCTGAAAAACGTCATAAAACAAACATGCGTCATAATGTATTTGACGTCACAATCAAACAGCGTCAAATGTATTTCGTCACGGAGATATTTCCATTAAGAAAAGCCGTTATAGCCGTTAGTAATGGGTATTCTGGTAAAATAAAACACATCGGGCATCATCCGTGACCCATAATGAACATACCTACAAATTTTCAGAGAGATCGGCCCAGAAGTTTGTCTGGAGCGAGTGGAACACATTTGACCACGGGCAGATAGACACACTTACAGACAGACAGACAGACAGACAGCATTTCTTCGTTCCTATTGTAAAGTACTTTCCCCGTTCATAAAAAAATGGAGTGCAAAAAGCACAGTCATCATTATAGTGGGACGTAGGAGTCTGATTCGAGCAGACTAATTCGAGATATTCGTCAATCATCCCGCGCACCAAAACGATGAGATCTCGATCTTGCAAAACACTATCTGTATGCCTCTATCCTTTCCCGCTTTTCCCACCTACCTGGTCTTCCCGTGGGGTTGAAAATCATTACACGCGAGTCAGCATCTTTCCTCTGGGTTTCTCGGTGGGTTTTTTTTCCCACGATAGACCTACAAGTTTAGCTGCTTTCTTTTTGAATTCAAACAACAAGTATTGAAGACGCGCACATGACTCGACTGAACTGAAATCCCCCCCCCCCCCCCCCCTTTATTTTATTTTTATTTTTTTTTTTGGCTGAAGCCATGAACACAGGTACAGCGCGGTTCATCGCATGTTGACTGTATGGTGAAAAATCCGAAAAGAGTAGACAGAAAAAGAAACTGTATTCATTCACACGCGTTTGCACGCATGCACGCATGCATATAATATATATACACATGTGCGTGATCACGTACGTGTGGTGTATCACATGTGTCAGTATAGGTATACTGCCTCATTACTTTTCTTTTTCCCCCCATTTTCCTTTTTCTAATTCCTTGTCTGCCGTTTTCTTTCTAAACTGATAGGGTAACTATCAGTTTTAATTAAGAAAAAGAGTTTGACCTGACATGCGCACGACTCGGCTGTGTTGAAGTGTTTTCCCAAACAAAGAATTTGTGTTCACTTGCACACTTTTCCATAAATGCACGCAATCAAACATATGAAATATACGGTTTGTCCGTGCGCTCACGCCCACAGACAACTTTTGCTTCCCCCCCCCCCTCCCCTTCTCACCTGCCACACGTGTGTGTATAGCAAAGTCCCCCCTCCCTCTCTCTCTCTCTCTCTCTCTCTCTCTCCTCTCAGTTTTAGAAAGGAGCATAAAAAAACTTTTCTCTCTCCATCCCTCGTTATTGCACTCTTCTC